>BLSH010323318.1:474389-490640 GCA_018402905.1 Glandirana rugosa | reverse complement strand
CAGTCTAGCTTACTGAGTCCCAGGGTGAGCTCCTGTCAGATCTCTTCCTGGTCCTAATATGAAACTGGAGAGGGGTTTGAGTGGACCAGAAAGTCTGGGCCGGAACCAGCTCTGACAAGATGGCCGGCAAAACCCGGGTCAGACTCCTGCCAATCGCCTCAAAATGATCGCATGCGAGGCGACAAGTATCACCCGTCCATTGTGAGGCCTTGCATAACATCACACCCTTTTGCATGAGCACATGTCTCACGGAGAGGAGGAAGTCAAATTGAAGCTCCAGTCCGTGTGTCGGTGCCTGTGATTGGGAGCCAGGAGCCAGTTGGAGTATAGCCCTAGAGGGGCAAAAATGCTTTTGACCTTCACGATTAAGGTTCAGCCCAGGAGGTGAGTGCATATGGTTCACTGGGTGTTATGTATGTGAAGAAAAGTCTGGAATATCTGGAATTCACTGGTTGTTGGCCACACATGCATATTTAAGGACATTTTTTGTTTCACCATTTGGAACTCATTTATTAACCACTTCCATACAGGACACTTACACCCCCTTACTTACCCGACCAATTTTCAGTTTTCAGCGCTCACACAATTTAAATGACAATTGCTCAGTCATACTACACTGTACCCAAACAAAATTTTTATCATTTTTTTCTCACAAATAGAGCTTTCTTTTGGTGGTATATAATCACTGCTGGGTTTTTATTTTTTTCAATATAAGCGAAAAAGTAGTGAAAATTTTGAAAAAAAAAACACTTTTTTTTAGTTTGTATTGAAAAATTTTGCAAAAAAGTCATTTTTCTTCATAAATTTGGGCCATCATTTATACTGCTACATATCTTTGGTAAAAATAACCCAAATTAGTGGATATTATTTATTCTCTGTGAAAGTTATAGAGTCTACAAGCTATAGTGCAAATCATTGAAAATTGATCACACCTGATGTACTGACGGCCTATCTCATTTCTTGAGACCCTAACAAGCCAGGAAAGTACAAATACCCCCCAAATTACCCCTTTTTGGAACGTAGACATTCCAAGGTATTTAGTAAGGGGCATGGTGAGTTTTTTGAAGTTGTAATTTTTTCCCACAATTCTTTGCAAAATGAAGATTTTTTTTTTTATATATACAAAATTGTTAAACAACAAGTTATTTCTCACACACAGCATATGCACACTTGCAATGACACCCCAAAATACATTCTGCTACTCCTCCTGAGTATGGCGATACCCCATGTGTGAGGCTTTTACACAGCCTGGCCACATACAAAGGCCTAACATTGGAGTAGCACCTTCAGGCGTTCTACGAGCATAAATTACACATCTCATTTCTCAACCACCTATTACATTTTTGAAGGCCTTGAAACACCAGGACAATGGAATTGCCCACAAAATGACCCCATTTTGGAAAACAAACACCCTAACGTATAATCTATGAGGCATAATGAGTCTTTTGAACGGTTCATTTTTTTCCAGAAGTTGTTGGAAAATGTGGGGAAAAAAATTAAAATGCATTTTTTTAACACAAAGTTGACCATTTATACGGTATTTCCAACACATAGCATGTACATAGCAAAAATTACACCCCAAAATACATTCTGCTACTCCTCCTGAGTATGGCGATATACACAAGCCCAACATTGAAGTAGCACCATTAGGCGTTCTACAAGCATAAATTACATATCTCATTTCTCAACCGCCTATTACATTTTTGAAGGCCCTGAAGCAACAGGACAATGGAATTTTCCACAAAATGACCCCATTTTGGAAAGCAAACACCCCAACGTATAATCTATGAGGCACAATGAGTCTTTTGAACATGCCTTTTTTTTTCAGAAGTTTTTAGAAAATGTGGGAAAAAATGAAAACGCTTTTTGTTTACACAAAGCTGTCCATTTATAAGATATTTCCAACACATAGCATGTACATAGCAAAAATGACACCACAAAACATTCTGATACTCCTCCTGAGTATGACAATACCACATGTGTGAGACTTTTACACAGCCTGGCTACATACAGAGACCCAACATTGAAGCAGCACCTTTAGGCGTTCTACAAGCATAAATTACACATCTCATTTCTCAACCACCTATTACACTTTTGAAGGCCCTGGAGCACCAGAACAATGGAATTGCCCACAAAATGACCCTATTTTGGAAAGCATACACCCCAAGGTATATTTTATGAGGCATTATGAATCTTTTGTACGGTTAAGTCTTTGAAAAACACGGAAAGAAGATAAAAAATCTATTATTTTTTACACAAAGTGGTCAATTTATAAGATATTTCTAACACATAGCATGTACATAGCAAAAATTACACCCCAAAATACATTCTGATGTTCATCCCCGAGTATAGCGATACCATATGTGTACGAATTTTACACAGCCTGGCCACATAGAGAGGTCCAACATGCAGGGAGCACCATCATGCGTTCTAGGAGCATAAATTACACATAAAATATCCTAATGACCTATTACACTTTTGAAGGTCCTGGAGCACCAGGACAGTGGAATTACCCACAAAATGACCCCATTTTGAAAAGCAAACACCCCAATGTATATTCCATGAGGCATTATGAGTCTTTTGTACAGTTCATTTTTCTCCACAAGTCTTCGTAAAACGTGGAAAGAAAATGAAAACGTATTTTTTTTTACACAAAGTTGTCAGTTTATATGATATTTCTAACACATAGCATGTACATAGCAAAAATGACCCCCCAAAATATATTCTACTACTCATCTCGAGTATGGCGATACCACATGTGTGGGACTTTTACACAGCCCGGCCACATAGAGAGGTCCAGCATTGAAGTAGTACCTTCAGGCTTTCTAGGAGCATAAATTACACATCTAATTTCATTCCTACATATCCCACTTTTGAAGGTCCTGGAGCACAAGGACAGCGGAATTACCCACAAAATTACCCCATTTTGGAAAGCAAACACCCCAATGTATATTTTATGAGGCATGGGCTGCAGATAGATACTCGGGTACTCTTATGGGCTGCAGATAGGTACTCGGGTACTCTGATGGATTAGTAAAAGGTACTCGGGTACTCTGATGGGCTGGTAAAAGGTACTCGGGTACTCTGATGGGCTGGTAAAAAGTTCTTGGGTACTCTGATGGGCTGGTGACAGGTACTCGGGTACTCAGATGGTCAGGTACCAGGTACTTGGGTACTCAGATGGTCTGGTGCCAGGTACTTGGGTACTCAGATGGGCTAGTGACAGGTACTAGGGTACTCAGATGGGCTAGTGACAGGTACTCGAGGTACTCAGATGGGCTAGTGACAGGTACTCAGATGGACTGGAGACCGGTACTCTGGTACTCTGATGAGCTGGTGACAGGTACTCGGGTATTCAGAAGGGTTGGTGACAGGTACTCGGGTACTCTGATGGGTTGGTGACATGTGCTCAGGTACTCTGATGGGTTGGTGACAGGTACATGGGTACTCTGATGGGCTGGTGACAGGTACTCGGGTACTTTGATGGGCTAGTGACAGGTACTCGGGTACTCAGATGGGCTGGTGACAGGTATTCGGGTACTCAGATGGGTTGATGACAGGTACTCGGGTACTCTGATGGTCTGGTGACAGGTGTTTGGTACTCAGATGGGCTGTTGACAAGTACTCCGGTACTCTGATGAGATGGTGACAGATGTTCGGGTACTCTGATGGGTTGGTGACAGGTGCTTGGGTACTCAGATGGGCTGGTGACAAGTACTCGAGTACTCTGATGGGCTGGTGACAGGTACTTGAGTACTCTGATGGGCTGGTGACAAGTACTCAGGTACTCTCATGGGCTGGTGACAGGTACTCGGGTACTCAGATGGGTTGATGACAGGTACTCGGGTACTGTGATGGGCTGGACAGGTACTCGGGTACTCAGATGGGCTGGTGACAGGTACACGGGTACTCTAATGGGCTGGTGACAGGTACCTGGGTACTTTGATGAGCTGGTGACAGGTACTCTGGTACTCAGATGGGCTGGTGACAGGTATTCGGGTACTCAGATGAGTTGATGACAGCTGCTCAGATACTCTGATGGGCTGGTGACAAGTACCCGGGTACTCAGATGGGTTGGTGACAGGTACCCGGGTACTCAGATGGGTTGATGACAGGTACTGTGATGGACTGGTGACAGGTACTCAGGTACTCTGATGGGCTGGTGACAGGTACTCGGGTACTCTGATGGGCAGGTGACAGGTACTCTGGTACTCTGATGGGCAGGTGACAGGTACTCGGGTACTTTGGTGGGCAGGTGACAGGTACTCGGGTACTTTTATGGGCAGGTGACAGGTACTCGGGTACTTTGATGGGCAGGTGACATGTACTTAGGTACTCTGATGGGCAGGTGACAGGTACTCGGGTACTTTGATGGGCAGGTGACATGTACTCGGGTACTCTGATGGGCAGGTGACAGGTACTCAGTACTTTGATGGGCAGGTGACAGGTACTCTGGTACTCTGATGGGCAGGTGACAGGTACTCGGGTACTCTGATGGGTAGGTGACAGGTACTCGATCGGTGTGTGTAGAGGAGAACCCGGTAACAGCTCGTTACCGCGGATTCTCTTCATTCTGTGACCGGCTGTGATTGGACACAGCCGGTCACGTGGTAAAGAGCCAATATCATTGGCTCTTTACCGTGATTAGGGTTGGGCTCAGCGGCGTGCTCCCGGGGGCGCACACGAGCGGCATGCACGCCGCTGTGTGTATGTTGTCGGAAGTGACCAGCTGTGCTGCACACAACTGGTCACGTGGTAAAGAGACAATTTTATTGGCTCTTTACCCCAATCATGGAACGACGAAATCACGAGGGACACGGCCGGTCCCCCGATCACCGCGATGCGGGCCCGCAAAGCAGCGAAAACAAGTGGACGTCATATGACGTCCACTTAGAATGGGGAGTGCTCCTTGCCGACGTATAATTACTATACGCCGGTAAGGAAGTGGTTAACATTGGTTGCATCATATCTTAGAGGGGTGGAGTGAAAACTCGTAATGGTGCTGGGCAGTAACTAAGGATTCACAGATTTGTGAGCACGTTGATTTGCTTGTGATTTGTGTACCTTTATATGTTACAGATAGTTTAAGGTGTTTGCTAATTGTCTTTCGAATTCCAAAGTTGAGTATGTGCTGCCTGGTCAGGGGGCTTTAATGCTTCCCTATTGCTTTGTCCTACACAGAGTAGTACAGATTCACTTTTTAAAGTACTAATGAAAGCATTCAGAATAAATTAAGCCATGGGATCCTAGGCAGCAAGCAGATAAAAAAACATAACATTTAGCAAAAAAGAAAACACACAAACTCATATCGGCTTTGAAATAGATGGGGCCCTTTATTATTGGTTTCCAAAACCAGTAGTTAATAAAACTTTATTAATTATCATCCACATATAATCAATTTTATCATTCAAAATCTAACCCCGTCATTTTGACATGAGCCATATCCATAAATAACTGAATTTAAAATAAATATCCCTCTTGCTAACAACAGGGGGAGGGACTTCAAAACACCCCCCCCCCTTTTCCTCTCATTTGTTTTCTCCTGAAAACAAGCAAAAATCCCCATAATTTATTTTAGGTAAGGTGTGCAAATAGCTTTTTGAAAACTTGTTGTTGGATCCATGAACCATAGCGGCTTCTAACACTTTGGAAGGACTTGGTACTTAATGTCCTGCTTGCACTAGAGGTGTTAAGTTTTATGCTTTTACACATTACAATGTAACAGCATGTTTTCTTTACAATTTGCAGTATCTATATAGTGCAAGGGCCTGCCTAACTGTGAATATACATTAAATGAACTGTCTAGACTGTCTCAAGTCACTTAGTTTTGGTAAAACTAAACATGACTTGCAGGTAGGTGCAGTCTACTTTCTCCACTGTAGGTGCCACTATTCTGTAGTGGAACTGCAGTTGGAGAGGAAGTCAGGAGGAACATGGCTCCTTTATGGTTTCTTGGGTCACTGCAGAAGCAATCCAATTGGATGCTACCACCCCATGTCACTCCAGCAGCCATCTTGGGTCAGGCAGAGCCTTTTAAAGGTCCTGGCTCCCAGGTTTGGCGTGCATTTATGAGTTGGTAGAGTGGAGACAGGTACCCCACCTGTTAGGGACAGTCCTAGTATTAAGGAGAGGTTCCCGACGAGGAGGGAAAGCGTAGGGTAACAACTCCTTGGGGCGCATCCTGCTTGGGCATGAGAAGGACAAGCCACGTTCTGCTCTCTTAACAGATGCTGTCAGTTTGGCTGATACTTGCACTTTTCACATTACTGGAAACTGTGAGTGCACCCGGTTGGGCAACTTTCCCACTGGGTTTGTTGTAAACTGTTGCCTTTTGGATTCAATACATGTTTTCCATTGCATCTGTCTGTGTGAATTATTGCCGCCGCACCATGCTGCATCCCCACCTACAGACTGTACAGGGATTTTATAATCAGATTGTAACCGATATGGCAAGCTTTAAAGCTTTCCATATAAATGAAGAAGTCCATTGGAAAAAACATTAGATACTGTATGATGCCTGCAATGTGATCAAGTAATAAAATGATGCATTCTCAATTGCAGCTAAGGCTGAAGAGCCATGTTCCCATAAGAGCATGGAATGCCGGTGTCGTAAGGGCTTTGGTTGTCAAACAACAAGTTGTACAGATTGCAAGGAATTGCCACCATGCAAGAGTGTGGAGGGGGAGAGACTTAGCATAAAAGGTAATAATGTTTGCCTAATCTGATTACCATATCAGTCCTAATGCTCTGCAATGTTGATGCAATTTAATTTTGCTTTTCTACATTTATGTTATAGTGCAGTAATATCTCAAAACATGATAACGGTTCTGCTGAGCTTTGTTGAAAAATAAAAAATAACATACAATACAGACATGCTCAATGTTCTTCTCCCCAGTCACCCCCTTTAATCCTTTTCTCCCCTTGGCTCGACTCGGCTCGAACGATACTTTTGAATGCTACAAATATGATGTGACAGAAGATAATTTGGCACCCTCTACTCCTCTTGTACCCCTCCTCTTTTACCTACTCCCCTTTCCTGTCAACCATCCTACCCACCATCCCCTCCCTTGGCTTCTATATTTTTGTAATCATAATTAAACCAATAAAAAATGTACATATTTGTTTTTAAAAGTATTATACAATGCAAACCTGTATGCATAATCAACCCATCATCAACCCATGAACATTATTTATTATAAATTTGGTTCTAGCTATCAGCTCCAGCTTTTACGAATATATCTGTGAAAAATGTCCATCTGGAATGGATTTAGATATGAAAAGTGGACATTGCAAACGTGTTGAATCGTAAGTAATTCATATTGTATATGTAATACTTAAAGTGATTGTAAACCCATCATTTTTTTAAATAACAAACATGTCATACGTACCTTCTCTGTGCTCTTTTGCACAGAGCAGCCCCAATCTTTCTTCTCTTGGGTCCCCTGCCAGTTCTCCTGCCTCTTCCCCCTGCCGAGTGATCACCATAACAAGCCCTTAGCTATGGAAGCACTCATGTGGGCTCATTCCCCAGCCATGCTCTGTGTGTCCATGAACAGCTTGGACAAAGCTTCCTATTCTGCTAACCTCTGCCCTGTTAAACTCTACTTCATAGGAATATTCATACACTTGGTCCAAGGGTACATTTCCAGGACTTTGGAAGACTAGGTTGGCACCAGTAGACTTTCACTCCCCCATAGGCTATAAAAGACAATTCTCTAAACATTCATATATTCATTCAGAGTAGCAAGATAAACTTTTATTTGCTTGAATTCAGCAGTAAAACATAACAGTCCAGAAAGTGGCGGTCGCTCCACGAGTGGGTCGCAGGGGCGACGCCCATCTAATCCATAGGCCCCTAATCTGCATTCAGGGCGCCAGACGCATGGATTTGAATGGGTTTTTTTTTTAAGCACATGATTAGAGCCTGAGGCTCTAATTGGCTTCAAAAAAAGGTGGGCTCGGGGGAACACAGCACTGTGCAGTGAGCCCACCCAGTTGTGTGACATTAGCAAATTAATATTCACTAATGTCTTCCTGCTTCTCCTCCCAGCCATTCAGGAAGGGGGTCCTGAGACCCGATTGGCCAGGGAGTCTTAGGACTCCCTGGCCAATCGGGTCTCAGGACCCACTTCCTGTTCTGTTGGGAGGTTGGGAGGAGAAGCAATGGCCCCCGGCTCTTCCCCATGACCAGTCTATAGATAGAGGGGGGAAAGGGCTAGATTTGGGGGCCCCTGCCCCCCTCACTCCGCTCAGCATGAATTCAGCCGAGCTCATCACACTGGCAGTGCTGGAGTCCTCCAAGATGACGATCTCCGACCCGGAAGGCTGCCTGCAGGTATCTCTGAAGCACAGAGTGTTGCAGTGCAGGCTGCTGGAGAGGCTTCTGCCGGGCACCATAGACAAGGAAAGGGGGCAATTCTCCCCCTGACATCTACCTGCCTAACCCCGTGACAGCTGACCTGCTCCACCCAAGCACCGCAGGGTTAAGGAGCAGCACAATCGCCCCCCCCCCTTCACTGTTGTAAGTGTTTTGGACAGCTGAGGGTGGAGGAGCCCAGTGTGAGTGAGGGTGCCAGGTTTGTTTGCCACCACCCCCCCCCAAAATCAGGGTCCGGATCAGGGTTTCTCCACCAGTGTTCTATGGAACCATAGAGTCCCTCCAGCAGTTGCCAGGGGTTCCTTGAGCAATGAGCAGTTTATCTATATAGGGGGGACATTTTCTCAATGTCCACAAGTGTGA
This sequence comes from Glandirana rugosa, assembly GCA_018402905.1. Lineage (NCBI taxonomy): Eukaryota > Metazoa > Chordata > Amphibia > Anura > Ranidae > Glandirana > Glandirana rugosa. Next base: position 481,900 of record BLSH010323318.1, on the reverse strand, counting down.
AGAGCATTCTCCTCACTGACCACCACACTAATGTGTCAAGAGTTATAGATATGGTCATTTTTAGCAGGGGTCCCTAAGACCAGAAAGTTATTTCAAGAACTCCTGTTTTGAAAGGGTTGAGAAAGGCTGGTCCAGATATTGGCAATAAAATAGTTCAAGTAGTGGCGTGAATTAAAAAGCATTGCAGCAATCAGGAGACATGAGGTGTCTGTGGAACTCATCCCAAAAACACTCAGTCCTTCTCAGTGGTGGCTGGTCCACGATAATTCTAGGGGGGGTGCCACCCTCCCCTCACCACACAGGAGACGAGTCAATCCACACACCCCCCTGCTGGGAAAATTAATTGAATGCGGCGCCCCCCCTGCGAGACGGCTAGCCGGCCAGTCTCTTTACCTCCTCACTCCTCTCCCTCCCCTGTTCGAGCTGGGGAGCATGGGTGAGCTATTGAGATTGAGTGGTGGCTGGTGGGTCAGCGGGTCTTCTCCTCCAGTCGTGCTCTCCACTCTCCGCTCTCCTCTCTCCACCACCTCCCTCCTCCTAGGCGTCCAATAGGATCACCTAGCATTTTGGGCAATCGGGAAACTGGTCTCATAACCCACTTCCTGATTGGCTGGGAGGATAGTTAATGTGAGAATAGCGAATAGTCATTCGCTGTTGTCACACAACCGGGTGGGATAGGGGCGCAGTGCTCTGTGCCCCAAGCCCACTCTTTTTTGGAGCCTCTGGCTCTAATCACGTGCTTCAAAAAAACACCCTCCTTTGGAATCCATAGACCGGCGCTCTGTATGTAGATTAGGGGGGCGGATGCATGGATAGGGGTGGCGGTGCCCGTGCTCCCCTAATGGATGGGCCACCACTGGTCCTTCTACTCTAAGTCAGAATCCCTTATGGCATAGCTCTACACTCAATGAAGAGGAGAATAAAGGAGGGACCAAACATTCTCTTCCTCTCTGATTAGTCCTGTTCTTCCCCAGATTGTTCTCAGCATTGACCCCAGAGAATCCCTTCACCCAAAGAGGTAAACATGAACCCACAGCAGGCCTTCCTTTTCTTTCTGTATCCTGGCTAGAACAAGCTAGGATGCACAGCTCCACCCACCTTAAATAGGGATACCCACAAAGTACTCGACCAGTAGGAGGAGCCATCCTTAAGGGAACCTTTACCTGCCTACATGCTCCTAATGTCTGTTTTGGGAAACCCTGTCTGTTTAATACAGAGCTCCACCTATATCCGACCTTTCTGTCCCCCTCCACATGCATACATTATTTTTTTTCCCCAGTAGAACAATGATGTTGCCTTTATTTTAAAAATCCTGCCCACGCCATGCATGTGCGGAACAGGATTTTTAGACACGTAGTTTTGGGAATGTGCCCACATCAGTTAGACCTGAGCTACCTGCCACTGCATACATAATACAAGCCTGGGGATAATGTCACGGGGAGGATTTAAAGCTGTCTCCTGCTACAGGATCAATGTAAAGAAAGTAAAAGAAAGAAATCATGCTGGGATATGCTCTGGGGAAAGGGGGTGTTTGAGGATAAATTTGAATAATGCATACCCTTTAAGGTTCAAAAGTTTATGAATGGTAGAAATGTTGTTTTCCATTCAAACAACAGGGTTCTGGGAGCTGTTTTTTTTTGTCAAAACTCAATTGAACAAGCTGATTGGCTACCATGCACAGCTGCACCAGATTTTGCACTCTCCAGTTTTAGTAAATCAATCCCATTGCATCCAGCGATTCATTATTATTTTCACGTTATTTTTAAGAGCTTTGTTATACTGTATGTCATTTATATTTTCTCATAAAACTTTTCTTTAATTTAATCTTCCCATCTTGCGTGGGTGCATGGAAACTGATCTAGATATTAAACACTTCCCACTCACTTCCAATTTACATTTTGCTACCCTGCTTTGATAAAAATAAAGTTCTGAGAATATATTGGGTTAGATATTAGTGATAAGCAGCAAACAGCATGTGCTTTGTACAGTAGTGTGAATGGCCCCTAAGCATACAAATTCCATTACTGGTTTAAATTCAGTTAATAATGGCCTTATAATCAACATGTACTATAAAACATGTTCTTTATCAGGCTTTATTTTACAGTATTTCCTAATGTGATTTTTTTCAAGTGCTTCATATCTTATTCTCAGTAGAGATAAAATGTTTTTCTTCTATTTCTTTATTAGTTTTCCCATTTTTTCCATTTAATAAACTAAATATAGGCTTTTAAATTTCTAGATCTGCGCACATTCGTCCTTTGACTTCCATATAGTTGCACCCACCCTGGAGCCACAGGTGGATATATAAAATTGCACACGTGACGTATCAAACTATACTATATTTCCCAGTGTCCTCTGCTCCACCTCTTTCTGTTTACACTGTAGGAGATCTTCCTCTCCATGTAGTTCCTCCAGCATAGGAATGTAGTTTGTGGCAGAGGTGATCATGCCTAGGAGACAACCACGGTCTATTTAAAGGGCTAATGTCACCCAGGGAGAGTAAATGGATCTGGTCCTCATTAATAATTACAGATTTAGGAAAGCAGCCATCATGGAGTATAAGTGGAAAGAAGGAAAAGTGAAGAGAACTTGGCAGGCGGCTACACTGGGGAGCAATAAAAATAGCCTTTAGATACACTGTGGGTACATTCAATGTTCCAGGTCACATGATATGATCAGGATTGTTCTTTTTATGTCCATCCTTACTATGTGTTCTTCGTGGACAATTCTCTTTATTTAAGATAGGTTCATCAGACCTATGCCAACCCTCAAGCTGGAGGGCATGTCACTGATGTCATTGAATTTTGGGAAATACCTCCGTAGGTGTCATGGTTTCCACACAACAGGATTCAAACTCCCACAGCTTACTGTCATAGTTTTCAAGCTTCAAACTAACCTTCAAGTCAGCAGGGGCAGCATTTATTAACTGGAAATTCTTACACCTGAGGTTACAAGGCCATGAACATGCTCCTGAGTTCTATTTTATTGAAGGTAACCACACCAAAGGAATCCCTTTATAGTATTGCTCCCATGTTTTGGGTGGCTCTTATGTATTGTCTCTACCATTACACTATATATCTGCAGACATTTCCATCATCCATTTGTGAACCCAACTAAAAGGGCTCAGGATTCAATATCCCCACACTACCTGGAGCTCTATGCCACCCCTGATGCCTATGTGTGCCATTTGAATAGATAGAAAAAAAAGTATTCGCTAGAAACCTTGCAACATCTAACTATGCATACAGGAGATTTCCCACTAAGGCACTGGGTGGAGTAATCTTTCCAGAATGCATCTGAGAGGTCCTGGTTATATCACCAATGCGTCTAAAGACCAGGAAGTGCAATGCAGTTAAATGTAAGTAGCGGTCAAATTCTTTTTATTTACCATGCACCCAACACTGATTTTTTTCTTTTATGCTTTAACATGATATATGGAAGTCCACTTTTTTAGGAATTTTGTTCATATGATTTACATTTTGCTTTATATTTATAGGCCTTCTACTACTCCCACCACCAAAAATCCTACTACTGGAAGCACTACTGGAATTACTACTGAAAGCAACAGTAAGTACATTGTTTGTCTATATGACTCAGATTATTTTTCCACTAAAAAACATTTGTGACATGGGGTAGTTAGTTAGGATGGTCCCGATGTTCGAGTCGAACGTAAGTTTGATTAGATCATCGCATGTTCGTTTCGTTTGTAAACTAACAATATGGGACATTTGCGGCTAGTTCGCCCGCCGCAGAGCACCCCATAATGCACTGCGAGATCGCAGTGCATTGACAGCTGCTGATTGGCCAAAGCATGCACCTGACCTGCATTCTTTTAGCCAATCGCAGCGCGATCTTCTGTGAGAGCTCAGGGGGCTAAGTCCACGCCCCACACTATATAAGGCTACTTACACAACGGCTGTATATAGTGTGTTATAATGTGGAGATAGAGGCAGGTTGAGCTAGTTTAGGCAAGTTAGTTAGTGGCGTGCAGCCAGGCAGTTAAGTATATATATATATATACAGGGTTGTCTCTTCCCGACAACCCTGGCCGGGGGTTGTTGGGGGCCTGCGGGCGAGGGGCTTATCGCAATCTGGAATCCCCCTTTAACAAGGGGGCCCCCAGATCCCACCCCCCTATGTGAATGGGTATGGTTGTACCCTTACCCATTCACCAATATGTGTCAAAGTTAAAATGACAGGAGACAGTTTTGGACAATTCCTTTATTTAAAAAATAAAAAAAGTGTCCATCCATCGTCAATTACGGTGCAGACGGACCGACATGACATGACATTTTTTATTTTTTGGTCCGCCGGTGCCGTGATTGACTATGGATGTACATCGCGGAACACTTTTTTTTTTTTTTTAATAAAGAAATTGTCCAAAACTGTTTCCTGTCGTATTTACAGTACTTTTTTGACACTTTTTTGGTGAATGGGTAGGGGAACAATGTACCCGATACTCAATCACATGGGACGGAGGAATTTTGGGGCCCCCTTTTTAAAGGGGGCTTACAGATTCTGATAAGTCACTTGCCCGCAGACCCCGACAACCACAGCCCAGGGTTGTCTGGAAGAGGCTCTTGTCCCCATCAACGTGGGGACAAGGTGTTTTGGGGTGGGAGGTGAAGAGCCTCCCTGCCCTAAAGCACCCACCCCTCCATGTTGAGGGCATGTGGCCTGGTATGGTTCAGGAGGAGGGGCCTCGCTCGTCGCCCCCCCCATCCTGCCCTGCCAGGCTGCATGCTCGGATAAGGGTCTGGTATGAATTTTGGGGGGCCCCCGCGTCAATTTTTTTTTATATTTTGGCATGGAGTTCCCCTTAAAATCCATACCAGACCCAAAGGGCCTGGTATGGACTGGGGGGGAACCGCACACTGTTTTTTCATAGATTTTTTTTTCATCTATATTGCCGTGAGTCGGCAATACATTACAGCCGCGAGCAAGTTTGAATGACATTTTTCCTTTAGAAATGTAATTTTGCTGCGGCACTGTTCTACACATCACACAGACGTGCCACTTTACAGGCAGACTAAGGGGACACCTCCCTCCCCAGGCACAATATTTAAAGGAATATTTCATTTTTATTGTTTCACTTTAAGCATCATTAAAATCACTGCTCCTGAAAAAAACTATTGTTTTAAAAACTTTTTTTTTGCATTGATATATGTCCCCTAGGGCAGTATTGCTATTTAACTTGCATATAAGCCTTTAAAATGAGCACTTTTGATTTTTCATGTTCATGTCCCATAGATTTTAATAGGGTTTGCATGTACGCCAGAACTTTTTGCCTCCTCGTGGTGCGAACCAAACTGGGGGGCGTTCGGCAGATTCCCTGTAAGCTAGTTTTTGTGGTAGATGCACAGTAATTCCACAACAGACAATAACTAATTTTAAGGGCTTGGTAGCCCACTTTTATTTAAAAGGAAGCAAAAGTTCACAAATTAATGACTTCCCACAAAAGGATCTTCTACAGCTTCAGCAGAATACAAACACTGGAATATGCCTAGCAACTTGGCTTGTCAGCTCACTCTCAGCTTCAACTGCAGTACCATGCTGTACCACTTATCAGTCTCTCAGACTGTGTTGTCCAGCTCTCTTGGCTCTCTAGCACTTATTCACAGCACCCTGCTGGACGGCCCAGCTCTGGCCTATGGATTGGGGTTCTTTTGACACCCCAATAACAGACAACCTGACTCCTGGAATTAAGACCCTCTGTCTCTTGGCTTCTGGCTGGGCCTGACATGACCTTCTGTCTCCCGTACTGGTAGTCTTGAAACTGTGATCTCAGAGCTATCCTCAAACCTAAGTATATAACCAGTTCCCCACCGCCTGCCGTGTATTCACGGCGGCAGTGTGGATGCTGTGCGCGAATCGACATAAAAAGACGGCGATCTGCGAATGGCTGCCGGCGGCGCGCGCACACCCGCCGCACTCCTGAGGAGTGTGCCCGCGGCTCGGGCGGACCCGATGTCCGCCGACGAGCCGCGATGAGCGGCCACAGGCAAAGAACGGGGAACCGCCGATGTAAACACGGCGGTTCCCCATTCTGACAGTGCGGGCATGGGTGATCTACTGATCCCTGCCACTGGGATCAGTTAGATCTCTCACGCCCATGGTAGTCCAACCCCCATACAGTTAGAACACACCCAGGGAACATAGTTAACCCCTTCACTACACCCTGCAGGTTAACCCCTTCACTGCCAATTTGACATTTACATAGTAATCAGTGGAAATTTAAATTTCTGATCGTTGTATAAATGTCAATGGTCCCAAAAAAATGTCAAAAATGTCCGACATGTCCGCCCCAATATCACAGTACCGTTAAAAATCGCAGATCGCCGTCATTACTAGTAAAAAATAAAAAATAAATAACAACCCCAGAAATTAATTCTCACCATCCGTAAACTTGGCCACTTTTGCGCAAACCAATCAATAAACGCCGATTGCGATTTCTTTTTTATCACAAATATGAGGAAGAATATAAATCGGCCAAAACCGGTGAAAAAAAATGTTTTTTATATTTTTTTGGGGTTTGTATTTTAGCAAAAAGTAAGAAATTTGGGTTTTTTTGCAAAATGGTCGCTCTTCTTTTGTTTATAGCGATGATCAAAAATAACGCAGAGGGGATCAAATACCACCACAAGAAAGCTATATTTGTAGGAAAAAAAGGACGCAAATTTTTTTTGGGTACAACGTCACACGACCGCGCAATTGTCAGTTAAAGCGACGCAGTGCCGAATAGCAAAAAGTGCTCTGGTCCTAAACTGGGAAATTCTTCCGGGGGTGAAGTGGTTAAAGACCCCACACACCTGTGTATTCAGCCAGGTTGCAGGCGTCTAGCAAAACCCAGACACAGGATTGAATGCTCCGATCCAGAACTACAAAATCTATAGAAAGCCAAATACACAGCTTTCTCTGCTCAGAAGCACAAGTCTGGATCGTCACATTTACCCTGAGGCTGGGTTCACACTAGTCCGATTCTCGGACCTACATGAAGAGCACAAGTTGCATTATGTCTAGTGTTGAGCGAACCCGGACTGTAACGTTCGGGTCCGTACCGAACTTTAGGGTGTCCGTGGCACGGACCCGGACCCGGACATTTCAAAAATCGTTCGGGTTCGGTCCGGGGTTCTGCTATTTTACTCCACGTGTTGAGAAGCTGCAGGGCAGCCAATCAACAAGCGTTTCACTGGTTTGCCCTTAGAAGCCATCACAGCCATGCCTACTAATGGCATGGCTGTGATTGGCCGGTGCATCATGTGACCCAGCCTCTTTATAAGCTGGAGTCACAGTGCTGCAGTCACATGCTCCTTGGGTTAGTATAGGGAAAGGTAGCTGACGGCGTGAGGGACAGATTTTAGCCATTTTAAGACCTGATCCTGCATCCTGAGATAGATTACTTTACTACTGCTGTCTGTGCTGTTGCTCTGAGGACAGATAGCAGACGATAGACAGGAGTCTCGTTGTCGTGTCTGTCGTCATCATTTCATTAGATAGAGTCCTACGTCCTA
>BLSH010323318.1:444930-463634 GCA_018402905.1 Glandirana rugosa | reverse complement strand
TTGTCTGGATGAAATAGTGAGAATAGTTGTTGGAGAGTGCCTCGGGGGAGTTGAGAAAAGATGGAAATTGCGAGATGAAGCAGGAGGTAATGGAGGTGGGTGGTTGAACGAGTGACGGGTCCTCTAACGAATAGTGAAATCTTTATTCTAACTATGTTAAGCAGAACTCATCTCAACTCGCTTGTGGACCTGTAAGCCCAAGACGACCAGACAGGCTTGAAGCCCTGTTTCAGGCCCAGGCCCAGGCCTGCCTTGGGCTAGCTAGCGTGCCTGTTGCTACTTCCTTTTGCAGCCCTCTGGGGCTTTCCAGGACTTTGCTACAGCCATTTTTGTGCCTAAAAGTTTGGGTCCCCATTGATTTCAATGGGGTTCGTTGTCCGTGCGATCGATCGGGTTCCGTCCGGACCCGGACCCGGACTTTGTCCCGAAGTTCGGACAGACCAGCAGAACCCGAATGTCCAGGTGTTCGCTCAACTCTACTCAAGACGAATTGTATCAATCTTATTTCTAAAGTGATAAGCAATCTCCTGGGCAGTGAGCAAGTTGGTGGGTGGAGGTAATGGAGGACGAAGTAGAGCGTTAAAGGTAGAAAAGAGTTGAGGGGGCTCCGTGAGAGGTTGTTGATAAGAGTGATAAAGTAGGTCTGTTTGGCAGTGTGGAGGCAGGAATGGTATTGTTGGAGGGCAGATTTATATTGGCTGAAATCTTGCTGTGACTTAGTCTTAGCCACAGACGCTCAAGAGCGCGGCTCTTTTTTTTGAGGCTTCTGGTATCGTCTGTCTGCCAGGGTTGTAGCGGTCAGGGCCTGATTCTGTGTGTAGTGAGGCGGGCCAAGGTATCCAGGGTGGATGACAGTGAGCTGTTGTATATTGAAGTGGCCAGGTCTATAAACTGAAAATATTGAGTACGCTTTACCTAAACTTATGGTCTAACAACAAAGTTAAAAACATGAAAAGTCTAATGAGTCAGACAAAAATACGTTTAGTTGACAGTACTCAAAAAGCTGATGCAAATAGTTGCCTAATTTTTTTGAGTAGACCCAGCACAATATTTTTTACAGTGCATTAACTTGTCTGGACTCTGGAACCATAGTTTTAAGTGATACTAACTTATTTTTTCTTGTAACTCAATTTTTTTAAGTTGGTAAAACTCATTTTCCAAATGTATTTGATATATGTTTGAAGGTTTTTATGTCATAATAATACAATAATATGTTTTTTTTTGTTTTTTTTTAAAAGGAATAGTCACATGAAGCAGGCTTTCATAACAATGTAACATGTATTATTTATACATATGTTACAAGTGTAATATTATTAAAGCAGTGTGAAGTGTAAATGCAAACATGTTTACAAAAAAGCCTTTTTCTCAGCTAACATATCAAAGTGAAACACGCACATGTAACATACAGTATATCTGTAAAGAACATAGAACACAGAATGTATTAACTTGTTTAAAGCCTTTTAGGAAAGTAATTTGCACTTTAAAGTGTGAACTTTTAAAGATAGATTCCCCACATCTAGCTCTAAAAAGATCTTCTGAAAAACTTCAAAGGTATATTTTAGGTTTTTAGGGTGGCTCAGGTTAAAAGCATACATGAGTCACATAAGAAAAACGCATGCTTGGGGTACATCAGAGATTCCAGTGAGAACCTCTAATTCCTCAATAACTATCCCCAAGGTGGTACTGTTTTCATCAGTATCTTTGTGGATTACAAAAATATTCAGGATCCAGGTAGATAGATCTTCTTGGATAGCGGATAAGCAGGCAAGGATCAAACAGAACCGTGGTGAGTAAACAAGGGTCCCCCACCTTCCCCTGCTCAGTCTGTTTCATCTAATTCTGAGCCTGATGGCACTGAAGACGTGGCCCATCCAGGGGGGCTTAACATCACACTCCCTGACCTATCCGATAGTGAGGATGAATCCTCCAGTCACAGCAGCAAGTGAAAGAGCGCTGGTGGGCGCACTTATTACTGCGGTGCGTGAGACTTTAAAAATGGAGGATGCGGCTGGTGTGGCCACGGACGTGGCAGTAGCTTTTGGTACGCATTAGTCCCCTTGTACACCAATGGTGTTTCCTTATCTGCCTTATTTTGATAGGTTTACCTATAAAAAATGGGAACAACCAAAGTCCCCCTTTGTGGTCTCAAAACACTTTGCAGTATGTTACTCCTTTGAGGAATCACTTATAAAAAAGTGGACCAGTCCACCAGCAGTCTGTCGCGCACAGCATGTTCACAATGGCAGGTTTGGCAATGCGACCGATCCTGGCCTCGGGCCTGGTGTCTCAGACACTGACTGAATGGGCCAAGCTTTTGCGCCAGGGTCTGGGGAATGAGCAGGTTCCTGCTGTTTATGTTGATCTGGCGGACCAGTTGGTCCAAGGGCCGCAGTTTGTATGTGATGCATCTTTTGATGCAACTCCCCTGCTTTCCAAACTTTCCATTTCAGCTGTAGTGATTAGGTTTGTGCTATGGCTTAAGAACTGGTCTGCAGACCAAGCCTCTAAGAAAGGGCTCATTGATCTGCCCTTTCAAAACGATCGCCTGTTTGGAGCTACCCTGGATGACATCATCAAGGGTGTCACAGGGGGGAAGAGTACCTTCCTGCCACAGTACAATAAAGGGAAGGGGCCTGGTAAACCTAGGCCTTCTTTCTCAGTCCATAAGAAATTCTTTTGGGCTCCTGGTATTGCAGACAATGGAAACAGATCTCTCAAGTCTTCCACAGGAGGTTCCAAGCAATCTTAGTCTGGTAAGCCTAGAGCGGGCTTCCCCAGTCCCGCAGAGAAGACCCCTTCAACATGAAGGTCTGGCCTCACCTATTACTAGGGTGGGGGACATCTTCACTGGTTTCCAGCCTCGTGGACCTCCTTCCTGGGTGTCAAGGGAATCCACAAGATGATTCTTTTGGGTGGCACCCATAAAGTGGGGTAAAGTTTGTCCATTTCGGGTTTTTTAGTCCCTGAATCTCCTTTTGTGGATATAATTCCTGCAAATGTTCAGGTGACGTCCGGACTACCTAAGGTCCCCCCTATCCATGTCCAGGGAATTGGTTTACCTAGGTCTGATTTGTATTCTGACCAGAGGGATCCTTCCCCTGGCCAAATGCCAGGAAAGACAGGTCGTAATTTACCGGCTGCTGTCAAAGAGACAGTTCTCTCTCCTCACTTGCATACAGGTTCTGGGTCTGGTGGTATCCACCTTCAAGACAGTTCTGCTTGTACGGGCCTGCATTCGTCAGGATCGGCTCCACAGGAGGATAACGAGGTTCGTGGCAAGGTCACAGGAGCCTCTGGTAGATGCAGCAGTTGTCCTACTGCCACTGTGGGGTCAACACCTTCCTCTTCTTCTGCTATGCCTGCGAAGGATCGAGGGCGGAAGTCTTCTGGTCATTCTGGTGGCTGTAAACCTCTCTTGGGGGCTGCCTCTCAGAGAGGACTAGTTGTCCCAAGGGTTTAGCTTCCATCCTGCTTTACAGTCGCTGGTTTTAATAGCTTAACTATTGAAAGCCAGGTACTGAGGGAGGTTTGTTGGGATCAGTGATCCCTACTATGTTGAAGGTGAGGAAGTCGTCGACTCCTAGCAAGATATACCATTGTACATGGAAAGTGTACATTTCTTGGTGTGAGTCAATTGGCACTCGTCCCCATTCCTTTTCTATAGTTCAGATCTTGGCCTTTTTTCAATGGGGCGTTGAGCAGAAGTTGACCTTGAATACCATCAAGAGCCAGGTGACTGCTTTAGCAATCTTCATTAGTTCATACCTTCATTCAAGGAGTCCGACACATGGCTCCACCTGTACGGTCTCTTTTGCCACCATGGGATTTGAACTTGTACTCTCAGTCCTCCAGAAACCTCCATTTGAGAATATTAGGAAGATTCCCTTCCCTACATTGTCGCAGAAGGTGGCATTCTTGGTGACTATTACATCTGCCTGTACAGCCTGTAGGGTGTCGGAGTTGGCGGCATTATCCTATCGTACTCCCTATTTAGTTGTCCACAGAGACAAGGTGGTTCTTTGTCTCTGTCCATCGTTCCTAACTAAAGTGGTCTCTGACTTCCATTTGAATGAGGACATTCTGTTGCCTTCCTTGTGTCTCAAGCCAGCTCATCCCAAGGAATTTGCTTTGCATACCTTGGATGTGGTTCATGTGATTCGGGTGTATCTGGTAGACACAGAGTCCTTTCGGAGGTCAGACTCGCTATTTGTGGTTACACGAGGACCAAGGAAAGGGCTGGCCGCTTCTTCGGCTACCATCTCCAGATGGATCAGACAGATGGTGACTCAGACCTATTCTATTAAAGTTCCAAATTTCCCTGTCACGGCACATTCTACTTGGGCACTGAGTACTTCATGGGCCTTCTGTCATCAAGCGTCAATATCACAGGTGTGCAAGGCGGCCACTTGGTCGTCGGTGCATCCTTTCACCAAATTCTACAAAGTAGATATTTTGGCATCTGCGGATGCTTCTTTTGGCCGCAAGGTTTTGCAGGCTGCTGTTTGAGGGGCTGTTCACTTTTGAGGGTTTTTTTCTTTCAAATATATGTTTTTCAGATGGGGCACCTGTGACCCGGTTAAGGTTCCTGTGTCCTGGTTAGAGCTTCTGTTGTTAGCCTTGGGGCGTTTTTACTCACCTCTCATTTTATTTTGGCCCTGTTTTTGGACACCTCAATGGTCAAGATTAAGGAGGCACTGTGTCCATTGATGAACTAAGGAGAAAATGGGATTTTTGTACTCACCGTAAAATCCATTTCTCCGTGTTCATCAACGGACACAGCACCCACCCCTCTATGGAGTTTTGATACTTCTATTACTGCTTGCTACTAAACTGAATACCTAGAGCAGAGATGGGGTTATATACTGACTGAGGATGGCCCATGGGGCGTAGCCAAGTTTTATGTTCTGCCTAGTCCTACTCCTGCAGAGGCAATATAACCCAATGGTCAAGATTAAGGAGGCGCTGTGTCCGTCGATGAACACGGAAATAGATTTTACGGTGAGTGCAAAAATCCAATTTTTTTAAGTAAATGTAGAATATGGAAATGCATGTACTGTACCTTAAAAGTTTTGTCTAGATTACTCAATATGATAGATTATTTTTGTAAATGTAAAACATGTGTTTTAGGAACTAATGAAAATTTTGTAAGGTACTTAAAATATCAAAGTAAATCAATTAACATTTATTTATTTGGTGAAAATGATAAAATGTTTATGTTAAATTTACAAGCCAACAGAATCATTTTTATCAGTGCAGGATGCTGATAGCGGCTTTCAGCTTGTCTGCATGGTTGGGTCTGGCGTCTCTCATCTTCCTCCTGACAGTACCCCACAGATTCTCAATGGAGTTTAGGTCAGACGAGTTTTATTTATTTTACTTATTTAAGGTACTTATATAGCGCCGTCAATTTAAGCAGCGCTTTACATATACATTGTACATTCACATCAGTCCCTACCCTCAAGGAGCTTACAATCTAAGGTCCCTAAGTCACATTCATACACATACTAGGGTCAATTTAGACAGGATTGAATTAACCTACCAGCATGTCTTTGGAGTGTGGGAGGAAATCTGAGTTCCTGGAGTATGTGCAAACCTCAGGCAGGTAGTGTCGTGGTTGGGATTCGAACCAATGACCATTTTGCTGCTAGGCAAAAGTGCTAACCACTACACCATTGTGCCGCGTTTTCTGGCCAATCAAGCACAGTGATACCATGATCATTAAACCAGGTATTGGTACTTTTGGCAGTGTGGACAGGTGCCAAGTCCTGCTGAAAGATGAAATCAGCATCTCTATAAAGCTGGTCAGCAGAGGGCAGCATGACGTGCTCTAGAATTTCCTGGTAGAGGGCTGTGCTGACTTTGGACTTGATTAAACACAGTGGATCAACACCAGCAGATGACATGGCTCCCCAAATCATCACTGACTGTGGAAACTTCACACTGGACCTCATGCAACGTGGATTCTGTGCCTCTCAACTCTTCCTCCAGACTCTGGGACCTTGATTTCCAAACGAAATGCAAAATTTTCCATGCCGCATTGATGCAGTAATTCATGCAAAAAGGAGCCCTGACCAAGTATTGAGTGCATACTATACTGCACATCTGGGATATGCAATTAGCGGACCTCCAGATGTTGCAGAACTACAAGTCCCATAAGGCATAGCAAGACTCTGACAGCCACAAGCATGACACCCAGAGGCAGAGGCATGATGGGACTTGTAGTTTTGCAAAGGCTGGAGGTCCGCTAATTGCATATCCCTGCTGTACATGGACATACTTTTCAGTAAGCCAACATTTCTGTATTAAAAAAAACTTTTTTTTTATTGGTCTTATGTAATATTCTAATTTTCTGAGATACTGAATTTTGGCTTTTCACTAATCAAAAGAAAGAAATGCTGGCAATATAAAAACAGAATAAATCAATCAGCGCAAACTAAATGAGATGGCTAAAGCAGCTGTACACTCAAGGATAACTTACCAAACCCTCTATTCAATATTATATACAAAGGAGTGCAGCACTTCAGAAAAAGATCCACTTAAAGCGGTAGTAAACCCATCCATTTAACAGTTTAAAAACCAGTTCTATTTCCGGCACATTTCCGGAAATGTAACACTCCCATTGGTTGTGTTCTAAACCAAACTGTCAAACCATCCAATGGCTGGTGTCATAGCTGATCACATGTGCAGCATTACGGCAGTTGTAGATTAAACAGAGGCCAAGATGGCAGCTTCCTTGGCTGAAAAAGATAGGCGGGTTTACTACCACTTTAATTATCAGTCCATATGCAGATAACTCAGTAAGACAACACCAGTAGTGCTCATGCAGTGAGAATAGATTCATCAAAAAAGTGCTGCAGTGCAATCCACCATGTAAGTGCAATTTTAAACAATAAATTGTGTTTTATATGATGGAGAGCACTATGGATCATTCTTTGTATTATATGTGATATCCAATGCTTGGAGCTGCAACTAGGAGGAGGATACTTACCTGAGTTGTTCCTTGAGTGGAGGTCTTCCCCCCTCAGTGCAGGTGTTAAAGAGCGCATTTGATCCTTTAACCACTTACCAACCGGAAGGTTTTCCAGCTTTAGGACCAGAGCACTTTTTGTGATTCGGCGCTGCGTCGCTTTAACTGACAATTGCGCGGTCATGCGACGTTGCACCCAAACAAAATTTGCGTCCTTTTTTCCCCACAAATAGAGCTTTCTTTTGGTGGTATTTGATCGCCACTGCGTCATTTCTGATAACCGCTATAAACAAAAGAAGAGCGACCATTTTGCAAAAAAACCCAAATTTCTTACTTTTTGCTAGAATTCAAATCCAAAAAAAAAATATAAAAAAACATTTTTTTTCACCGTTTTTGGCCGATTTATATAGTTCCTCATATTTGTGATTAAAAAAATCTCAATCAGCGTTTATTGATTGGTTTGCGCAAAAGTGGCCGCGTTTACGGATGGTGAGAATTCATTTCTGGGGTTTTTATTTTTTTATTTTTTTTTTACTAGTAATGGCGGCGATCTGTGATTTTTAGCGTTACTGCGATATTGCAGCAGACATGTCGGACATTTTTGACACTTTTTTGGGACCAATGACATTTATACAGCGATCAGAAATTTAAATGTCCACTGATTACTGTATAAATGTCATTGGCAGGGAAGGGGTTAACCTGGGGGGAGAGCTAGGGGTTAACTGTGTTCCCTGGGTGTGTTCTTACTGTGGGGGGGGGTTGGGCTAACATGGGCATGAGAGATCTAACCGATCCCAGTGACAAGGATCAGTAGATCTCTCATGCCCCTACTAACAGAGTGGGGAACCGCCGTGTTTACATCGGCGGTTCCCCGTTCTTTCCCTGTAGCCGCTCATCGCGGCTCGCCAGTGGACATCGAGTCCGCCCGAGCCGCGGGCACACTCCTCAGGAGTGCGGCAGGTGCGCGCGTGCCCCCTGGTGGCTGATTGCAGATCGCCGCTTATTTACGGCGATTCGCGCTCAGTATCCAGACTGCTGCCGTAAAAACATGGCGCGCGCTCGGGAACCTGTTATAGAGGGTCCACTGAGGGAAGTGAGCGGCCATCTGTATATTGGTGGTGGATTGCACTGAAGCACTTTTTTGATGAATCTACTCTCACTGCATGAGCACTACTGGTGTTGTCTTACTGAGTTATCTGCATATGGACTGATAATTAAATGGATCTTTTTCTGAAGCGCTGCACTCCTTTGTATATAATGCTTGAAATACAGTGAGGAAAATAAGTATTTGAACACCCAGCTATTTTGCAAGTTCTCCCACTTAGAAATCATGGAGGGGTCTGAAATTGTCATCATAGGTGCATGTCCACTGTCAGAGACATAATCTAAAAAAAAAATCCAGAAATCACAATGTATGATTTTTAAACTATTTATTTGTATGATACAGCTGCAGATAAGTATTTGAACACCTGAGAAAGTCAATGTTAATATTTGGTACAGTAGCCTTTGTTTGCAATTACAGAGTGATTGGGTGATAATTATTCCGCTTCAGATTCCATGAAAAAAGCTGAAAACATATGGTGCTTCTAGACTTTGAGGAACTGAAAAGTGTTTCCTTTAGGTAAAACTATAGGCAAAACATTTATTTAATGGATAGAGTGAGGGAGGGTTATATTTTTCTTTATGATTTTTTTTTTTTTAATGAAAACGAATGCTCTTTTTCTATCTTTCTTTTTCAGAACCCGACGACAACAAAACTTGGATTTTCATCTTTGTTTTCCTGGTGTTTTTTTTATTGTTATTTACAATATTCATCCACCTCCTCATACACAAAATGAAAAAGTCCAACTCTTTAAAAAAGGAAGGTCAGTATCACAAATGCAGATAGCATCCTCTAAACACCTGATGCAGCACCAGCACTAAATATGTTGGAGAAAATGGATAATTAAGTTTAACCACTTCCCGACCACGCGCAGTACTTTTACTGCGGCAGTGTCCGCAAATCGCAGCAATTCACGGATGCGCAGCTAGGGGGCGAGAGTGCACCAGCAGTGGCGCACTCTCATGCCCGCCGCACTCTGGAGGAGTTTGCCCGCGGCTCGGGCGGACCTGATGTCCGCCGGCAAGCCACGATGACCTACCAGAGGGAAAGAACGGGGAACCGCTGAAGTAAACACGGCGGTTCCCCATTCTGTCAGGCAGCATAACAGAGATCTACTGATCCCTGTCTCTGGGATCAGTTAGATCTCTTATGCCCCTGACAGCCCATCCCCCTCACAATTAGAACACATCTATGGAACACAGTTAACCCTAGATCTCCCCCTGCAGGTTAACCCTTCACTGCCAATGACATTTATACATTAATCAGTGGATATTTAAATTTCTGATCGCTGTATAAATGTCATTGGTCCCAAAAAGTGTTAAAATGTCCGACATGTCTGCCCCAATATCGCAGTCCCGATAAAAATCACAGATCGCCACCATTAGTAAAAAAAAAAGTAAAAATGCCAGAAATTAATTCTCATACTTTGGAAACACAGCTACTTTTGCACAAACCAATCAATAAACACAGATTCCGATTTTTTTACTAAAAATATGAGGAAGAATATAAATCGGCCAAAACCGATGAATACATTTTTTTTTATATATTTTATTGGGATTTGTATTTTAGCAAAAAGTAAGAAATATTTATTTTCTGCAAAATTGTCGCTATTTTTTTGTTTATATCGGCGATCAGAAATGAAGCAGAGGTGACCAAATACCACCAAAAGAAAGCTCTACTTGCGGGGAAAAAAAGGACGTAAACTTTGTTTGGGTACAGCGTTGCACAACCGCGCAATTGTCAGTCAAAGCGACACAGTGCCGAATCGCAAAAAGTGCTCTTGTCCTACAGTGGGAAATCCTTCCGGGACTGAAGTGGTTAAAGCGACACTAATCTCTGTTTTTTTAAAAAAATGATGTATTCCTAACTCAAAAACGTCCCTTCTATTGCTGTCAGCCTCCCCCAAATCTCAAAATTATTATTATTAATATTATTTTTCTGCTGCTATCTGACCTCCTGTTAAATGGTGACTACGTTTGTGCTCCATGGTCCCACTGTATGGAGGAATGTTGGCATTCTTTCTTGATATGGGATACGGGACTATGGGATTTGTAGAGTGTATAGAGCAGTGAACATAAGACTCAAACACTCACAGGGGATGTTAGGAGGCAGAAAAACACAGCAAAAAAACTATTTTATTAACCACTTCAGCTCCAGAAGGACTTCCCCCCTTCCTGACCAGAGCATTTTTTGCGATACGGCACTGCATCAATTTAACTGACAATTGCGCGTTCATACGATGCTGAACCCAAACAAAATTGGTGTCTTTTTCCCCCACAAATAGAGCTTTCTCTTGGTGGAATTTGATCACCTCTGTGGTTTTTATTTTTTGCGCTATGAACAAAGAATAGCTTCAATTTTGAAAAAAAAACTATATTTTTATACATATCCAAAAAAAAATTAAAAAAAAACAAATTTCTTCCTCAGTTTAGGCCGATATGTATTTTTCTACATATTTTTGGTAAAAAAAAATCTCACTAAGCGTATATTGATTGGTTGCGCAAAAGTTATCATGTCTACAAACTATGGGAATAGATTTATGGCATTTTTATCATTTTTTTTATACCCTAGTAATGGTGGCGAGCTGCGATTTTTAGCAGGACTGCTACATTGCAGCGGACAGATCAGACACTTTAGACACTTTTTTGGGACCACTGACATATAGCTAAAATAGCCACTGATTACTGTATAAATGTCACTGCCAGGGAAGGGGTTAACACTAAGGGGGCGATCAAGGGGTTAAATGTGTTCCCTCTGTGGTGTTTCTAACTGTATGGGGGCTGGGCTGCCTGGAGGAGGAGAGAGATCGTTGTTCCCAAACACTGGGAACAGACAATCTCTCTCAACTCCCCTGTCAGAACGGGGATCTGTTTGTTCACAGACACAGATCCCCGTTATGCAGTGTCTCGGGAGCGATCGCGGGTGGCCAGCGGACATTGAGTCTGCCCCACCCCCTGATTGGCTCTACCGCTAGCCAGTGAGCAAGCGAGCACACCTCCACCAGCGCGGGCGCACTCACACCACACGTTCCCGTGACCACCATACAGCTACGGCAATTCGCAGAAATGAGCCAACCTGCCGCCGTATTATGACGGCGGCCGGTCGACAAGTGGTTAAATATAGTTTACAGGGCCATTAAGCAGTGGATGTGTATGGGTTATTTCGGGAAAATAAGGTAATCATTTAGTATCACTTTAAAGTGGTTGTCAAGTCAATAAAAAAAAACACCTGCAAGAGAAAGCTTACCTTAGATCGACGCTGTAGCAGCGGTCCCCGAGCACCGATGTAAGTGACGACATGCTGTTTCCGTCGTCTTCCGGGATCCCGAGCTCCGACCAATCACAGCGCGGACTCCAACGCTGTGATTGGCAGGAGCCGCACTGACGTCACTCCCG
Source organism: Glandirana rugosa (assembly GCA_018402905.1). Taxonomy (NCBI): domain Eukaryota; kingdom Metazoa; phylum Chordata; class Amphibia; order Anura; family Ranidae; genus Glandirana; species Glandirana rugosa. Next base: position 452,170 of record BLSH010323318.1, on the reverse strand, counting down.
TGCATGCGCACAGGAGCCATTATTTACGGCACACTTAGTGAAGAAACGTCCCACTCGGGCCGTTTCTTCACTGCGCATGTGCCGATGACGTCGGTACATGCAGATACAGGGAATTCCTGAATATAGGCTTACCTGTAGTTCAAAGTGGTTGTCATGACTTGACAACCACTTTAAAAAGGCAAAAAATGCAAAATGCAGCCAACATTTTAAAGACCAATGAGCTGAATTTATGTGTTTGTTCTTGGATTTAGAAATGACTTAATCACATAAGGGGATAAAAACCATCATGGTTATGTGTTTCAACCAGTCCTGGCCTTAAAGAACTTTTTTCATTTTGAATAGAGAAAGGGTATGTATAACCCCCACCTTTTTTACTTTATTAGATTTTTTGCCATCTGTGTCTAATTGAGGAGATTTGTCTTCAATTTCTATCCCATAGTCAAAACAGGGAGTGAGAAATCCCTGCAAATGAAGGGAATCTCTTGGGGCCCTCCTGGTCACCAGAACTAGTGTCCCCATTGGAAGATTTCCCCTCTTTTACTCTTCTGGGGATAACCCAGTGTAGCAGTGTGTTTAGTGTAGGAAAAACGTAGTTAACTTAGAGCTAAGCCTGAGGTGTTGAACCTGGGTCAGGGTTCAGTATGTCAGGGCTAGATGACTCATCCTGACAGTTCCACTGGTGCATCCCCCTGTTTCTGGGACATTGGAGAATGTTCTAGAGCTAGTGGGTAGGAGGTTAGGAGGAGCTGCCTGGAATATTCATGAGGCTTTGGCCAATCCCCATTAAAGGGCTGACAGGGGGCAGGACTTGCCTCATAAATAGGCATGAGTCATGACAGCAGAGGCAGTCGGGTGGAAGATAGAAATATAGGGGTTGATTTACTAAAGCTTGAAAGTGCAAAATTTGGTTAGAAGCTGATTGGCTAGCAAGCACAGCTGCACCCGTTTTTGCACTCTCAAGCTTTAGTAAATCAACCCCATAGTGTTAAGGAGGCTGTTGGTGGCCCCCAGGGGTACAGCCTAGTCTGGGGGGTGTCCTGCCTTGGACCAGGGCTCGGGTGCTGGAAGGATCCTGCCTTAACACATGGGAGGAAGCCCTTCTTGGAGGCATGGGAGCAAGAGAGAGGACAGCATGAGTAGATCAGCACTGCCTGAGACTTACAAGGGGGGGAACTGCCCCATGTAGCTAGTTCCCCCTGAAGACAGTGGTGGGCTTAAGTCTTCATCCTTCCCCAGGAGAGTCAGCCGGGTGGGCTGGTGGGAGAGTCAGCCGGGTGGGGCTGGTTAAGAGTCAGTCTGGAGGACTAGTGTAGAGTGTTAGCCTGGAGGGCAAGTGAAAGGGGCAGCTGCAGCCAGATGGGTTGGCAGTGCCTAAAGAGGTGGCACTGGGATCAGTAGCCACAGGAGGAGAAGTATAAGCTGTTCACTGCATTTCCTACACAACGGGGGCTCCAAGCTCCTGCCTGTAAAGGGCTATCACTTAAAATCTGACTGAGAGCCTGTCAGATCTACTAACAGTGACTCAGCGGAGGTCTGCAATCAAGTGTGTGCAGAAGGAGTGTCAAGGAAACTGCATGTAGAATTTACATAGGAAGGTGTCCTTGAAGTTGTTGCCAATGTTTTGCTGGAGACAAGATGGGCATCCCCTAACCTCCCATCCCTATCCAAGTTATTAACCCCTAATAAATAACAAATACCTGTACAAAGTCACAGACTGTTCTCTGACCCCTGAGTGCCTGTGAAAATTCAGTGTGCCTGACTGTGCAGGAGTGGAAGATCCAGTTCATGTTTGGCTCCTTAGGGAGTGCGCTACACTAATATTTTGGTTTTACTTTTACTTTAACTTTCAATGATAATGATAAACAGGGCATATAGAGAGAGGGGATCTCCTTAACAGGGGCACAGACAGCAATAAAAACTGGCATGTAACCCCTCTCTACCCTGTTCAAAAAAAAATGTTTTGCCTTTAGTTATACTATACTTTACACATAGCTGGACGCTCACAAGTATACCTCTCCTAAAGTGGAACTTTACTGTATCTGTGCACTACAAGCCAAAAATGCTGTTTAATTCATTTTTAATATTCAAATCAAACTCATCTATCCATGTCTCCATGATTTATTTTGCTGGGAAATCACTTTGAAAAACACCCCTCAGCATTTCTACCTGTGGCCATCTTGGGGAAGGGCAGATGATTCATATAGCATTTACTTCCTGGAATCCATCTGCACTTCGTTTAGTCATACAGGCAGGAAGGCATGCTTAGCCGAGAAAACAACTCCTCCCAGATGAAACCAAAAAAAATGCCCACGAATACTCCTGGTAAGTATGACATAATTTTGTCCTAGGCCTGAAAGCAGGAAGCCACTGAAGGAATGTAAACAAAAAAATGTTTAAAACAAGCAAATACAATATACCTTCCTATCTATTTACTAATGCTAGTAGCGTAAGGATTAAAAATAGTTAAAGTGATTCTAAACCCTATTTTTAAAAAAATAATAATAAATATGTTATACTCACCTGCTCTGTGCATTAGTTTTGCAAACAGCGGCCCTGATCCTCCTCTTCTTTGGTGAGTGCCCACCATAGGAAGCCACTTTCTATGGGGGCACTCGTGTGGGCTCAATATTGAGCCCTGCTCCCTGCGTCTCTAGACGTGCATGCTCACACCCAAACCCTTTGACACAGACACCCGGACTAAGCCCGCCTGCCGCTTCCTCGTCACTGGCTTTGATTGACAGCAGTGGGAGCCATTGGCTCCCGTTGCCCCAGCAAAGCCAGCGAGACCCGCAAGTGAGTGAAGAAGAGATCTGCAGATGTGCATGGCGCTGGATAGAATGAGGGCTCTGGAACGTAATGAGGGGGTGATGCTGACACCTAAACATTTCTTACCTTAATACAAGTAATGCATTAAAGTGATTGTAAAAGTTCAGCTTTTTTAAAAAAATAACAAACATGTTATACTTACCTCCTCTGTGCAGCAGTTTTGCACAGAGTGGCCCCGATCCTCCTCTTCTGGGCTCCCTCAATGGTGCTCCGGGCTCCTCCCGCATCGAGTGACTCGTGAGGGAAGAGCTTTCCCTGGGGTCCCCCATGCAGGCGTGCTCCCATGTCCTGCTGCTGCGTCCATTGACACAGACAACAGGACTAGCGCGTCATTGGATTTGATTGACAGCAGCAGGAGCCAATGGCTGCGCTGCTATCGATCTATCCAATGAGGACCAGAGACACCGGCTGGAGCGGTGTGCTCGTCCCTGGCGCAGGAACGATTGGGCTCAGGTAAGTAAACGGGGGGCTCTGGGGGGGGGGGGGGGGGAGCTGCACTACAGGAGGTTTTTCACATTAATGCATAGAATGCATTAATGTGAAAAACTGTGAGGGTTTACATCTCCTTTAAGGTAAAAAAACATTTAGACTTTACAACCCCTTTAAGTCTTTAGAACCACTTTAATGTTGATTAAAAGTAAAGTTCCTCTTTCAACACCTTTCCCCCCTCAATTATGAGAGAACCCTTAAATGGCTTTGACTTGACAAAAAGACATTGGTGAAAGCAATTGTAGTTAGACACAATAACCATTGTAATGTACCAAAATTATTTTAGCTAGTGTCTCTTATGAAAATCCTGTATCACAAATGTAGTACTCTCTCTGTATTTTCAGTGTACAAATAATAAATGTTGATTTTTTGCAGATCTTATCCAACCCCATACGCATGTTTCAATAAACGTAAAAGAAGATGGAGACACATGGAGCTATCAGTATCCAGAAGAGGAGCATGGAGATGGGGCACCGAATCATAAGCTGGCAGCTTTTTAAATTAAATGAAATTAAAAATGACTGTTCAGGCTTATAAATCACAGTAAATGAAGACACAGGACACAGGCCAGAGGCATTATTTGTGTGCGCCATCAAACATTTTCTTGGCTATCAGTTGACACTGGGATGCACTGGCACAATATCACTTAGGCCTCATGCACACAGGACGTTTAAATAACGTTATAAAACCAGTAGTAACGTTTCTGAGCGTCGGTGTTGTTGAGCTTTTTTTTTTTTCTCAATGGAGCAGAAAACATCCAAAAACATTGGTGAACTACATTTAGCCACTTTTTGCACATTTTTCGGCGTTAGAGATTTTTTACAGCTGAAAGAACCCACTAGTCTTGGGTTTTTCAAAAGCTCAAATATGCCACAACCAAAAACAGTTGCTAACAGCCTATGTGTGCATGAACACAAATGCTAACATGATGGGGAGTTTATTGACTGTAGGAAAAAATGTCTGCAGCCAAAAACAGCTGCTGTAAAAGTGTCCGAAAACGTCCTGTGTGCATGAGGCCTTATAGTAACCATAATCATGATCATTGTTATTTATAATGTAAATTTCTTTAGAGGTTTAGTATTTCTGTCCTTTCAGTCCCAAAATGTATACAGCTCTGTTACATAGTACAGCCTTGTCTAGCAAGTCAAGAGACCTGAGTTTTCTCTGCTACAGTTAAGTAGCACACAAGGTCTCCTGCCTACCCTGTGACTGGACAGTGAAAGGAAAATCAGCACACTGATAAGCTCATCTTTAACTCTGTTCTCTTTTCCAACCAGCATTCTCTTTGCACTACAGCTGACTGGCTCCTTGTGCTGCTTATCCTTCAGTCCTTCAGGGACTGCAAGAGGCTAATATAATTTTGTATTCAATTGCTTGCATTAAATAAATACATTAAAGTGGTTGCCAACCTGTGACAACCACTTTAACCTACAGGTAAGCCTATAATAAGGTTTAGGAGATATACAGTGTACTAGCTGTGCTGACGTCATTTCGGCACATGCGCAGTGAAGAAATGGCCTCCGTGCCGTTTCTTCACTGTAATCGTGCCGTGATTGGTGGCTCTAGCACACATGTGCAGGAGTGACGTCACAAGACTCCGGCCAGTCACAGAGCCGGAGTCGTGGCCCCAGAAGGAAGAGGGGCTGAAGATGGACGCTGCCAGCACAGGGGACATCGCTGGATGTCCCAGGCTTTGTTTGCTGGTAAGTGACACATAATGGGCTACTATACGATGCCCATTATGCTTCTACTTTGCAGGGGAATATAGAGGAAGTAAACCCTATCAGGGTTTACTTCCTCTTTAATGCCTAACTCCGTGTTTACTGTGCCTTTAAATAGTTTGTTTGGGCCATTCATTCTATGAATGAATAGAAAGTTTCCACTGATTGGTTAAGGCAGAGATTGTGATATCATCTGCCCACGTTGCCATCTCAGTCAATCAGAGGGAGCTTTGCATTCATTCCTAGAATATAAGGCTTCCTGTGAATGGCTGAGCAGTGTTTATCCAGACTCGATTTTGTACTGGGAGCGGAATGGGAAGTCTTCATCCCACTGCCGCAAAACAGCGCTGTATACTGTATGTAGCCGATGCCACATATAGATTATATAGTGCTTCCAGCAAGTGCACCTATTAGTGAAGGTAATAGTTCCTTTGGACCAGCTTACACCAAAATCTTTAAAGGCACAGTAAACATGGAGTTAGGCTTTGAGGACAGGTTCATGCTTACAGAGCTATATTAAATTGCATTTTTTATATAGACAGAGTTCAGCTTTCAGTAAAATGTCTGCTTCAATTTGCAAGAACATTATTTTGACAAATAAATACAAGCTAAATGGGTCATTTAGAATTGGGACCACGAAGCATGTGAGATTTTCCATTAAGATTTCAGGGACTGAGTAAAATGGCATTATTGGTCAAAAAAATGCTCATAGAGGCCACAGCAGTAGTCAGCAATTGTTTTATGGCAATACATTTCTCTGTCCTGCACCCTTTATTGGCCCTTGCAGGAATATGTGGTCCTTAGCTGAAACATAAGGTCTGTTATTCATGCCCATGAAAAACTTACTGCTGGGGAACCAGTCACCAGTAAAGACACAGTAGGCCTTCAAACCTTGCCCGAATTAATCCAAAATATATGAAGGTGCCCACAGAACAGAAACCGCACACACACCTATAACTTTGTAGGGAAAGGAAACTTTTATATTCAATTGTTATTTAAACTTAAAGTGGTTGTCAAGTCATGACAACCACTTTAAACTACAGGTAAGCCTATAATAAGGCTTACCTGTAGGTCCAGGAAATATCTCCTAAACCTGTATGGTTTAGGAGATATTCCCTGTATCTGCATGTGCCGACAATATCGGCACATGCGCACTGAAGAATTGGCACCCGGGGTAGCCCAGGGTGCCGTTTCTTCTGTATTCGTGCCGTAAATGATGGCTCCCGTGCACATGCGTGGGAGTGACGTCAGCGTGGCTCCGCCAATCACAGCGATGTAGCCCGTGCTATGATTGGACGGAGCTGCAGACCCGGAAGAAGGATGTCGCCGGTCACATCGGTGTGCCGAGACTGCTGCAACAACTTCGTTCCAAGGGAAGTGTTTCATAATGAGCTAGTATGCACTGCATACTAGCTCATTATGCCTTTGCTTTGCAGGTTTTTTTTTGGGGGGGGGGGGGCAGCTTTACAACCACTTTAAAGGGGACTAGGGGTTTCCTAAAGAGACAGCACTGTTTATTTTCAGATACGTCCTGCTCTAATTCCCTTATGATTGTAACTTTCATATTGAATTTAACGAACAAGTTTTCCTGTTTTTTTTTTTAAAGTAGCTGTGAAACCTTTGGAAAACATGTGAAAAAGAGCTGAGTTCTCCAGCTGCTGGTGGCATATGAAAATTAAAAATATCTGTATGCAGTATTTCATATTCACCTAAGAAAAATATTTAATATTTTAGTACTTATATATAACCAAAGAAAAGAGACATAACATGATTATTCATTATGTTTAAAGTTGTAGACTGCCAGTAGGAGTAAAGGTTGTATCTAGAGATGCCTACATGTATCTTTAGATAACTTCCACAGTACCCCTGAAGGCCCCAGCCATGGTTTGCTGCTGGGTGCCCCCATCTGCGAACAGCCGCTAGGGGGCACCCGCCACACTCCAGAGGAGTGTGCCCGCGGCTCAGGTGGACCCGATGTCTGCCAGCGAGCCGCGATGAGCGGCCACAGGGAAAGAACGGGGAACCGCCGACGTAAAAACACGGCGGTTCCCTGCTCTGTTAATAGGGGCACGAGTGATCTACTGATCCCTGTTACTGGGATCAGTTAGATCTCTCATGCCCATGGTAGCCCGGGGGGGGGGGGGGGGGGGGGGGGGGGGGGGGGGGGGGGGGGGGGGGGGGGGGGGGGGGGGGGGGGGGGGGGG
>BLSH010323318.1:404290-427150 GCA_018402905.1 Glandirana rugosa | reverse complement strand
AGTAGGTGGGACATGGGGGGATAGTCGAAGGATGCTGGGGTGGGGACAGTAGAAGTAAGGGGACAGTAGAAGTAGGTGGGACATGGGGGCACAGTCGAAGGATGGTGGGGTGGGGACAGTAGAAGTAAGGGGACAGTAGAAGTAGGTGGGACGAATGAAGATGACAGGGGTGGGGTGGTAGGAAGCTGACACGGGGGTACAGGGTGGATGAAGATGACAGGGGAATGAAGATGACAGGGGTGGGGTCGTAGGAAGCTGATAGGGGGGTACAGGGTGGATGAAGATGACAGGGGAATGGAGATGACAGGGGTGGGGTGGTAGGAAGCTGATAGGGGGGTACAGGGTGGATGAAGATGACAGGGGAATGAAGATGACAGGGGTGGGGTGGTAGGAAGCTGACACGGGGGTACAGGGTGGATGAAGATGACAGGGGTGGGGTGATAGTAAGCTGACATGGGGATGATGAGGAGCATGATAATGATGACAGGGGCAACTGGTTGGCATCAAATCATCAAAGCTGTGTGTGTGTCACAGGTGGCTGGTAGCAGGGATGTTCGGAGCACCCTCAGTCAGGGAGTGATTTCAAAGGATGCTGTCAGTGTCGTTCAGCAGGACTGTCATGCACAGAGCACAGTACCTTGAGACTTCGGCAGACTGGCTCACCAATGATCATGACTTCTGCCCGGGTAGGTCTTTCACTATGGCCATCCATCCTGTTCCTGGAGAGTTCAAACAGGTGCTCAGCCGCAGCCACCATTATCCGCGCTCTGCACATGGCAGGAGATCCGCAGAGCTTGGAGAAGGGGAGGAGTCGGGGGAGAGGAGCACATGGATCCACCCACTGACCCAACAGCTGTTGGATCGAGGTTGTGACAAGCTCCCAGTGCCTCCTCTTCCTCCATAGGACTGCACGGCGGCACCTTGCACCCTAGAAGGACTACTATTGTGTCACACATCGAGATAGGGAACCAGCGGCAGTGGCTGCACCCTAGGCGACAGTGCACCCTAGGCGGCTGCCTATTTCGCTTTCGTCTGGTCAGTGACAGAGTTTTTTTATAGGCTAGCTACAAGAAGAGACTGATGTTATAAAATTGTTATAGAATTCCCAATAGGAATACACATTGGATGTGGACTGCTAAGATTGTGAGAGATGTAGTTCCACATAGACTGAGCTGGCTTAGTGGGCTGGGGAGAGAAATCTACAGGTCTCATGAAGCACTGGTACTTGGAGAAGAGGTGGTTTCCTGATGCTTTTACAGGGCTGAGGAAAAGGAGAATGTGAAGGGTGTTCAGAGGGACTGAATTTGCTTCAGGCTGCCAGCAGACCACTCTTCACAGAACCTGAGAAGGAGAAAGGAGCAACTGGAACACCAGAGAACACCACGGATGCTGACAGAGCCCACTGCCTGATTGAGGGGAAAGACACTAAAACACTGATCATTTGCGCTACCAAATGTAAACAAAGGGAGATAACCTTCTACCAAAGAAGTTGGTCTGAGGCCGCTGGCCAATAATCCACTACACTTTGACAAAAGAGTAACAGCTTTGCCTGCAGATATAGAGCTAGTGCCTTTATCAGTGCTTAAAAGGACATTATCCTGAGCGCTTTAACATGACAGTTGGGCCCCAATGAGCTGACCAACAAAAAAGAGAGAGGGTATATTACAGAATGCTGAACTGTTTGCGGAAGATTCCAGTACCTTTGGCTCTGAGCTTTGTAGTCCCACCCGTGCCTCCCTCACCTTCCATACCTCCTGGTTCCGAGCCTGTCAGTGAAGTAGAACCCATGCAGTTGAGCTTCACATGTCTCTTTGCTGATGAGAGAGCCTTAAGGAGGAGGGAGAGACTGTGCCTTTATTGTGGCCAGACAGGTCACTTTTTGAAGTCTTGTCCCTGGTTCCGGTTACCCTTTCTTTGTCTGAGTCGTCCATCAAGATACAGGCTCTAATAGACTCTGGGGCTGAAGACCTGTTCATAGATAGTGCCTTTGTGTCTTAGCCCTCAATTCTGCTGTAGCTTCGGGTCACTCCACTTGCCATTAAGGCTATTGATGGGAGACCTCTACAGCCTATCAATGTGACTCATGAGACTGCTCCATTGACCATGGCTGTAGGGGCTCTTCACCATGAGATAATTAAATTCCAAGTAATTTCCTCTCCTCATTTTCAGGTGGTTATTGATTATCCTTGGTTACAGAGGCACAACCCTTCTTTTGATTGGCTTTGTGCTGAGGTTCTTTCCTGTTTGCCACAATGCAGTAAGACATGTTTATCATAAGGTGGCTAAGGTCTTGTGTACCTCTTCACTCTCCTCCCTCCCAGGGTAATACCAGCGAATTTAGCGATGTCTTTGATAAAGGTCAAGGCGGTAGTTTGCCTCCACACCGGTCGTATGATTGCGCAATTGACCTTCAACCTGGTGCCATACCCCCTCGTGTCTGTCTCGGAGGATAAAACCATGGAAGGAGTATGTTGCTGACGCACTTTCTCGAGGGTTCCTCTGCAAATCCTCATCTCCTGCTGGTGCTGGCTTCTTCTTAGAGAAAAAAAAGAGTGGTGAACTGAGACCTTCTATCGATTATAGAGGTCTCAATCGCTTCACGATTAAGAATGCTTTTGATTGCGTTGATTATGGAGTTATTTGACCGCCTCAAGGGAGCAGTTTCTCGAAGCTTGATCTGAGAGGGGCATACAATCTCGTGAGGATCAAGGAGGGCGATGAGCAGAAAACTGTGTTTAATACCAGGACAGGCCATTATACCTCGTAATGACATTTGGTCTTTTCAACGCTCCGGCAGTTTTTCAGGAATTCATCAATGATGTCCTTTGAGATTTGTTGCAGCAATGTGTGGTGACTTATCTCGACAATATCCTCATATATTCCAAGTCCATAAACAGCCACCACACAGATATCTGCCGTGTGCTTCAGAGGCTGAGAGATAATAACCTGCATTGTAAATTGGAGAAGTGTGAGTTCCATCGTGAACAGGTTAAGTTCCTGGGTTATGTCATCTCCACTGTTGTTTTTTTGATGGACCCAGAGAAGCTATCGGCAGTTCTACAGTGGCCTCGACCAATGGGTATATGTCCACTACAATGTTTTCTTGGCTTTGCCAATTATTATTGGAAGTTTATACGTAACTTCTCATCTCTGGTCAAATCCCTGACTGATATGACCAGAAAGGACGGTAACCCACAGAATTGGTCTCCGGAGTCCATTAAGGCCTTTGAATGTCTCAAGGCTACCTTTGTTTCTGCTCCTGTGCTGGCCCATCCTGATCCTAAGTTACCCTTCATCCTTCAGGTTGATGCATCTGAGACTGCAGTTGGTGCCCTTCTGTCTCAACGTCCCACCTCCGAGAGTGCTATGCATCCTTGTGGCTACTTTTCCAATAAGTTGTCTCCTGCGGAATGCAATTACGAGATTGGGGACCGAGAGTTGTTAGTGATCATTTTAGCTCTTAACCACTTCAGGCCCGGAAGGATTTCCCACGTTAGGGCCAGAGCACTTTTTGCGTTTCGCCACTGCGGTGCTTTAACTGACAATTGCGCGGTCGTGCAATGTTGTACCCTAACGAAATGTGTGTCCTTTTTTCCCACAAATAGAGCTTTCTTTTGGTGGTATTTGATCGCCTCTACGTCCTTTCTGATCACCGCTATATACAAAAAAAGAGCGACAATTTTGCAAAAAAAAAAAGGGATTTTATTAAAACTTACCGTAAAATCCTTTTCTCCGAGTTCACTGACAGACGCAGCTCTTCATGACATGTGGGTTTATGCTTGTCCTATTAGGAGTTAACTAGGCAGGGAAAGAAAGCAAGCTGGCCCCTCCCACGGGGCTGTCCTCTCTTTCCATATAAACCCCCTACTCTGCTCAGCCCATCAGTTCGTAACAAGCCGTACCGAAAATAGAGCGCAGAGGGGTGGGTGCTGCGTCTGTCAGTGAACTCGGAGAAAAGGATTTTACAGTAAGTTTTAATAAAATCCCTTTTTCTCCTACGTTCATTGACAGACGCAGCTCTTCATGACATGTGGGGATGTCCCAAAGCTTTGTCAAAAAGAGGGGTGGGTAAACGATAACAACTGTACCCAACAGAAACCTCTAAGGAGGCACCAGACGCGCCTACACTGCCGCCTGTAAAACTTTACGGCCAAAAGCAGCATCCGAGGATGCTGACACATCAATCTTATAAAACTTAGTGAAGGTGTGCACCGAGGCCCAAGTAGCTGCCTTGCACACTTGGGCCTCCCTTACAGCAGTTGTAAGGGAATCTCCCTTGTACAAAGGTACGAATCAACGAATGTGACGCCAGAGGTCTTTGAAAAAGAATCGCTAGAGCCAATATCTGCCCCTTGAGAGTAGTCAAGGCCAGCTCCTTGTTCAGACCTTACTGTAAAAAGGTCAAGACCCTGGACACCACGTAAGAGCGAGGGTTGTAACCCTCCGCCTCACACCATGCGATGTAAGCCTTCCAGGTGCGGTGATAAATCTTGCGAGAAGCACACTTGCGTGCTTTTAGCATGGTAGGGATCACGGAGTCAGCGACACCCCTGTCCCTCAGCACCTGGGACTCAATAGCCAGGGCGTCAAAGCCAGCGGAGGTTAAAGCAGGGTGCAAGATTGGTCCCTGAGACAGTAGATCGTCTCGCAGCGGGAGCCGCCAAGGAACGTCCGCTACCATTCGTACCACGTCGGCGTACCACGGACGCCAAGGCCAATCCGGAGCCACCAGGATCATAGGAATTCCCTCCGCTTCCACCCTGCGTAGCAACCGCTGAAGAAGCTTGATTGGAGGGAAGGCGTACAGTAGATGATACCAGTCCCAAGAGGCCACGAGAGCGTTCGTGGCGACCGCCAACTGATCTCTCACCCTGCACACAAAGGTCTTCACCTTGTGATTGAACCGAGATGCCATGAGGTCTACATCCAGTGTCCCCCACTTGTGGCAAATCTGACTGAACACCTCTGAATGGAGAGACCACTCTCCCTGATCCACCGTCTGGCGACTGAGAAAGTCCGCCTGCCTGTTTTCCACTCTTGGAATCTAAACGGCTGAGATTGCCGGTACGTGAAGTTCTGCCCAACGCAGAATCAGAGCTGCTTCCGCAGCAGCTGCCGAGCTTCTCATTCCACCCTGATGGTTCACATACGCCACTGCTGTGGCATTGTCTGACTGAACCCGAATCGGGCGTCCTCGTAACTTCACCAACCAGTGAGATAGGCATAGCCTGATCGCCCTTAGCTCCAGCACATTGATCGGGAGGCGCGCTTCCTGCGCAGACCAACGGCCCTGGGCAGATAACTGCCCCAGGACCCCTCCCCAGCCCGACAGGCTGGCGCCCGTCGTAATTATCGACCAGTGAAGGGGCAGGAATGACTTCCCCCGAGTCAGGGCCGGGTCCCGAAGCCACCAAGCTAGAGAACCCCTGGCCTGAGGATTCAAGCGGATCGGTAGATCCAAGGACCGTGGTGACCTGTCCCACCGAGACAGAATCGCTCGCTGGAGAAGTCAAGTGTGGCTCTGGGCGTAAGGTATCGCCTCAAAGGTTTAGACCATTAGCCCCAGCACCGGCATACAGAACCGTAATGATGACTGCCGGTGTGACAGTAAGGTTCGCACCTCTGTCTGCAGCGACAGCAACTTGGCCGGAGGTAAGAACACCTTTGCCTGCTTCGTGTCCAGAATGAGACCCAGGTATTCCAGGCGATGGGACGGAGACACCGATGACTTCTGCAGATTGATCAACCAGCCGAAGTCCTCCAACGAAGCCATGGTGATCCTCACGTCCTCATCCAGAGCCGAGGCGGACTCCGCTCTCAAGAGCAGGTCATTGAGGTATGCTACCACCGCAATGCCTCTCTGTCTCAGTAACGCTAGTACTGGGGCCACCAGCTTGGTGAAAACCAGAGGAGCCGAAGCTAGACCGAAGGGGAGTGCCACGAATTGGTAATGGAGGTCCCCCACTGCAAAGCAAAGAAAACGCTGATGCCGGGGGCAAATGGGAACATGGAGATATGCGTCCCTGATATCCAGAGACGCCAGGAAGTCCCCCTGATGGAGGGCGGCCACTACTGAGCGAACAGATTCCATCCAGAATTTCCACGCTTTTACATAGCGGTTCAGGGCCTTCAGGTCCAGAACTGGCCGGACCCCCCTCCTTTTTTGGAGACCACAAATAGGTTTGAGTAGAAACCTCGAAACCTCTCCACCTGAGGTACTGGCAAGATCACCCCCTGGTCAGAGAGTGCCTGAACAGCCATGAAGAGGGCCTCCCGACGCCCCTGCGGGAGTCTCAAGTTTGATGGGAAGAACCTGTCTGGGGGTAGAGTGCTGAACTCTATCCTGTACCCGGTGGACACCACTTCCTGCACCCACCAGTCGGAAATGCGGGCAGTACACCGGTCTGCGAACCCCAGAAGATGTCCCCCCACCCGAAGCTTGGGTGGGGGCAACCCATCATGCAGAGGAGGGCTTGTCCTCTGTCTTGTTAGCTTTGTGCTGCCATTGCCACTTGCCGGCCCCTGCAGCGGCCTTGCCATCTCTGGTTCAGAGTCCTCCCCTGAGGAACAAGGGGGAGGAAGGCGCTTCTTAGGGACCCCTGGAGCGTTGCTCGGCTCCATCCATCCGGGGAAGAAGTTCGCCAAATACCGCCCTCAGCTGGTCCAGAAATACTCCCTGCGCAGGTTGCGCTGTCGCTGATTCCTCCTCAGCAGGCCCAGCAGGGTAGTCTGCCATCGGTTTCCCTGAATGAGAGCTAAATGTGGTAAGAAACCTATTTGAGGCACCCCCACAATGCCGCACACCACCGCCCCACAGAACGCCAGGGAGACCCAGGAGGACTGTACCCGCCACTACCAGCACCCACAGGAGAGCCCAGCTATACCTGCTGTTTTGCCAGAAAAACTGTCCTGAGGACCGCCAAGAAGAGCTGCGCCGTCACAGCCACACCGTTCCAAAGTGAAAATAATTCACAATTCATAATTCCAATATGGCCACCGGGAGTATGCACTAGAGGCTAAAACCCAGCCTGGGGAACGTGGCTACAGGAAAATGGCTGCTCTGAGCACTAGAGGGAAGAAGCCCTTAGCGAAAATGTCCGCAGCTACGGCAAAATGGCGGCGATCCACCGCATAATGGGGGCAAAGTGACACGGGTGCAGTGCGGGGGGAGGAGGGGTGGGGGTAAGGGACCCCAGGGGACCCCCAACTGGTGGCTACATCAAAACAGCGTGTGCGTTAGGACACCCGTCGGCCCCCCCCTCTGCCTGAAAGGGGGGCATCACTCACCACTCCTGTCGGGTGTAGCAGGTAGCCACCCGGTCGCAGACCTTCCACCCCAGCCGGGGCGGGATGCTGCCGGCCAATCACCTCCGAACCAGACCGCAGTCCGGATCCTGGGCACAAGTGGGGTACACCCACAGTCTGCCCGCACAGAACGGGCACGATGCGGCGGGACCCCCATATGCAGGGACTAGCTCGCATCGGTCAGCCGCGCTGGAGAAAGTACAGGATCCTGAGACGATCCTCTATGCCCGAACTTCTTGATAGCAGGTTCAGATAGCTTGATAGAGCAAACAAAATAAAAAAGTGATCCCCAGTCCGGACCGCAGGTCCCATAAGGGAGCCAGGTCAACTCCTTGCGACTAGGCATGTTAAAACTGATGGGATGAGCAGAGCAGAGGGTTTATATGGAAAGAGAGGATAGTCTCGTGGGAGGGGCCAGCTTGCTTTCTTTCCCTGCTTAGTTAACTCCTAATAGGATAAGCATAAACCCACATGTCATGAAGAGCTGCGTCTGTCAGTGAACGTAGGAGAAAACAATATTTCTTACTTTTTGCTAAAATACAAATCAAAAAAAATATATAAAAAAACGAATTTATTCATCGGTTTTGGCCGATTTATATTCTTCCTCATATTTTTGGTAAAAAAAATTGCAATTGGCGTTTATTGATTGGTTTGTGCAAAAGTTGCCGCTTTTACACACCATGAGAATTCATTTCTGGCGTTTTTACAATTTTTTTTTTTCTTTACTAGTAATGACGGCGAATTGTGATATTGGGGCAGACATGTCAGACTTTTTGACACTTTTTTGGGACCAATGACATTTATACAGCGATCAGAAATTTAAATATTCACTGATTATTGTGTAAATGCCATTGGCAGTGAA
The DNA here is from genome assembly GCA_018402905.1 of Glandirana rugosa. Lineage (NCBI taxonomy): Eukaryota > Metazoa > Chordata > Amphibia > Anura > Ranidae > Glandirana > Glandirana rugosa. The sequence goes on along the minus strand of BLSH010323318.1, from coordinate 418,983 downwards.
GGGGTTAACCTGCAGGGGGTGATCTAAGGGTTACATATGTTCCCTAGGCATGTTATAACTGTGAGGGGGCTGGGCTGCCTGGGGCATAAGAGATCTAACTGATCCCAGTGCCTCATGACAGAGCAGGGAAAGTTTTTTCATCGGAGGTTCCCCATTTTTAGTCTCTCCCAAGCAATTGCGGCTCGCCGGCGGAGATCGAGTCCACCCGAGCCGTGGCCACACTCCTGCAGAGTGCGGTAGGCACGCGCGAGCCGCCGTTTATAGATGGCGATCCGCACTACAGCGCCACTCAATCCTGCAGAGTGCGGCGGGCATGCACGAGCCGCCGTTTATAGACCGTGATTCGCGCTACAGCACCACTCCAGTAAATGTACACGAGCTGGTCGGGAACCGGTTAAGGAATGGCGTTATCCCCTCGAGGGTGCTACTGTCACTGACCACAAGAATCTCACATTCTTGTCTGAGGTTAAACGCCTCTCCCCCAGGAGGACGCGATGGGCTCTGTTCTTGTCAAGCTTCAATTACATAGTCTCATTCTTACCTGGTACTAAAAATGTAGGGGGCGATGCATTGTCGTGACAGTTTTCCTCCGCTTCCAAGATGGAGTCAGTTCCTGTCCCTATGATACCTCCTGATCGTATTCTGGCTACGGTTCGTACCAGTCTCACTTCACCTTTGGGTGACAAGATCCTTGCTGCTCAGATCCATTCTCCTCTTGAGAAACCTTGTGACCGCTGCTTTGTCCCTGAGAGTCTCTGTACTGCTGTGTTCTAGACTTACCATTCTCCCAAGGCTGCTGGTCACCCAGGGAAGAACCTGTCTATGGATTTTATTGTGGAGTTACCCAACCCTCAGGGTAACACAGTTATCCTTATGGTGGTTGACCGATTCTCAAAGATGTCACATTGTATTCCACTTAAGAATTTGCCCACATCCAAGGAACTGGCATCCATTTTTGCTCTGGAGATTTTTCGCTTACATGGGCTTCCCAAGGTGATCATCTAGGACAGGGGTAGCCAGTTTGTGTTCATGTTTTGGCGAGCCTTTTGTGCACAGTTGGGAATCCAGCTTTCCTTCTCTTCTGCGTATCACCCACAGAACAATGGGCCACAGAACAAGCTAACTAGTCCTTGGAACAGTTTTTATATTGCTATATTTCTAACCACCATAACAACTGGTCTGACCTGTTACCTTGGGCGGAGTTTGCTCACAATAGTGCCGTCAATAACGCTTCCCAATTGTCTCCATTTATGGCAAATTATGGTTTCCAACCACCCATGTTGCCTGACTCATTTGTTCCTCAGAGATTTGTTCCACTTGGGTACTGGTCCAGGAGTCCATGCAACATGTCAATGATAGGTACAGATACCATACTGACTGCAGACGCCTGTCTGCGCCTTTCTACCAAGGTAGAGAGAGGGTCTGGCTGTTTTCTTGCAACCTCCGACTCCGAGTTCCCCCTCTGAAGCTGGCAGCATGGTTTATTGGAAGATCAACCTAGTGGCTTACGCTTTAGACTTTAGAAGGCTTTACTGCCTTCTAGTATGCGTATTTCTAATGTATTCCATTACTAAAACCTTTGGTATCCCACCACTTCACCACCTCAGTACCACGTCCTCATCCTGTTCAGGTTGAGAAGCAAGAGGAGTATGAAATACAATCTATCATTGACTCCCGTAGGTTCCGTGGGCATGTACAGTACCCGGTTCATTGGAAAGGTTATGGTCCAGAGGAGCACTCTTGGGTCTCATCCTCAGACAAACATGCTCCTGTCCTCCTCCATGCTTTCCATGGACGTTTTACCCTCCAACCTGATGAATCCCCAAGGGGGGGGTCGTTGAGGAGGGGGTACTGTCAGGACTGAGGTCCGTGCTCCATTCTCAGAGCAGACTGTTCAGCTGTCAGTTAATTGCCAGTCTCAACTTCCACTCTGTCTCACCTGATGACCATATCCTGCTCATTAAGCCTGCTCTGCCAGATATATAAACTGCCTGGATCACATTCACTTCGCCTTCCCCTGGTCAAGATATCTGGATAATCTCTGTTGTGTTTTCCTGTGAAAGACTTTTGCCTGTTGGACTTCCCTTCTGGTTCCTGGATTCAAGAGCCTGCTCGGCTCACTTCCCTTCTGGCTCCTGACCCTGCATGCTGTTTGTTTGACCTCGCTGATCTCTGGACTCCCATTTCACTGGCTTGCTGTTAGAAGACTGTGCTAAGGGTTAATTGCATTTGATTGTGGTTTCCTCTATTTCCGGGATGAGCAGCTCTATTTAAACTTCCTGCTTCCTGCAGCAAGTGCTGTCTGATCTTCCTCTGTTCCTGTGACCCGGATTGCCTGACTTTGCTGATTTCTGCCTGCACCGACCTTTGGACTGCCTAAGACCACTCTCTTGCCTAGCCCTTCTGTACCTTGCCTGTCCGCCTGTTGACGACCCTGCTTGAACCCGACCATCCATCTGCCTGCTCCTCTTGTACCGCACTGCCAGCTTGTTCCACGACCCGGCCTGTACGACCCTTCTTCAAGTGCACGGGTGCTCCAGCGGACTTCTACCAACACCAGTGACCCAGTCCGACCCTCGTGCCACCCTGCACTCCCGAGCCACCTGTCTACTCTACCAGGGGTTCCCGAGTGAGGGTAGTAAGGGAGGTTACCTACTGCATAAGTCAGACTCATCCACCAGGTACGTGACAGTATCAGACAGCCATGCCTGAGTCTGCGCAGGGGGCCTCCCTTACGAAGGAATTGTGTGAGCAGATGACCAGCCTTGCCCAAGCAGTGAGGGATCTGCACTCTGGCTACCTCCGGCTGGAGGACCAAGTCCGGGAGCTCCCCCAGCACGCCTTCATCCAAGCACCCATGGAGCCAGAAGTACCTTTGCCTGAGCGGTTTTCAGGGGACCGTAAGAAATTTCGGGCATTTCGCATTTCCTGTGAACTGTTCTTCTCCCTGCAGCCCAGTATTTTCTCTCAGGAAAGCACCAAGGTGGGATTGGTCATCTCACTCCTCCGGGGTGAACCACAGGCCTGGGCTCACCGCCTACTGGAGTGCTCGGCTCCCGAGACCACCAACCTTGCCCGGTTCTTCCAGGCTATGACCAGACTTTACGAGGACCCGCATCTAGCCGCCTCCGCAGAGGCCGTCCTCCATGCACTCCAGCAAGGCCACCGTCCCGCTGAGGACTATGTGGCGGAGTTCCAGCACTGGAGTGCCGACGCCGCATGGAATTATGCGGCTCTCCGGTTCCAGTTCCGGATGGGACTGTCCGAGCCACTGAAGGATGAATTGGCTCGTGTGGGTGTGCCACCAACTCTGGACGCCCTGATCGATTTGGCCATCCAAATCGATCGCCGACTGCGGGAGCGTTGTGCTGAAAAGTCTGGCACCCCCACGTACTCCTCCTATTCCTAGCGCCCTCCTGTACCCCGGTTGGGCGGTCCACAGCGCCTAACCCTTCCTCCTGAAGAGTGACCGAGACGATTTTCCAATGGATTGTGTCTGTATTGCGGAGGCTCGGGACACTCAGTGCGGACCTGCCCCACCAAGTCAGGCAGGACCCCTCCATGCAACCAAGGAGGGATACTGAGCATTCCCGATCCCAAGACGCATGCAGTCCTTACCTTAATCCTGCAGCTGCCCAGGGGGGATGTCTCTGTCTCAGCCATTATAGACTCTAGAGCCTGTGGCTGTTTCAAGGACTTGGGTTTTGCCGCACTACACCAGGTACCCCTCAGGCCCAAGGCACACCCAATGACTCTTCACCTGGCCAACGGGTCGCCCATCAAATCTGGGTCGGTGACTCATGAGACCATCCCCCTCTTGACTCGTACCTGTGAGGGTCATTCTGAACTCCTGCTCCTTGACGCCATAGCGTCCCCACTGGCTCCAGTCATCCTTGGATTGCCCTGGCTCCGAGCACACTGCCCTCTCATTGACTGGGTCACTGGCAGCGTACTATTCAGCTCGACCTACTGTCAGCACCACTGCTTCCCACCTTCTGCTGGTTCGCTCCTAGCAGTGTCCTGCCCGGACTCTGACCCGGACTCGGAAGTCCGCCTAGCGGTCCTTGCTGTATACCACGACTACATCGACGTGTTCAGCAAGAAACGGGCAGATGTCTTGCCGCCACACCGCCCCTACGACTGCCCCATCGAGCTGCTTCCAGGCACAGAAGTACCATTCGGCAGAATTTATCCGCTTTCAGAGAAGGAACTAGCAGCGCTTAAGTCCTATCTGGATGAGAATCTCGCTAAGGGATTCATCAAGCCCTCTAGATCCCCCGCCGGGGCCGGGATTTTCTTAGTGGAGAAAAAGGACAAATCCCTGAGACCCTGCATTGATTATAGAGACCTCAACAAAATCACGGTCAAGAACCGATACCCTCTCCCGCTGGTTCCGGAGTTGTTCCAGCGGCTAGGTTCTGCCACCGTTTTCTCCAAACTGGACCTCCGCGGGGCCTACAACCTCATTCGGATCAGGGAGGGGGATGAATGGAAAACGGCCTTCCGGACCCGGTTTGGCCATTATGAATATTTAGTCATGCCATTCGGACTCTACAATGCACCAGCCACTTTTCAGCATCTCGTTAATGATATCTTCCAGGACTTCCTCGATCAGTTTGTGGTGGTGTATTTAGATGACATCCTCATCTTCTCCCCTTCCCTAGAAGAGCACCGAACCCATGTCAAGAGCGTGCTAAGCCGCCTTCGTCAGCACGGCCTCTACGCTAAGGCTGAGAAGTGTGCGTTCGAGTTCTCCAGCATCTCCTTCCTGGGTTTCATCCTGTCAATCTCAGGCATTACAATGGACCCCCAAAAGGTTTCCACCATTGTGAATTGGCCCGCACCTACCGACAAAAAGGCAGTGCAGCGTTTTGTTGGCTTTGCCAATTTTTACCGGAAGTTTGTCAAGGGGTTCTCGGCGGTAATCACACCCATCGCCCAACTGACGAAGCAGACCTCCCGTTTCCACTGGACCCCTGAGGCGCAGGCGGCCTTTCAGCAACTCAAGAAGCTCTTCACCTCTGCTCTGATCCTGAGACACCCTGACCCTGCTTCGCCCTACATCCTGGAAGTGGATGCCTCAGAGACAGCAGTCGGAGCGGTCCTGTCCCAAAGACAAGGACCAAAAGCGGCACTGCATCCAATTGCCTTTTACTCCCGGAAACTGACACCCCCTGAACGCAACTATGATGTGGGGGATAGGGAGCTTCTAGCCATAAAATCTGCTCTCCAAGAATGGCGGTACCTGCTGGAGGGAGCCGTGCAGTTTTTACAAACCATAAAAACTTGGAGTATTTACGCACTGCCAGGAGACTTAAACCTCGTCAGGCCAGATGGGCCCTTTTCTTCTTCCGCTTCCAGCTTCATATTACTTACAGGGCCAGGTCTAAAAACGTGAAGTCGGACGCCCTGTCACGGATGTTCCTGGAACCAGGGGACACCTCTCCGCCTGATACCATCCTCCCAGCACGTAATTTCCTTTTGATCCAAGAGGACCTTTTATCCCAGATTAGGCGATCCGTAGCCGGGTCCCCTACCGCACCGGATCCCAGGGTGTCTCTGCAAGATGGGCTGTGGCGGTTCGGGTTGAAAATTTTTGTCCCTGAAGGGCAGCGTCTGGCAGCTCTGGAACTATGCCATGACCATAAGTTGGCGGGACACTTTGGAGGTCGCAAAACTGCAGACCTACTCTCCAGGTCATTCTGGTGGCCAACAGCTGATAAGGACTGCAGGGAATACGTGAAGGCCTGCCCCGTCTGTGCTCGTAGCAAGGTTGACAGAACCAAAGCCTGGGGGCTTCTTAATGCACTCGCCATCCCTGAACGCCCATGGTCGTAACTCTCCGTGGATTTTATAGTGGAATTACCCCCGTCTGAGGGATTCTCCACCATCTTCATAGTAGTCGACCGCCTCACAAAAATGGCACATTTTGTCCCTACGAAAGGCACACCCTCAGCAGTCCAGACGGCAGAGCCTTTTATCAAAGAAATTGTTCGCCTCCATGGCCTCCCAACCAGCATCGTGTCTGATCGAGGAGTGCAGTTTACGTCCAGGGTCTGGAAGGTGCTGTGCTCAGTCTTAGGAATTGAATTAGCCTTCTCCTCCGCTTACCATCCTCAGACCAATGGCCAGACGGAAGAACAAACCAGACCCTGGAGCAGTACCTGCGCTGCTACTCCTCGTTTGCTCAGGACGATTGGGTCTCCCTGCTACCGGTAGCCAAGTTCGCCTATAACAACTCGGTCCATTCGGCCACCAACCAGTCACCATTCTGGGCGAACCTCGGCTACCACCCCTCCTTGCTTCCCAACGTGTTACCTGAAAGTGCCGTGCCGGCCACGCAAGACATCACCAACTTTCTTGAAAGGAATAACAAACTCCTTCAGGAGACTCTGTCCCAGACACAGGAATAAAATAAACGGGTTTTCGATAGGAGGAGGCGGGGGGAGCTGGACTTGAAACCTGGAGATCGGGTCTGGCTTTCTACCAGGAACCTGAAGCTCTCATGCCCCTCATGGAAACTGGGACCTAGATTCATGGGGCCTTTTTCAGTCAGGAGAAGAGTTAACAGTGTGGCTTATGAGCTGGATCTACCCTCTTCACTTCAAGTACACCCAGTATTCCACGTTACCCTGCTCAAACCTGTAACAAGGGATCTGTTTCCAGGTAGGAACACGGCCCCACCTGAACCAGTTCTTGTGGATGGAGAGGAGGAGTACGAAGTTGAGGCCGTCCTCGACTGCAGAAAAAGAGGGGGCTTGATTCAGTACCTGGTCAAATGGAAAGGGTATGGACCAGAGGAAAATTCTTGGGAACCCGAGGAACACATCCATGCCAACGAACTTGTCCGGTCTTTTTGGAGTTCCCATCCGGATCTGAAGGCCCGGCCGGGCATCCGGAGGCTGCCCCTTGGGGGGGGGGGGGGCAATGTTAGAAGACTGTGCTAAGGGTTACATGCATTTGATTGTGGTTTCCTCTATTTCCGGGATGAGCAGCTCTATTTAAACTTACTGCTTCCTGCAGCAAGTGCGTATAGTGTGTATTCCTGAGTGACCTGTATCGATTCCTCTGTTCCTGTGACCCGGATTGCCTGACTTTGCTGATTTCTGCCTGCACCGACCTTTGGACTGCCTACTACCACTCTCTTGCCTAGCCCTCCTGTACCTTGCCTGTCCGCCTGTTGACGACCCTGCTTGAACCCGACCATCCATCTGCCTGCTCCTCTTATACCACACTGCCAGCTTGTTTCACGACCCGGCCTGTACGACCCTTCTTCAAGTGCACGAGTGCTCCAGCGGACTACCAACACCAGTGACCCAGTCCGACCCTCGTGCCATCCTGCACTCCCGAGCCACCTGTGTACTCTACCAGGGGTTCCCGAGTCAGGTTAGTAAGGGAGGTTACCTACTGCATAAGTCAGACTCATCCACCAGGTACGTGACACTTGCTCTGACTATCCACTCTGGTTACCGAACCATGGCTATGCTTTGACTACGTTTACTCTGTTTATACCATTTTCCCTTTTTATTAAAAAGTGTGATTTTTACTGCAGTTCTGTCTTGGTCTGATTCATGGTTCCTGAAAATTTCTTTCTACTGTTCACCTATTTACAGTATATGTCCTGCCATAGTTTAAAGACGAATTCCAGGTATTCAGCAACTTTATAAAAAGCGCAGGCACGCTATGAGTTAAGTCCAATCAGGTGCCTGCCAGCTCATGGACTTACTGTATCTCTATTATTTATATCTAACAGATTTATGGCTCTGGAGGAGGATACACTAGAGACACTCCAGGCTGTGAGAGAGGAGAGAAACACACAGAGCAGCTATGCCTGCCTCTTCACTCTGCTGCCATTCACAGAAGCCTTTGTATTTTATGAATGAGTTCACATAATACAAAGGCTTCTCTGATTGGGCAGGAGGAGGGGAGGGACTGGCATAGTACCTGAATGACTCTACACATTAAGGAGCCCAGAGGGTAAAACATTGGAGCTCAGGAAGCTACCTTGCTGAAGCACAATAAACCAATCAGATATAATTTAAAGAGATGGCAGGCACCTCGCTGAACTCATAGTGTGCCTGCACTTTTTATAAATGTGCTGTATTGCTGGAATTCAGCTTTAAATGCTTGCTGTATGATAGCTGTTGTTTTATATCTATTTTGCTACCAGGGTACTGCATGTACATTTGCAATAAAAAAAAAAAACTTAAAAAAAATTTTTTCCTAATGAAATTCTTCCAGTGTATGGTCAGCTTAAAAAAGGGAGCAGGTAATAGTGTGGTAATAAAGCCAACCCTGTTCATTACCCTGGTAAAACCATACCTTTGGTAAAGAGTGGTGATGGTTGTGGAGATCATTTTCTTTGGCAAGAATTGGGAAACTGTTCAGGACTGGGGGCAGGATGGATGGAGCCAAATACAAAACAAATCTAACGGAAACCTATTTCATGGGAACCAAGACTAGGATGGAGTTAGGGTTGCCATCTCATCCCTTTAAAACCGAACACATATGAATTACACAGGATCTGAGGCTAATTTAATGCAGACAAGGCACCAAGTGAGTTTAATTACCACCTTAATCAGCCACAGAACCTGTGTTATTAACCGGTTCCACACCGCCTACCGTACATTCACGGCGGCAGTGTGGACGCTCATCGCCATAAAAAAGCGGCGATCTGCGGGTGGCCGCTAGGGAGCCGTACTCCTGAGGAGTGTGCCCGTGGCTCGGGCGGACCCGATGTCTGCCGGTGAGCCGCGATGAGCGGCCACAGCCAAAGAACGGGGAACAGCTGATGCGAACACGGCGGTTCCCCGCTCTGTTAGCGGGGACATAGGAGATCTACTGATCCCTGTCACTGGGATCAGTTAGATCTCTTATGCCCATGGTAGCTCAGTCCCCCCACAGTTAGAACACGCTCAGGGAACACAGTTAACCCCTAGATCTCCCCCTGCAGGTTAACCCCTTCACTGCCAATGACATTTATACAGTAATCAGTGGACATTTAAATTTCTGATCGCTGAATAAATGTCATTGGTCCAAAAAAAGTGACAAAAATGTCTGACATGTCCGCTACAATATCGTAGTACCGCTAAAAATCGCAGATCGCCGCCATTACTAGTAAAAAATCAAAACCCAAAAATGAATTCTCATCATCCGTAAATGCGGCCACTTTTGTGCAAACCAATCAATAAACGCCAATTTAAATTTTTTTACCAAAAATATGAGGAAGAATATAAATCAGCCAAAACTGATGAAAAAAAATGTTTTTTTATATTTTTTTTTGGATTTGTATTTCATCAAAAAGTAAGAAATGTGGGTTTTTTTTGCAAAATTGTCGCTCTTCTTTTGTTTATAGTGGTGATCAGAAATGACACAGAGGTGATCATATACCACCAAAAGAAAGCTCTATTTGTGGGAAAAAAAGGACGCAAATTTTGTTTGGGTACAACGTCGCATGACCGCGCAGTTGTCAGTTAAAGCGCCGCAGTGCCGAATCGCAAAAAGTGCTTTGGTCAGGAAGGGGGTAAAACTTTCCAGGGCTGAAGTGGTTAATATGTATTTGGTTTTAAAGGGATGAGGTGGCAACCCTGGATGGAGTTTCACTTTCCCTCAGAACAATAAAAAAAAGCTACTGTACATTCGAGAAATTTCAAGCAAAGAATTAAAAGTGGTCCTTTCTTCAGTTTCACTAAAAATCACAGCAGTATGCAGCTCTGTATGCTGGTATGAAATTATCTTTTATCATTTATTAGTCAAACAAATGTTTTTTGCTATTACTTACAATTACTGTTTTTCCACCTCCTGGTTTCTTGAACCACTGATGATGAAACCAGGGCCTCTCTAATGTATCCTGGAAAGGCTACATTATCAATACATTCCCCTTCAGATAAAAATCACTGAGAGCTGTTCCAGGAGGCTGACCCAGAGTTCCAGGAAGTAAAGTGTGATTAATTCATCTGACCTTAGTGAAAATTGTGGAGAAAGAGCGGGGAGGAAAAGAAAAGTATGGTATGCAAGGAATAGAAAGCATGCAATTATCTTTAATTTAAATATAATTTTCAATGGCCACAAAGGATATCAATCAGCTTTGTAAGATAACTTTGCAAGCTCAGTTATTTCCTTGTAAATTTAGCTGTAGCCCAGGCCACGACCTCCACAGGCCTGATGGTGACCTTTAGAGTCAGGGAGGACTGACATCCACCCTCACAGTGTGGGTTACTAGGCAAAGTGGGTGCAGATAAGAGAACTGAGTTGGGCGCCAGACACTTTGATGATGCAGATCAAAATAGATTTATTTTTCTCTTCAAGAACTGGGGAGAGAGGGCTAGGGCCAGGACACCCTTTGGATAGGTGCAACAGCACTTAGCAGACTCCGAGTCTCTCTGAATAAGACTCTTGATGTAGTTATAAAGTCCCACAGGCCTTCCAACTGAACTTTGCCTGACTAGAACTATTTCCTTGTGCTTTTAACTTTGGACTTCAAAACAGATTTATGCACATATAAAGCTTGGTATCCCTGTTGTGCAGATCTGGCCTCCATCTCAAAGCCTCCCGCTGTAGCTTCACGTGTTTACACTCACAATCTCCCAACAAGACTTCTCGGAATCCCACTGTCCCTTGTGCTTCACACAGCCAAATGCTATATCTCCCAAGTGTCCCCACGCCAACTTGCTGGGTCCCTTCCTCGGCTCTTCAGCCCAACTGCTGAACTTTCTTGCAAACGTCACCCCCGCTATCCTACTCAACTTCTTCTGAGACTCTGTCCCCCATCTAGTGAAAAAGGCTGCTCTGCTACTCTCTCAGACTCTCAACTCTGGCCTCTGAAACAGGATAGTTGTCCCACGTAGGCGACAGCTTCCCCTTTACCTCTGACCCCGGTTCACACTTTGCCTCTGTCCACAGGAACGATTGTCTTCCGCGAGAGCTCTGCCCCTTCACCTCCAACATAGAGGGGTTCTCTGGCCGGCAGAACCCGTGAAGCGTGGTTAGGCTCCCGACATGAATCCCCAACCCTCCGCTGCTACTTCTTGTCCCTGATAGGCCCCAAACTTCTGGCCAAACAGCCAGGAGTTTTCAACACACACTCTTCCAGCAGGCCATGGGCCCCAAGAAAGCCTTCACCAATTGGCTGCAGTAGCTAGCTCATCATTCGTATTCCGTGTTTATGTACACCTTATCATCCCAATGCCATCAGCAGCAGTGCCACCCAATGGCAGAGGAAAGAGATGCACCAAACCCAGAGTTAGGCTATTTGCCATCCTGCAAACTAAATTTAACAGCACCCCCCTGCTGAAAACCAGGGTGCTACATAGCTGTTACATCATCACAGTGCAGCACATAATCTGTGCAGAGAGCAGAGTTTTGGGTGGGACCCTGCAGGCCCCCCTACTACAGGCTGCTGATAGAAAATTGTAAAGGGAGCGGATACAATTCCAGTTACCCTGCACAAGGAGAGAGAGCAGCAGTGATCAGTCCTTACTACAGGAAAATCCTGCACAGAAGTGCAGAAGTTCTTTTATGCTGAATTATTACTCAAATATGAAAGATCTATACAAAGTTTTAGGCAAGAATACACATCCTTTTTGTTTGAGTCTTTTACCCAAAAATGATGTGTACATAAAAAATACATGTGTATAAATCAATCTTACCAAAAAACTATAATAAGTAAACAAAAACAATTTGCATAAAGAAATGATGCATACAAGAGATGATATTTAAATAACTCTAAGTTATGCAAATAAAGTCCAATAAATGTCCAAACGTGTAGAATATTGAAAAAAACATGAATGAAATCCAACTTGAATCCACTGAATTCACCACTGTGACATGTTTATAAGCAAAGTGAATCCACCACCCATGTAGATAAGCCTCTCACCTCACTGACATGACCCCTGCTTTAGCAGTAGGTCTCACCACACAGTTTTCCCTCTCTGGGGATTAAGAAAACAGCTAATATATCAAATTCTTCACTGTCTCTTATTCAGATGGATGAATGGATGGGTAAATGGATCTCAGATCCCAACAGCATGCATGCAGGAAGAAAATGCACACAACCCTAATGCTCTCTGTTTAAAAACTCACATTAATAAAAAGATAAAATATTGCACTTACAAAAAGAGCACTATAGGCAGTTCTAACCATTAATCGTTTGTCTCTCATACACAATGGTAGGACAGCTAGATACAGAGATGGCCACAGGATGACGTCATGCACGTGATTCTTCCTCCTATACGTATGTTACGTCCAATCACTCTACTATTCACACTATGACTAATATCATCCCTCTTGATATTATTATGTTCTGCTATTCTTATATGTAAGGGTCTGGAAGTGCGCCCAATATACTGGAGACTGCATCCACACTCCAATATATACACAACCCCTATTGTAGTGCACATTATAAGATCTTTAATAGAATATTAGCATCAATAAACTTTTTTCGTTTTTTGACATTATTTCTTGAATGTCGGCATCCTACACATTCTGCCTAATTCGTGAAACCCAGACAGAAAAGAAAACAACTTGTTATGCTCTCTCCTTAGGAGATCTATTACTCCTGGTGCTATTTTATCATGTAGAGTGGGAGCTTTTCTGTATAAAATTTTTTGAAAATGAGGTCATTTAGGTCCCAGTATTCTATCTTTTAATAAAATGCCCCAATATGTTTTAATATTTTTTTAAACCACTTTATACTGTACATTATAATCCAATATTATTTTAAACTCATGATCTTGTATCTCAGGGATTTTCTTATTATTGTTAATGGCAAGTAACGTATTTCTATGAATACTCCCCACTTTCTCTTTTTCTCCCATTATAAATTCTGCATCATACCCCTTCTGAATAAATCGATCAACCAGAACTTTACACTGAAATTCATAGTCACTGGTCCAAGAACAGTTTTGCCTTAACCTAACAAATTGTCCCCTGGGTATGTTCATCAACCACGTCCTGTGGTGACTACTACCCAGAGGAAGATACGCATTTCTGTCAGTGGGCTTAAATTGATTACGGGGAAGTAACTTCCTCCCTTCTATAAATATCTCCAAATAACATTCCAGATTAATTTGATGTTCCTATTATTATTATTTAATTTATTCATAAAGGAAGTCAAACTTCCCATGTCACCATCCCATACCATCACCAGATCATCAATAAATCTGTTATAGAGCATTAATTGCTCAGGTTGATCTTTAAAAATTACCTCCTACTTCTCCTCCCAATGGGCCATAAAGATGTTGGCCACTCTAGGGGCAAAACAAGCCCCCATAGCTATGCCTTTATTTTGTAAATAAAAATCATGTTCATACCAAAAATAATTATGTTGCAAACAAAAAGCAAACATTTAAGGAGGAATTTGTGGTGGGTGTTAGACAAATCTGAGCCCTCGAGTGGCCATTTTACACGTGTAATGGCATCCATATGATCTATAATGGTGTGTAAGGAATTGACATCCACCATAATAAAAAATATACAAATCCTTATAATCTAATCTTTCCAATAATTGTATAATATGTTTTGTGTCCTTCAAAAATGCTTGTGTTTTTAATACCTGGGGCTGAAGAAACCAATCTATGTATTGTCATAAACGGGAACAAACCGATCCTATCCCATTAATGATAGGTCTTCCCGTGGGTCTCTCTTTATCTTTATGAATTTTTGGTAAACTTTATACAATAGGGGTTCTGCATACGGATGGATTTAAATATCAGGCTTCCTTTGTAGTGAGAAATTCTCTACCTGTCACGTACCTGGTGGTGGAGTCTGGCTTATGCGGGGGGCAACCTCTCTTGTGGCCCTGGTTCGAGAACCCCTGGTAGTGCAGATAGGGAGCTCAGGAGCACAGGGGGGCAGGAGGGCTGGACAAGTCTCTGATGGCTGGTATAGGTCCACTGAAGCTCGTGCAGGCTGAAGGTTAGTGGTGCGGTCCGGGTCGGTAACTGGTGGGCAGAGAGGTACAATGGGATCAGGCAAACGGGTAGTCGGGTACAGGCTGGGTCGGATGTATAGATACAAATGTATAGATGATCTGATGATGGTATGGGATGGGACAATGGAAGTTTGACTTCCTTTATGAATAAATTAAATAAAAATAATAGGAACATCAAATTAATCTAGAATGTTAGTACCAGTAACATAGTATTTTTAGATTTGGAGATATTTATAGAAGGGGGGAAGTTACTGATGCGTAATCATTTCAAGGCCACTGACAGAAATGCTTATCTTCCTTTGGGTAGTAGTCACCAGGGCCGATCCTGGGTGGGTGCGCGGGGTGCAGTGCACCCAGGCGCTGCAGAGGGGGGGCGCCGAAGTGTGCCTCTCCTTCTGTGTGTCACATCAGACTGTGTCTGCTCTCCCACCCAGAAGCAGGCCATGAGAGGTTCCTGCAGGATCTGGGATGGCTGTGTCCGGGTACACCAGCTGTGCAAGCTGGGAAAATGCCGGACACTGCAGCTCTCACATAGTTCTGGGGAAGCCAACAAAGAGGTATGTGTATGGAATGGCCAGGGAGAGAATCCGGAGGCTGGAATGTTGAGGAGTGTTCCCACTGACATGCTGGGCTCGGCCGCGCCCCCTGTCTTTGAAAACACTACACCAAGATCCCCCCACTGTCACACCATTACTGACCGGAGTGTGGAGGAATCGGGGGGGTGGGGGGTCAGTGTGGTATAGATGGGGGTGGGGGATCAGTC
>BLSH010323318.1:369190-387440 GCA_018402905.1 Glandirana rugosa | reverse complement strand
GAGCAAAAAACTTTTTAGCCCCCCCTTTTTTTTCTTTCTCTCCTTCCCTTCTCTCCCACTAAAACCACTCCCCCCCCCCCCTTTTTTTTTCTCTCTTTCTTGGGTCTTGATTATTATTACAATATTACACTGTGCCTTACCGCTAAGCTGTATGCATCACTTGCGATATACAGTAAGTATTGCTAGGTTCCTGTTTATTTTTGTACATTCTTTGTCCTAATATGTCAGACTTTATACAGTACATCTTCTTGTAATACAGATATATTCACATGTATACTGCTGTTTTATACAAATAAACATTCCTTCAGTTAAAAAACAAAAAAACAGAAACACTTTTTAGCATGGGTGGCCCCCACTGCAAGGCTAATTTTTAATGAAAAATTATACAGGACCACATATGAAAGAAAATAAAGATTTTTTTTTAATAACAAGATTTTATTTTTTATTAATAACAAAAACAGTAAAAATATAGCAACAACAAAGAAACATGTAAATTGAACACAAAAAAATCTAAAATATTTTCACAGATGTAATATCGGTAATTTAAAAAAGATATAGCTACAATAAATGTCTCTTGGATGTGCAAAATACGGAACTAGACATCTCCTCATCATAAATAACAACTGCCAGTCATGCAAAAGTCTTGCATGATGTAATAAGCCTCAGAGTGCAAAAGTGTATTTTGATAAATACATACAGCCTGATTTGATAATGAACAGCTAAACATGAAGGCTGTGGCTACACAGTTAGTTTAGCTCTTTTCCACCAAGAGATATTAACCACATGTTGAAAGTCATCTCATTTCCAATACATTAAAATCAACTTGATTCTAACAAGCTAACTCCTAAAAAAACAGTGATTATTGCTAGAACAGCATGAAATGAGTTGGGTCCTCTCTGTCCCCGGCAATGTCTGATTGCTGTATCATTTCATGTTAACATTTATAACAAAGGTGGAATCATTTCGGAGTGCATCCATCCGGACCTCTTTCCATTCACATTGTACAGCATGACAAGCTGGGCTGGCACCCGAGCCAAGGGTGTGTGGGATCTGAGTCAGCAGACCAACCTGCAGCAGCATTTATTTATGTTAATTTAAATCTACCAGTAGTAAAGAGATTTAAAGTGGTTGTCAAGTCATGACAACCACTTTAAGCCTATAATAAGGCTTACCTGTAGGTCCCGGGAATATCTCCTAAACTTGCACCGTTTAGAAGATATTCCCTATATCTGCATGTGCCGATGTCATTGGCACATGTGCAGTGAAGAAACAGCCCGACTGGGCCGTTCCTTCACAAAGTGTGCCGCAAACGACGGCTCCTGTGCGCATGCGCAGGAGTGACGTCAGCACGGCTCCGGCCAATCAGAGCACTGGAGTATGCGCTGTGATTGGCCAGAGCCCGCGATCCCAGAAGAAGACGGACACAACATGACGCCGGTCACAGCTGTGCTTGGGGACCGCTGCAACAGCGTCAATCTAAGGTAAGTATTTCATAATGAGCTAGTATGCGATGCATACTAGCTCATTATGCCTTTGTCTTTTGTTTTTAAAGCCTTGACAACCACTTTATATCTAAACTCAGGGCAGATATTAAAGACACAAATTAATACAGCTTTGCAATCATCAATAAAATCATTAAATGTATTGTTAAATACAAACAGTATAAGTACCGGAATTTGGCTTGGAATCATCCACTTGCAGTTCCTGTACAGCAAAGCTCAGACTGGGAGAAGAAGAAACAGCACAACAAGCCAGTCAGATAGGCTAAAAAGCTCACAAAGGACATGCTGACAGGAGAAGCGATCAGAGTGAAAAATAAATGAGCTTAGCAGTCTGCTGGTTCTCCTTTCAATGTCCAGTCACAGAATAAGTAGTGACAAGACCTGTAAGTGTTACTCCTCCTGTGCCAGAGAGGGCTGTGCTGTGTGTCAGAGCTGTGTAAATCTTAGGATTGGGTAAACAGAAACATAAATCCTTTGGCAGGTAAACAGCTCTCATATATTATGTACGTATTTCATCTGTCTATTTGGCAGTTCCACTAGATTTCGGTGTTAATCTTCTATGTAGCCTTAAAGTGGTTGTATGCACCCTAATGTGATTTTTACCTACAGGTAAGCCTATAATAAGGCTTACCTGTAGGTAAAATGAATATCTCCTAAATCTGTATGGTTTAGGAGATATTCGCTCTGCATGCAGCCGCCTGACGTCATGGCGCATGCGCTCTGATGATCCGGTGGAGGCTGCCGGAAAAATCAGAGCTCACTGCCAGAATGAAGAGCTCCCGCGCGCACGCACGGGAGTGACATCTCGCGGCTCCGGCCACTTGCAGCACCAGAGCCGCGTACCCGGAAGAAAGAAGAGGGACATCATGTCAGCACTGATCGTGTTGGGCTGCGGGGACCTCGTTCTAAGGTAAGTATTTCATAATGTGCTAGTATGTGATGCATACTAACACATTATGCTATTGTCTTGCAGGGTGTTTGTTTTGTTTGTTTTTTGGGTGCGGGTTTACTACCGCTTTAAGCTAAAGCCTCGTACACACGGGATCGTATGTTGCATAATGTATCTAGCATACTGACTGCACTACACGATTGTACGAGCACAGAAGAAAGTTCAGGTGCATGTAATTAGCGTCCGGCTGTTCCTGACTTTGGAGCATGCGTGTTTTGCACAATACAACTTGTTGTACTAACAGCTCTGTACACACGATACAATGGTCGTATGAGTGCTTGTTGATACGACCAAGTTTTCTAGTCTGCTCATACAACTCCCTTGTACGACCGTCGTATGTTCGACTGTTCTAATCGCGCATACGAACGATCGATATCACATACAACGGTCGTTAGTATGACCTGTTGTATACGATCGTCGTCCCGTGTGTACGAGGCTTTAGTCTTGCAAATGAATTGGATTCCTGAGATGTAAGCGTATACTAAAATAAGGAGATACAAAGTGCAGTAACCCATCACAATCAATCAGATTTCAGTTTGCTAAAGGCTTATTAGTAAAATATGTATACTTTGAAAAAAAACAAAAATCCTTAATATAAAAGAATTAATTGCAAAAATTAACTCTACTTCTACTCTAGAAAACATTCTAGAAAAATCACATAGGTTTCTATTAAAAAAATGAAATAAAGGAAAGATGAATTCTGGTTCCCTTACTATGGGTCACTGGTAAGTTGCCTTATCATATCTAATTGACTACGCTCACTGACCACTAAAAAAAAATGATTTTTGGAAAAAAAGTTATATCTTGACTTAGTGTTTACAATAATTTGGCAGTTTCTATGCAGTTTTAATGAAGATTCTAGAGGCCACACCTATATGTAAGGGGGACATTATTGCGCAATCCTGAATGTAAATGGGGAATTTGTATAAACCCTGATGTTTTTCGGCCTGTGATTATTTGTAGGATGCACAATGTTGCCCCTAGACTGAAAAGTTTGGAGACCCCTACCATATATTATGCAAATAGAGTTTATAACAGCTTATAACCAATAGCATGCAGATACTGCTGCACACTGTATTCAACTCCAATGTTAGCTGAATGAAAAACTGGCTTCAGCTCAGATCCCAGCCCAATGGTCATGCCCCAGCGAGATGTTTAACCTACACTGGGCTTAATTAATAACTGCTTGCCGACCAGTGTACTGCGGCAAGATGGCTTTCCTGCGCAAACCGCCGTCATTGTACATCGGCTGCGCATGCAGGATTTGCAGGGGCATGCTGCGCTCTCTGTGAGCGTGCCCACGGGCCGAGCGGACTCGATGTCCGCCAGTGACCCACGATCGCCTGTTACAGAGGCAGAACGGGGATCTGCCGATGTAAACAAGGCAGATCCCCATTCTGACAGGGAACATGACACTGATCTACTATTCCTAGTGATCGGGAACAGTTAGCTCTGTCATGCCCAGCCCCCACACAGTTAGAACACAGTGGGGGAACACACTTAACCCCTTGATCGGCCCCTAGAGTTTAACCCCTTTCCTGCCAATGACATTTATACAGTAATCAGTGGCTATTTAAAGCTCTTATTGCTGTATAAATGTCATTGGTTCCAAAAAAGTGTCAAAATTGTCCGATCTGTCTGCGGCAATGTCGCAGACCCGATAAAATGTCGAAATGTTTTCAAAATTGTCGCTCTTTGTTTATAGTGCAAAAAAATAAAAACCACAGAGGTGATCAAATACCACCAAAAGAAAGCTCTATTTGTGGGGAAAAAAAGGACGTCAATTTTGTTTGGGTACAACGTCGCACGACCGCGCAATTCGCAGTTAAAGCGACACAGTGCCATAAAAAATGCTCTGGTCAGGAAGGAGGCAAATTCTTCCGGAGCGAAAGTGGTTAAACGATGAAGCCCCATGTGGGTAAAACATGTTAGAGGGGCGGGACCAATGGGCTGGGATCTGAGTTGAAGCCAGTTTTTCATTCACCTTACATTGGAGTTGAATACAGTGTGCAGCGGTATCTGCATGCTTTATTATATTTGGAGTGAGATGTGCACTATTTCTGCCAGCACCTGAAAGCGATTGCTATTGCAACCTGGCTCTTGTAGGAATATAAAGCTCAACCCAAGCCCTGTTGCACATCCAGCTATTTCAGTAACCCACTTCGTACCCCTTCTATCAGATCCATAGGCGTGTGCAGGGGGTTTGCCAGGTGTGCCTGGGCACACCCTAATCACTATGTATGGTGCCGATTCCCACTCCCGGGCTCCCACCCCCCCAGTTGGCCCTGCGATGCTGCTAGCTTCCTTCCTCTCATCTCCCTCATGGCTGCTGTGGGGGAAGTTTCAGGATGGAGAGCAGGGGAAGGAGCTAATAAATATGTAATTTACCAGCACCTTCCTTTTCTCAATGAACACAGTGAACACATTTGCTCCCTGTGTCCATTAATAACTGAAGTATTGTAAACTGTGTTTACTATGTTTCGGCTTGTGAATGAACAAGAAGCCACTCAGCACAGAACAATGCATTCACTGCCCCGTGTAGCTGAGGCTACAGAGAAAGGCATGTGTGTTTGAGCTTTGGGGTGCACACCCTAATGTAATAGGCTGCACATACCTATGATCAGATGTTACACTTTTGCAGATGAGACAAAACTATGAAACCCCTTTTAAATGTCTGGCCTTTTGCAGAACAGCTATCTGATATAGAGGAGGTAATCAAAGTGGAGCTATATACTCAAGGTGAGGAATCTGGGGCCAACTCAGAAAGGAGATACATGCAAAAAAAAAAAAAAGCAAATACAGAAACCTGGGAGTAAATGTTAATGTGCTTCTGGGTAGTTCCCTTAGCATTCCTGCTTTAGTCTATGCATTCTTACCTTAAAGTGTTACTAAACCCAGGACCCTGCATTCTCTATATCTGGTCTCCCACAGTACACAGAGCATGTAAATGCAATTGTTTTAGTAAAAAATAAACTGCTAAATACCTTTTCTCATCAGCAGTATATAACAGTCTTGTGACTTCTATCAGTGTCTGGTTAAAGCTTGTAGAAGAAGTTTTCATTTTCCTCTGACTGTCCTATGAGGCTGCAAGACCCCTGACCCTCTGTATAGACAATGCTAATTGGCCCTGTAATGATCACATGCACCCTCCCAAGAAAAAAAAACTCTCTATCAATACACACCAAACTGAGCATGTGCAGAGTAGAGTGCCTCCAAAACTCTGTACTATCAGGAGATAGATTGGGGACTGTGGAAGAAGGGGAGGATCAGAGAAGACAGGATCAAACAACCTGTTTACACAATGCAGAGGATTACCCCCTTAGGTTCCACAGTGAGTATAACAAGCATGCTTTGAGGTGACTGATTACTGCTACTGTTGCGGGTTTACTAGCACTTTAATCCTGCCCTACCTGTGATGTATTTCTGTGCTGCACAGCTATATTCTCTGTTACGGCAACTGACACAATGAAAGTCACAGCCTTCCTATCCACCCTGGCTTCAATGACTTTGTTTAGGAGATTCTTTCATACAGCATGAGGTGTCAGCTAAAATTAAGGTGACCAGGTTTCTGGGGACAGTCCCTGGACTGAGGACACTGTCCCCAGACCAAGTCTGTCCCCAGTTTTGTCCCTGGATGCAGGGGCAGCATCAGATAGGAGCTTGGGAGTGCTCAAGCACCCACACAAATTCTTTAAGCACCCGTGACATTCACATACAAGTTCTTGTATGTGTCACAGTGTTTTTTTAAATGTTATTGTATCTGTAAATCCTGTACTGATGTCAGGAAGCTGAGGACTCTTTTTTCCTGTGGAGGGATACAGCAGCTCCTTCTGCATAAGCCGATGGTCTTTAGCAAGACAAGGCAGGCAGATTGATATACAGCCTCTTTGCTGCCTTTTCAACCAATAGGAAAGTGCTGAACCCCACCCCCTTCTCTAGCCTGCCTTGTTTCAGTTCTGAGATGCACAGAGGAGAGGACATGTCGGCAGCTAGATTGAAGGGAGAGGAGAGAGCACAGCTCAGCCCAGCCTGCTACAGGGGATGCAATAGAACAGAGAGATTATCCAGCTCCTGGCTGCAGTGAGTGAGTTTTACCTACACTTGGTCTAAAGAGAAAGAGGAACAGCTTCTGTCAGCATGAAGAGCACATGCTCGTTTCTGCAGTGTGGCATAGTGGAACTTAATAGGGCAGCTCCAGAGAACAAGACCACCCAGGCTGTATTCTGACATCAGCAAGGCATTTGGTAAAGCTCCTCCATCGGGCAGACAGAGCACACATATCCTGCATTACTTTCTGCCAGCAGAAGGCTCATGGCCCTTAAGGAGACTCTGACAGGGAGAAAAGAATGCTGGATCTCTGTGTGTTCTGTCTGTTCATCCATCTGCTTCCCTTATCTTTGACATAAACATTGCTGGTGTCACAATACAAGATTAATTGATTGAACAAAGGATTTTGTCCTCTGGTGTTATTCTAACACTGTTTCCTACTCTTTAGAAACAAGTCAGGTCTCTTGCAGACAGGTGGCTGAGCCGGTTCTGTGTAATTGCAGTTGAATTTCCTCCATCCAGGCAGCCCAGGTGCAATGTACATGAATGATTGTACGCTGCTGTATTGCTTTATACAGTGGTGCCAATCACAAATACAGCAGCATACAAACATTCATGTCAATGACAGGCTGTATGCTGCACCTAGGCTGCCTGGGTGGAGGAAATTCAACTGCAATCACATGTGTGCAAGAGACACAAATCTCAATAAAAGAAACGTGAACTATCCC
This sequence comes from Glandirana rugosa, assembly GCA_018402905.1. Classification (NCBI taxonomy): domain Eukaryota; kingdom Metazoa; phylum Chordata; class Amphibia; order Anura; family Ranidae; genus Glandirana; species Glandirana rugosa. The sequence continues at coordinate 380,214 of BLSH010323318.1, read as the reverse complement.
TCTGTACTATCTCTTCCTCCTCATGTAATGCATTTTATTCAAGGGAATCAGCCAATTCAGCCAACAGTGCACTCCATATAGCACACTCCTGAACTCTGCACCCTGTACATAGCATCCTCCTTAGCCCTGCGCTCTGTAATAGCATCCTTCTGAGCCCTGCACTCTGAAATAGCATCCTCCTGAGCCCTGCACTCTGTACTTAGCATCCTCCTGAGCCCTGCACTCTCTATGTAGCATTCTCCTGAGCCCTGCACTCTGTATGTAGCATTCTCCTGAGCCCTGCATTCTGTACGCAGCGTCCTCCTGAGCCCTGCACTCTGCACATAGCATCCCCCTGAGCCCTGCTCTCTGTACGTAGTATCCCTCTGAGCCCAGCACTCTGTATCTAGCATCCTCCTGAACCCTGCACTCTGTATATAGCATCCTCCTGAATCCTGCACTCTTTTTCTAGCATCCTCCTGAACATTGCACCCTGCGTGTAGCATCCTCCTGAACTCTGCACCCTGCACGTAGCATCCTCCTGAACCCTGTACGTAGCATCCTTCTGAACCCTGCATGTAGCAGCCTCCTGAACCCTGCACATAGCATCCTCCTGAACCATGCATGTAGCATCCTCCTGAACCCTGCACGTAGCCTTCTCCTGCACCCTGCATGTATCACCAGCATACAGGGGCACACTGACAACCAATATGCAGGGCCAGTGGTTACTAGTATACAGAGGACATAACAAATCAAGTAAAACAGCTACCATGCAACTAAAAAAAATCTCAAAAGCTATAAGAAAACCTCGTTAGCTGGTTCCCTCATCTAATGTGAATCAATAAAAATCAAAAAATGCAGCACTGCCCTACACTTCATCTATAAAATTGTACAAATGGACTTATAAGTGCAATGGAAAAACCCAATAATGAATATCCAGTGCAAATCAACCAATGTATTGCAATATAGCAGTGAGGGTGTCACCCCCTCTGCAAAAATATTTTGAGAAATTGCATAGCTTCAATGTGCAAATAATGCTAAACCCCCGACTTACAATAATAATAACAGAGATGCAAATCAACCAGTGTATTAGAACACAGTAGTGATGGTGTCACCCTCTCTGCAAAAGGGAAGAAATATTGCAGAGCTGCAATGTGCAAATAGTGGTGAAACCCCCTATATATAGAATTATAAAATGTAAAATATGTACATCAATTTTACATTTTATTATGATTATATATAGGGGTTTCACCACTATTTGCACATTGCAGCTCTGCAATATTTATTTTGCCGAGGGGGTGACACCATCACTACTATGTTCTAATACACTGGTTGATTTGCATCTCTTTTATTATTATTGTATGCAGAGGGTTTCACCATTATTTTCACATTGACACTCTGAAATGTCTCAAAATATTTTTGCAGAGGTGGTGACACCATTACTACTATATTGCAATACATTGGTTGATTTGTACTGGATATTCATTTATAGGTTTTACCATTGCACTTATAAGTCCATTTATACAAATGTATAAAGGAAGTGTAGGGATGTGCTGCTTTTTTTGGCTTTTTATTGGTATAAAGGCTAGGACATACTGATCACCATTGTACGCTATAGAGAAACCTCCACTTGCTGACCACGCCCATAAGTGTGCAGTAGCGGCAGCTTAGCACCCTCACTTTTACCTCAAGTACCACCATAGCACCCCCAAAAAAATTGTTTGGAGCCACCCCTGCCCAGATTGGATTTGAATGTTGCTGCCCCATCCCTCCCTCCAAGTTTTTTCTCTATCTTATCTTCTTAACATTTGGTAGACGTATACCAAAAAGTTCTAAAAGGTATCTTTTTTTTTTATCTCATGGACGAAATGTGTAAAATAACGTATATATTATACAATATATATTATACAATCATTCTATAAACACATACCACATACACTGCATATTTCATTTGAGGAAAATATGCTTATAAAATAGTTTACCATTTACCAATAAAAAAAAATAAGTCCCCGGATTTCATTTTAAAAATCTGGTCACCTAAATTAAAACACCTTTATGGAAATCATTTAATTACTGAACTCCTATCTGCATCGATGACTAATGTAATTGGATTATTTTGACTTTTTATTGATTTTATCTCAGCTGACAACTTTTTCTAATAGAGGGTAGGAGAATGTCAGGAATCTACAGACATGAGTATGACTTTTTATCTCTGGTTCCATCTTCTTGCTTCTTAGTTTTTTTCTCAGCATTGCTTTATTTATTATTCTTATCCATTGTAGAAGATTTTACACTTCCACTTCCTCTTTTTGTATTCTTTTTCACAGGCGACCATTGCAACCAAGCTGTGACACAGAGCAGAGCGTCCAGTGACTCCTCCAGCTGGCTTCCTCTTCTGCTGACGTCTATCGTACTTTGACATTTGCCCAGGAAGACTGTCACAGTAATAATTTTCCACACTCTATCTTCTTACCTTCGATATTTGGGCGGCACAGAAGGCAGAGGATGCAGACCGACACCACAGTGAATTTGATGTGGCTAAAATGCAAAGATATTCTGGTAAAGATCTTGATTGAAAGTTACAGTAACAATTACACCCATACTAAAAGGCCTGCAAAAGGCCACTAAACCTAAAATGTTGCCTTACATGACAAGGATCAGATATCATATTAATACTTAAATGTCAGTTTCAAGTGGAATAAATTCCCAGGTTAATCAAATGCCCCAGGAGATATGTAGGGGTTGATGTGTTTTTCAAGAACCAAACATGACAATATTGTATAGGGCACTGGAGAAAGTTTGCATAGTGGTTTTCATGGCCTACATCTGACTGCTTTTAGTAAGGTAAAAATGACTGTGCCTAACTATCCCTAAGAATAGAGCACCCATGTATAGCTAAAACAAAACCTTTTTTTTTTTTAGTTTTGGACAGCATAGGGAATGGTCATGAAGACAATAGGGGAGGTTGAATCTTCTCAAGGGGAACACAGACAGCAATAAAAACCTACGCTATCCAAAACTAAAAAAAAAAAAATGCTTTGACTTTAGGCTACTTTTTTTTTTTGCAAGTTAATATTATGATTTTTGTGCGAAACGTAAAATCATTTTCTTGAAGTCCGTTGCAAGAAACAGGAACAGTCTATAGACCAGCCCAGGATAACCCCTCCTACTACCAGAATGCCTTAGCATTGTAGCAAAGCAATACAAAGATCATGATTATAACACTGAGAGGTAGTGGGAAATGTGTCCCTCAAGAGACTCCAAGAAAAGGATTTTACGGCGAGTACCAAGACCCTATTTTATTGGTTTTGCTTTGAGGGAGACAGGAAATCTTTAACCTTCTAAAGGTCCAATAACAGTCCCACTGAGGGTTGGGTAACACAGCAAACAGTGCTAACAGGCCCACAAAAGAACAACAGAACCAGGAATTGCCTGCAGCTCAAAGAGCTGCCTGAAGGACATTATACCTGAAGCTGAGGCCTTTCAAATTTGAAAGTTTCCTGATGCCAAAAAGCCCAAAAAGCGATAACAGATCTAGTAAAGTGAAGCAATCACAGATCTAGTAAAGCGTGCCTTGGCAAGAAAGGCTGGAAGCAGATCCTAACCATAACCAGACCATTATTGTGGATGTATGTTTGTCTGAGCCACCAAGAAATAGTGGAACAAGAAGCCAGTGCACACTCACAGAAACTATCCAGGATGGCAAAAAAGGGAATTGGGATTTCTGAAAAAGTCAGTGGCTGAGACATACTCTCACAGCTCAAACCACATCCAGGCAATGGAGGTCAAATTTCTTTTGGCAAATTAGAATCATACAGAGAGATGGAAGAAAGGTGTTTTGGTTGAGCTGAAAGGCAGAAGCTACCTTAGGCAAGAAGAAAGTCCCGGGCCTCAACATCACCTTGTCCCTATGCAAAACCAGTAAAAGTTTCTTACAGGATAAGGCTGCCAGTTAAGACACTCACCTCTTAGGCCTCATACACACGGGCGTATCTTTAAAAATAAACAAAACGTCGGGCCCGACGTCAAGAAAAAAAAATTGTCGTTTTTCGGTGTTATGCATCGGAGTTAGTGAGCGTTAGTGAACGTCAGCGTCAATAGGCGTTTTTTAAAAAAAAATCATCCCTCTGCTATTTTTCAACCTAAAAACGTCGGCGTCAAAAAACGCTGGAAAATGCCAGGACAATATTAGTTGGCGTTTGTTGGCGTTTTGCGGCGTCGGCCTCAAAAAATGTCAAAACTTTACAGCCTCAGAACGCGATGGCCGTGGGTTCTACTTTCAGCTCACTAAGGCCAACGCCGACGCCATCTACAGCTCAAAAATGCCGACGTTTTTATGGGGCCATTGACTAACATGGAGAGCTGCAAAAAACGCCAGAAAACGCCGGCGTCAAAAAACGTCCGTGTGTATGAGGCCTTAAAGTTAATGGCTACAAGGAACAACAACCTGTAGGTATGACTAGAGAGAGCAATGTATCAAATGGGTTCAAAAGACAGTTTTTGAAGCACAGAGAAAACCAGAAACCATGGAGTCACAGGGGAATAAACAATGGCATACTCCTTGTACAAATGATGTAATCATGGAGTGAGAGGCCAGTGGTCTCTGAAACAAGATCAAAAGGACAGAAACCTAACTTTTGATGATTTGCTGAGAAACAAATGATGTTTCAGATCCAGCCGCAGGAAGGTGAAGATTTATTCCACAAAGAACTCCTGAAGTGGTAGTCATGAGACTCACACCAAGTGAACCATGCCTTCCACATCCAATGTCTTCCAAGTTTGATAAACCTGTGGTAGGTAACCTTCCTAGCATGTATCATCATAGTAATCACAGATTCAGGGGTTTCTCAAAACCTAAAATTCAACAACCATGTCTAAAGCCAGTGACTATGAAGCGGGATGGTAAATCAGTCTTTGAGAGGATTCTAAGAGCCCACAGAGTGTCTGCCAGGAATCTTGCCAGGTCAGTGTACCATGTCCTCCTGGGCTAGTCTGGAGCAATGAGGGTCACGGGAATGCCCTCCATCTTGATGCAGATGAGAAAGAAGTTTTAGGGGTAAAAGGCATAGATCATGCTGTATTGATCCCACAGAGTCACAAGAGCATCCAATAGAAAAGCAATTCCAGGCCTGAGGTAAACACCAGGACTCTTGGGGGTACAAGGAATAAATGGAATAATGTCAACAGGCTCAGTGATGCAACTGTGTCTGCACCAGGATGCTGGGGAGGAGAGATGTCCTCTTAAAAGCCCAGCACCAGTTACTGTATTTTCTTAGATTTGTCCAAAGTAGTAAAAATGGTTACCATATATCTAAACCTTTTTTTATAGGTTTGGATAATACAGGGAAATGATTTTGTATTAATCTGTGTCCCATTATAGAGATGTTTTGTCCAAAGCATTAATAGGAAGGGAGAGATCTATCTAAAGTCAGGGAAATGCTTCAGAAAGTTGTCCCCGGTTCAAATGCTCCAAATTGTAAGATTTCACCTCTATTCTTTTTTCAGTGACAACTCAAAATGCAAAATCTTCTCTTACTTTCAGTTCTATGACTTTCCAGGACAAATCAAGAGAGCACATCACCCAAGCAGGGACTTCCCCTCACGTCCTGTTCCTCTTACACTCTATTGCACTTTGACACACACAGGGTGTCGCAAGGGCAAAACACAAGGGGAAATCTCCTCAGGAAAAACACCAAAAGCAATAAAAATCTGATTGAGGTGTAAACTTTTTGACATCCTACTGAAATGTGGTATTATTGATTTTTGTGCCTTTGTGGGATTGATTTTCTTATATTTCCTGTTTTCACTGGCATGGGGGCACAGACAGCACTAAAAATTTGCAAGAGGTTCCGATGCCTGAACACTATATCCAAAACTAAAGAAAATGCTTTAATTGGGCTCCAGTGTCTTTGCAAACAGAATACAAAACATACATATAGTAATTCACACAAATAATCTACCTTTTGTAGATAGTAAGTCCATTTACTGTAATCTTCTGGCGTCAAACACAAAATTAAGATTGGCTCCATAAGATCACCTAAAAATGACAAAAATATTGCATAAATATTGCAAAATAACATTAGCTTCCACTAAATATGTGCAGGATTAACCTCCCTGGCGGTGTGATTATTTCAGATTTTTGGTGCTGAAAGGGGTACCATTATTTTGCATGGAAATTTTGTGTTTTTTGTCAAATCTCTTTTTATTGAGAAAATAAACATCAAAGACAAGGATATCATGCAAACATTTAACATGGAGAGAGTAGGGTACATTGCATCCAATATTAGATCTCAGAACCAATAAATTATCAAATATAGCCCTTCTCCCAACTTCTAGCATCCTCCTCGAACACCTGGGCCCCCCTCCGGCATCTTAGCTCGTTCAAGGTCTCCAACGGAATCCTAATAGATTCACTTCCCCTAATGGGGAGCAACAAACTCCAACTTCAGTAGATGCGGGGGGGGGGGGGGGGGGGTCCACCGAAAGGTCGATGTCTGGAATATGTTCCTGAATACCTCTGAGAGGGCTCTTACCATAAAGAATAAGGAATAAAGGGGGCGGCTTTGAGGCCAGGGCACAAGGAAGAGGCCAATTGTCAGCATCACAAGCTCAGCGTGGCCGCTGTATCCATCATTGTATGCTAGTAATACAGAGGGGAGGGGGAGCAACCAAGCGCGTGGGCCCGCCCGGGGCAGGGGGCTCTAAGGCCTCCATCGGAAATTTGGTGTTTTATATTGTAGGCCTGTAATTCTTAGGAATAACTCACTTAAATCTGTCCAAACCAGAGTCTAGTAGACATCTCGGGTAAAAAATAACTATAAATAATAACAAATAATAATATAATAATAATACTTTTTATTCAATAAATTTTAGTAAATAAGATAATCAAAAACACTGACATTTTTTTGGCCAAACAAGAATGCAATATTAGTAGTCATATTGCTTCAGTAAATATCCCGGGTATGGAAAATTTTGCTACAGCACAAAGTCCGACATCACAATCGGGACAATAGAACCGGGTTTCTTTTTGGATTTTCCTTCCAGTGTTGTCACGCTTAGAGCAGCAAACCACACACATCCTTGTGGGTGCAGACTTCTTTTCCGTTGGTGGAATGAGGTCCATAAAATGCCGACCAGTCAAGCGTTCTGGGTTCACAATGCCAGCAGCACGACGTCCAGATCTATTTACAGTTGTTGGTGTTTGGTGCTTGAGAAATATAAGTTCGGCAACTTTCCAAACAAAGTCCGCATGAACCACCGGCTTGTCACTCTTTTTTTTTTTAGCAGAATGAATGTGTTCCACAAACACTGTTCAAGAAGATGCCTGAATATATTTTTGTAATATTTTTTTTGTTGTTTTCTCATCGCTGGATAGAATGTCATGGCCTGGTCAGATCTGTCCACACCTCCCATTGTGTTGTTGTAATCCATGACGACTTGTGGTTTCATTACGTCTTTACCACCTTTTGTGTGTACCTTGACAGTAGTGGTGTTGTGAATAGTACTCATAAGGCACACATCTTTTTTGTCGCGCCATCTCAGTGCCATCATTTTGCCTTTTTGCCAGGCAACTATTTCTCCTGCCTTGAGCTTTTTATTGCCAAAGGTTGGTGGCATGTCACGCTGGTTAGCCCGAATGGTCCCATATGCATCCGTCTTGTTGTGTAGAAGGAACTCATAGAGTTCTGGAGAAGTGTAAAAATTGTCTGTGGTTACACAGTAGCCCTGATTCAGCAATGGCTCAATCAAAGTAAGAACCAAAGCGGTTGCCATTCCATAATTACTGAATCGTTTGTTGAATTTGGTTCCTTTCCCGGTGTATAGGACCGAATTCCATATGTAACCAGTGCTTGATTCACATAGCATGAATGATTTTATGCCAAATCGTGCTCTCTTTGACGCCATATACTGTATCCAGCTGAGTCTTCCTTTGTAGGCCATTAGACTTTCGTCGATACTAATGTCTCTATCGGGTACATAGGTCTGCTGGAAATTTTTCAGAATAATTTGATATACCTCCCAAATCTTTTTGAGTTTTGGAGCTGGATGAGAAGTTTCATCAAATTCTTCATTATTTGCAAAGTGCAAATATTTCATTATCAGAGAAAATTTGTACTCCGACATGACCGTGCCAAAAAAAGGAGTGGCTAGTAATTTGTTGGTTGTCCAGTACCACTTCTGCAGGGGTTTCCCCACCACTCCCTGAAGAATGATTAGGCCCAGAAACTTCCAGATGTCCTCTTTGGTCATGGGTTCCCACTTTCTGCTCCTTGAAAACCTCTGATGCATAGCAGCTTGTTGCTCCTGGTACCAATTTGTCTCCGTAACAATATTTTCAATAACCTCATCGGTCAAAAAGAGTTGGAGGTATGCCAAGGGGTTGTCATCCTCAACATCCACTTTGATACCAGGTGCTCCAGTAAAGGGGAATCTTGGGGGCGATACGTGCTCCGTACCACAGTCAATCGAGCACCAAGTCCGCACATCGCTGGGCTCAGTCGCAGGATCATCGCTGAAATCACTTTCTGTGTCTGATGACGAACTTCCGCATGAATTACTATCACTCAATTCTGCAAGCGATTCTGTATCGCTGTCACTGTTTTCCAGCAGGTCATATACCGCTTTTGAGGTGGAGGCGCGCTTTTTTGATGCCATGGTCGTTCTGCAGTTTCCAGACACAAAGTACAGTAAAACTGCAGGCAAGGGCACTGGAGAAAGCACTGGGGGGCAAACCAAGGTCAATTTATTTTATTTAGTAATGTAATCCAATAGGATTACAATGTATCAGTGTGTTTGTGCTTTATACTTTTTGAATTTGCCGCCGGTTCCGCCCCCTGCGTCGCTCGCAGGGAACGGAAGCCAGGGCACACAGAGCATCGAGAGGAAGATCCGGCCACTGTACACTGCAGGAATACATTGCGGGATCCCGGGGACAAGGTAAGTAACCTCTTCCAGGATCCAGCGATGCAATCCCGAGTGTGGCTCGGGGTTACTGCTAATGGTACTGAAATTCCACCCCGAGCCACACTCGGGAATACCGCCAGGGAGGTTAATGCTTTTCATGGTTTTCAACATCGTAAAGCTAACATTGTGATACGTTAAAGAGGAACATTTTAAAGTGAGCCCTAATTAAATGGAAAACAATAATGGATTTCACCTTTTTTCATGCCTTGTTGCATTTAAGGGCTGTTGATCTCTTGCAGCTCTTTTGCAGTCACTACCTGACTACATGCCTCATGGCCTCATTCTCATGGTGAGTTTCCTGATGAGGAAGACATTGGATCATGCTCATTGTGTGCTGAAACATCCACTTGTCTCTTTTGGATGACAACATGGAAGCACAGTTGGGCAACAGGGAAAAAACCTTGTCATCAAACAAAAAAGCACGTGAAGAAGGACATTCATGGCAGGATCACCAGGTATAATTTTAATGAAAGCGTATATGAGATCTTAGTGATTGGGTTAACATCTACTTTTAAACCTGAACACCAGGAAACTTAAAAATCATTCCTTGCTGCATCCATACTGTAAGGGTTAACAGCTCATTTAGGTCTAGGGAAGTTGGTAAAACACTTTTACCTACCCTATCCTCCTTTCTTGTAGACTATTCTGTACTGCTAGACTGGTCCCCAAAGCTTCTTCTCCCCTATGCCATCTGTCTAAGGTCCTCTGATGTGATCAAGACAAATGAAGGGACCAGAGCCCTGCACTGGGTGTAAGGACGCTGAGGAACAGTCCACTGCCAGAGCCTAGTGGAGTGCCATCTGCCAGTGGAGCAGAGGATCTTTTAAAGGGATTGTAAAGTCTTGTTTTTTTGTTTTTTTTAATAACAAACATGTTATACTTACCTCCTCTGTGCAGTTGGTTTTGCACAAAGCAGCCCGGATCCTCCTCTTCGCTGCTCCTGGCCCCTCCCTCCTATCTAGTGCCCCCACATCCAGCAACTTTCTATGGGGGCACCCGAGCCGAGTCAGAGCTCCGTGTATCTATTCAGACACGGAGCCCCGCCCCACCCCCAATTGGCTGACTGACTTTGATTAACTGCCACGGGAGCCGCTGCTGTGTTCCAGCCAATCAGGAGGAGTGTGCTGGACGGCTTAAACATTCGTGGACATCGCTGGAGAGAGATAGGGCTCAGGTAAGTAATTGGGGGGGGGACTGGGGAGGCTGCTACACACAGAAGGTTTTTCTATCTTAATGCATAGAATGCATTAAGATAAAATACCTTGAGTGCGCATGCGCGGACCTCGGGACAGGACGTGATCTCCCGGAGCTCCGCACCGCCCGGATCAAGACGGGATTCCCGAGCCGTTCACAGCTACAGTGAACCCCCAAACATTTAACCACCCGAAAGGGGATCAGGGCAGGACCTATTTTATGATCGCGGAGAGCCAGTCCAGATCGAAGCAGACGGTGAACAGACAGCTCGTCTTCCTCGATCAGAGGCCTAGTGGTCCTAAGATGGCGGCCGCAACACAAGCGGAAGGGAAGAAAGAGGAGGCCTCGTGTCTTTCTAATGGAGCGGTGAGCCCATGTATCAACCTTAGAATTACAGACTCCCCAGGGACAATGCTGAACAGGCTGATAGATGTCCCCCCCTCCCCGGCTTCCACTGAATCCCTGCTGGACAGAGTAATGGGAGACATTTCATCTCCATCTCCCTCTGCAACACTAAGCCCGTTAGGCACATTACATCTAGAGCACACTGGGACATGTTAGAGACTCTTTGCTAACTCGTTCACAGGGTATAGGCCTCGGACGGGCCCACCTGTACAGGGTCACACGAGATCTACATTACACGGATTGCCCGAATCACAACGTCTCCCTCTACCTCTACTTTACAGAGGGTAATGAGACAGGTCGTCCCTAAGTCACCTTCGGCCCCTCCCCCCCTGTAGATAGTCGGACAAGTCGTAACAGGGACCCCTCAGACATTAAGATTCCAACTATGTACCCGAGTGGCGAGGTAATCTTTCTGTGCTCCGGAGGAGAAAGAAGGGAAGGCGAACACAACGCCGGCGGTAGAATCCTGGTGATCCGGAGAC
>BLSH010323318.1:347792-366115 GCA_018402905.1 Glandirana rugosa | reverse complement strand
AAACCTCTCAGACATTGATGAGATTCATTTTAATAGGAGCTAAACTAACCTTAGCGAAGAATTGGAAATCCAAGACTGTCTCTTTCCAACAAGCTAAGCGGAAAATAACCTGGATGATGTTACAGGAGAAAGTGGCCTGTGCTATCTCAGATAGACTGAATGCTTTTAGGAACACCTGGGAACCATGGGCAACTTACATAGGTTCTCCCATCTAACGTACTGTAATTTTTGACCACAGGGAGTGGACGTGAACCCCCGGGGACTTGGAACTCCTCTGTTTCTCTCCTTTCCTCCCCTCCTCACCCTCACTTTTTACTTATTTCTTTCATTCTACTTCCTCTTACTATCTCTTCCCTCCCTTTTCTCTTTCTCTAGAGATAAGACCAAGGTATGATTAGGAGGTTTTCCTATTTCAGGCATGGAATGGGTCTTTGATCCACTATGTCTTAGTTCGTGTTTGCTGCTCAGCCTCACATATGACTATTACTGAATGGAGGTTTCAGTTACAACCGATAGTTACCCTCTGTGACGGTTGACATTTTGTACTGGTGGATGGACCACAGCATGATCCCTTTGGGGTGGCCTGTCGCCTTGGACGTCGTCTCGGAGAGGTTGTCCTCGAACCCCCCTATTCAAACATTGAAATTATTAAATGCTAGATGTCTCCAGCACACAGTGATAGCTGAGGTTCAACACGCCTGAATTAGGAAAACCATTGTCTTAAAAGATATCACCTTTATATTTTTTTTATTTTTTTTCGGTTTTTGGGGAACCAACTCGATACACCCATGAGTTATCCTATTTCCCCTAAAGCTAACAACAGTTATGTATTAGATGTTTTCTATTGGCTACGCTTATCTGAAGCATTTTTGTACTCTAGATTCCTTGATACTTTTTCTGTAGAACTGTATATTATGCCAGTGTACATTTCTCTTTCCTCATATTTGTACAAGTCGATATTCTTTAATAAAAGTTATCTCAAACTTAAAAAAAAAAAAAAAAAAAAAGATAAAATACCTTCTGCCTTTATAACCCCTTTAAGTAAAGCTGCTTTTCCACCCCCAGACATACACAAGCAATTAACCCTTGCACTTGGGATTTTTAGTATTTTTAGGTTTCATGAAGTTGGGCTTTAACATATAAATATGAGAGCTGCCATTTCTGAATTGTTTTTGTCATTCTAATCCTTACTTACTTGGTGAATTGTTGACCTTGGCTTAGTATTCACTTTGGACTCCCGTACTGCATATTTATTCTGGGTCAGTGAAAAACTATTGTAGAGTTTCAGCATCAAATGTAGATCATTGCAAAGAGTCAGTCCACTCACCCAGGTGAGTTTCAGGGCTTTTAGTTTCCAAAAAATGGTGACAACAGATTTTAATGTTGGTCTTACTTATTCTTACTAGCTAGCCATTTCTCAGCAGACCTGCAAGACTGAATCTCATCTCATGTGTTCCAGTCACAGACCAGTTCTTCTGAATGTCTCTCCCATATTTTTAGGACCTCAAGTGGAATTTATATTACTGCCCATTAAGGCACAGACAGACCGATACACTAACCAGGCCTAGACCACCTTTCCCAGGACCATCCCCTAAGCCATGAAAATAAATTAGTACCCCTGCCCCAGGCAGAGTTACAGCAAAGATGTAGAATGGAAGAGATATGTTATTCACACTTTGGTGAACCACACGTTTTTGAGTTTAAGTTTTAAGGTTTTTGAAAAACAATTAAATAGCCGGCAGGTTTAGAACATAACTGGGGGTGTATCATCACACCAGCCTGGGTTCTCAGTATACTGCTGAATGGTGTTAATACATCCCTATGTGTGCAGCATTAAGGACAGCCCACCACCAATTAAGAAGAGGAATAACCTCTCAATAGCCTATGACCATTATTGCTGCCCCCCAAGGTGCCCTACTGGTAAAATAAAATCTGGTGTCTCACAGCAAGGTGCAGGCTGTCTTGTGCTTGATCCAAAAAGCTGTGAAGTATGAGAGAATGAGAGCCGCACACTACTAGCTTAACAAGTGGAGAGAAATGTCCACGGCCTCAGCCTTGAACTCCTCCTAAGCCACGTTCCTGATGCATTTCGGCCCGATGACTAAGCCATGGTGTGTGGGGGGGGGGGGGAATGCATCAGGGGCATGGATTAGGAGGAGTTCAAGGCTGAGGCCATTCACATTTCTCTCCAAATGTTGAGCTAGTGGTGTGCGGTGTCTCTTATCCTCTCAAGAGTTAAGATCTGGCTTCCCATGTGCCCAGTTCACGGACCCTTTGAACTAAGGTATGCATAAAGAATTTATTGTAATGTATGTAGCAGTGGCTATAGCGAAGGATTGAGAGTATTTTTTTTTTTTAAAGGTACTTTATTGTTTTAACACAAAGACAAGGATAAACCATCACAGTAAAGGGTATCACTTGTACATATCAGAGCAAACTTACATGTAACTCAATTTTGAGTCACAGAGTGCATACAAGATACCAAAATGAAAAATCTCTAGACAAACAAACCTATTATTGAGTATTACAGGTACTGTTACAATAGCTTTCTACTCCAAGAACCGCAAAAAAAAAAGAAAATGAGGATTGTGGAGGTGTCCTTCTCTCTCTCCTGTAGCAATTATGTGCACCTTCGGATTGCACACCATCGGTGGGGTCTCACTGCTTCTACATATGTCTAGGGGAAATGGACCTAATAACTCAGACATCTAGTTCTCCAGTAATCCTAGCTATCCAATCAGCCCAGGATTGAGAGTATTTTAAGTATGTATGTTAAATACTAGATGCATAGATTGTAGTGGCATAATAGGATAATACAATCAATAACATGTAAAGCCAAGACATACTTGTAAACTAAATTAAAAATGGAACTTTCATTTATTGTAATTAGTGTACATATACAATACTCTTGGATATACATGTTTGGATATACGTGTATCTCCCGTCAATCCACATGGCAACAACATGGCAGGACAGACCCTAGCTGTTTTTTAGAGAAAACAGCCCTGGTGTGAGTGATCTCTGCTGATGTCGGAATTTCCACATGTGGCTCTGCCCACACTATCACAACATGCTGTCTTTTTCCTATTATACGTACACAAAAAATAAAAGTTAGGTTTAAACGTAGAAGCTCTGTTTTCGTTGTCACATTCTATGTGAAGCTAGGGGAGCCCTCTAGTGGCTGACTCTAAAGTAATAAAAGGCCAATGAAATGGCATTGACACATAAAAAGTGTACATACTATAAAATTGTATTAAAGCAAAAAGATAAAGCCTTTCTTTTTACATTTTGGATAAAGTAGGAAAAGGTTATAATCCTGGACGAGTTTTCGTTGCTTAAGGAAGAAGATAGAGGGTGCTGAATACCCCCACGGCCAGCAGACTTTCTAATGTTCTCTACTCCTCCACAGAAGTGTCCACTGCAGCCTGCGCACAGATCATTAGATTGACTTCTCTTGAACAGGAACAGCAATAGATGAATCAAAATTTGTCAGGTCACTGCTGAACCATCCAAATTTTGATCCTTCTATGGTCAACTTAAGACTAACCCCTAACATTGACTACAGAGGTTAAAGGTTTTGTGATCTGGTTTTTAATTTGTCTAGTGCAGTAATCTAATTTGAATGGGATTGTATTTTACTATGTTTTTTTTTACAACTGTGTTTTGGATGCTTGGACCATGCATGGCAATCTATATTAATCCATAACATTATAGTGTTAAGTTTAATCAGGAAACAGTGTTTTACTGCCAATTCAGTGTTAGGCCAAAGAAAGCCCCAAATTTATTTCTACCCTGGGACTCTTTTTGTCTAAAACTGGGCCTGACGATGAAGGGTCTGCAGTTGTGGTGGACGAACGGTCCAGCCCGAGCTTAGTTTGGACCGAACATTGGCTGTTCGTCAGCCACGGCACCCCTTAAAAACCAATGAGTCATCAGCTGTTAATGGGTCTGGTATGGATTTTAAGTGGAACCCCACGCCAAAATTTTAGAAAAGAAAGCGTGGGGTCCCCCACAAAATCCATACTAGACCCTTATCTGAGCATGCAGCCTGGCAGGTCAGGAAAGGGGAGGATGAGCGAACCACCCCAAAGCACCTTGTCCCTGTGTTGATGGGGACAAGGGTCTCTTCCCCAGAACCTTGGGCTGCGGCCGTGGGGGTCTGCGGGCGGGGAGCTTATCGGAATCTGGAAGCTCCCACTAACAAGGGGGCCCCCAGATCCCGCCCCCACCCCCTATGTGAATGAGTATGGGGTACTCGTTCACCAAAAAAGTGTCAAAAATTAATAAAAACACAGATACACTTTTTGACAATTCCTTTATTAAAAAAAAAAAAAAAACAGATGTAAATCCATCGTCAATCACGCCTCCCGCCACACCCCAAAAAGAACAAAAAAAAAAACATTCCGCCTTCATTGAGCCTCTGAATGCCTCCTCTGCTGTTTGATAGTTCTTATATAGGTGAGGGCGGGGCCACCTGGCGACATCACCTGAGTCCCCGCCTCCTTGTGACATCACCGACCCAGCATGCATGCTAGGGTGACTCATGAGTTTATGCAAGAGCAGCATTGTCTAATTGGAGTGCGGGTAGCATGGTGCACAGGTTCAAAATGTTCAAAAAAGTATGACTTAAAAGTGCAGTTAGAGAAAATCAAATTCTCAAGATATGCTGTTTTCATGAAGGCTTTATTATTCTTTAATTAAATGGCTTGTACCAAACACAAGCTTGTCACAAACTTCTTTGATTCCTTTGTCATTAAGAACTGGGAAGATATTGAGAAATAATGTGAGGGGTTGCTGAATATGTCATATATTAAAGAGTCTGTTTAATCTGGCATAGAAACCAATTGGAAATGTACTTGAACTTCTACTGAGGTGGTTTCAATTGAATTCTTCCTTTGTTTCAATTGCCTATGCAACTGAAATTGGGAAGTTAAAAGAGTTGGTGGCAGTCTTCTGCAGACGGTTCTATCACTCCTCCAAAACTGTATGGTCAGAATTACAGGTTGGAACAATGAAATGAAGGAGACACCAGAGGAACCACAGAGATGGATCTGAATAACAGCTTTTCAAGTTTAAGTCAAGCTTCATCTATTAAACTTTTATTTCCAGCCAGTTCCTTTACTTCTCACCACATTTGATACTAATGGTTTTGGGTTGAAGCCTTCTTCACTAACTGTTTTATCTCTTATGAGGGCATATAGAGAAATATTAACTTGCATAGCTAATATCTAGTTAATAGTTTGGATAGAGCATGGATAACAATCACTAAAAAAAAAAAGTGTACATTCAGGCTGGGTTCACTCTATCCTAGCAGGGGTCCAGTGTGTCCTGGTTCACCGTTACAGGTCCGATTTCAGCCCAAATTTTTGGCTGAATTCAGACCTGAAACAGACCAAAAGACGCACAGGGCACCTGTGCAAATTTGCGCCGGAGCCGCAGCGGAGATATGCAATCCGGCTCTATAGATAGCCAGTGAACCCGCATCTAATTTGCAATAGTGTGAACCCAGCCTAAGTGTACATTTTGCTACTAAGTCTGAGAATCAAATAACTCTAACCACAAACTTTCATGGCTTGTTCCCAAGACAAATACAGATATCAGTGATAGGGCGGCAGCAAAATGGTCGCTGGTTCGAATCCCAACCACGACACTACCTGCCTGGAGTTTGCATGTTCTTCCTGTGCCTGCGTGGCTTTCCTCTGGGTGCTCTGGTTTCCTCCCACACTCCAAAGACATGATGGTAGGTTAATTGGATCCTGTCTAAATTGGCCCTAGTATGTCTATGTATGAATGTGAATGTACAATGTATATGTAAAAGCGCTGCGTAAATTGACTGCGCTATATAAGTACCTGAAATAAATAAACACATAAAAATATTTATGGATATGAAATTGATGACTTGCCTGTAATTTGGAATTCCAGTCTTCCATTCCAAGCTAGACCTCCTTCAATATGAATTGCATTTAATGGCAGGGTACCCTATAATAAAACGACACATAAGGCTCAATTTACAACGCTTAAATATTAGGATAAGGATCCTTATTTTTAAAAGAGTGACGGTTATTTTCATCTGCATCCAAGGTACTATCTAAGATGATTGAACTACAAATGCGTTTACAGTATGTTTATACACCCTAACAATGAACTTCTGTTATTTGCTCCCTTTTTATCTGTTAAATAAACAATTGAACGTAATTTGTTCACTAAGCACAAAAAAAGACACTGGTTATGTCAGAAATTCAGTGCTGTTCTGTATCCTGTGCCCTCTTCCTGCATTGTTTAGCCTTTGTATTTTGTAGATGGTAGAGTACGTGGGTCTGAGTGGTATAGCAAAAGAATACTGGGCAAAAATGATGTGTGTTGTCAGCCTACAAGAAGACTTAGGGGTGCATTTCTAGCATATCAACAAGTATTTTTTGTATTTGTAGGTTCTTTATAGAGTAAATCTACATGTCTTGCTGACATGAAATGCATATGTTGTCTAATAAAATCAATAACCAATAATAAAATATTGAGCTACCTGTGCTACTGGGCACCATATAACATGCATACTTCAGATTCACTTTGGGTTTCATTTGTAAGTTTGTGTGTGTTTTGTTTTATTCTTTTTAAGCAAATTTAATATGACAAAAATATTTGAAAAGTGTTAAACCAATATCTGTTAAAACATAGTGCCAACCATTCCTCACATTATGCTGCTAAAAACGGACCTTTAATTGATTGTTAAAGGATTCTGCGTGGCATTGCTAATTTAATTATTAATTACAGTCAAGAGATTAACCATAAGCGTGTGCACAGGGTGTGCCTAGGCACATCCTAATCACCCTAGCACACCTTAATCACCCCATGTGGTGCAGATTTCCCTTGTTTAGACCCCCGATATTGAACCAAGTAGTAAAAAAAATAAAATAAAGTAAATAAAATTGTAAAAAACAATGAGAAAATAATAAAAATTAAAAATACTGACATCGTCCACTGCCCTACTGACTCCAGTCTCTGCCCTACTGACACCGTCCATTGCTCTAGTGATGCTGCCAGTATATATACACATGCACACACGCACACACACACACACACACACACACACGAGCTTTGGGGTGCACGCCCTAATGCAATAGGCTGTGCACATCTATGAGACTAACATTTTAACACTGAGGCCAATCTTGCTTACTATGTAGGGGTCCTTCAGTTTGATTCCTTTTAGGTAATAATACATAGACTCACAGCTGGTCACCTTCCATCCACGCAACAATTAGGCCCCTTTCACACCAGAGGCGCTTTACAGGCATTTTCTCGCTAAAAACAGCGTTTTTGTAAAGTGCTTGAAATCTGCCTCCTAATGCACCCCAGTGTGAAAGCCTGAGTGCTTTCACACTGGGGCAGTGTACTTGCAGGACGGTAAAAAAATCTCCTGCAAGCCGCATCTTTTGGGCGGTGTGGGAGCCATGTATACACCGCTCCTCCACCTTCCCTGCCCATTGAAATGAATGTGCAGCGCTCCCAAAGTGGCTGTGCACCGCTTCTGGAGCACTGCTAGCCAGCACTTTTAACCCCCTTTTAAACCCTTGTGGGGGGTTAAAAGCGCACCGCTGCTGCCCGAACTGCGGCGCCGAAGCACCGCTAAAAGCACCGCAAATTAGCGGTGTTTTACCGCTAATGCTTGGGCGGTACGGTAATGAAAGTAGCCTTACTGAGATATTGGATGGAATACAGCGCCCACAAACACACCCATATACACTTATCCTGTGACCATTATATTAAAGACTGGCAATAGTGCAAGAAATTCAGAATACTCCACAAACACTTACATGGTGCATAACAGTTGTTCTATCAGGATCGACAGACAGGAAGATTAGATCTTCCTGAAAAAGCACCAGAATCCGATCCTCAAAATCCTTAAAAATAAGAAATAGGTGTCATTATTTGTGCAAATACAAATAAAATTAGTACAAGCCTCAATTCAGAATTGAGCTCTAAAGACAATATAAAAGCAGAAGTCATAGTTTCATACAATTGCAAATATATAGGGAAGTCACACATTATGATTCATAGGTACTGCTTCTGCTTGAGTAATTTTCATCTGAAACCTGAGAGTGTTAAATCAAAAGTTAACTCATACAACTGTTCATATAACTTATGTGATACCCAATTTCCACAAATAGCTCAAAAGTCTGCTAACGCATAATATGAAGTTTGTGTGTTGAAATCAGACATTATACTTTAAAGTCACTGGCTGCAAGCCCCGCTCCTAGGTGTGTTTTGTCTGCAGTAGGACATCCTCAGGGAGCATCTGGCGATCCCTGAGGATGTCCTACTGCAGATGAAATATGTGGAAACATACAGTGTGTCCGATGGTGTTTAACTATTTTCACAAGCGCATTTGATCTCTATAACACAGATCTCTCAGATATGATCTTTCCGATAAGAAGTTGGCACTTTTGGTGGTCTGGTAAGATTGGAACACCGAATGTTTGGTTTCAATGCACAAGCTTCATACCATGTGTTAGCAGCCCTTTGGGCTATTTGTGTACACTGGATGTGGACTTTATTTTTCACATAAGTTTTATGAACAATTGTTAACTTTTGATTGTCCTTTATATTTGTGTAATTAGTGAATTTTTCATTATTTGTATTGATGTAAAATATTTTTTGTTGTGCACAGGTACAATATCTCACAAAAGTGAGTACATCCCTCACGTTTTTGTAAATATTTTATTATATCATTTCATGTGACAACACTGAAGAAATGACACTTTGCTACAATGTAATGTAGTGAGTGTACAGCTTGTATAACAGTGTAAATTTGCTTTACCCTTGAAAAAACTCAACAGACAGCCATTAATGTCTAAATCGCTGGCAGCAAAAGTGAGTACACCCCTAAGTGAAAATGTCCAAATTGGGCCCAATTAGCCATTTTCCCTCCCTGGTGTCATGTGACTCGTTAGTGTTAAAAGGTCTCAGGTGCGAATGGGGAGCAGGTGTGTTAAATTTGGTGTTATCGCTCTCACTCTCTAATACTGGTCACTGGAAGTTCAACATGGCACCTCATGGCAAAGAACTCTCTGAAGATCTGAAAAAAAGAATTGTTACTCTACATAAAGATGGCCTAGGCTATAAGAAGATGGCCAAGACCCTGAAACTGAGCTGCAGCACAATGGCCACGACCATACAGAGGTTCCACTCAGAACAGGCCTTGCCATGGTCGACCAAAGAAGATGAGTGCACATGTTCGGCGTCATATCCAGGAGGTTGTCTTTGGGAAATAGACGTATGAGTGCTGCCAGCATTGTTGCAGAGGTTGAAGGGGTGGGGGGGTCAGCCTGTCAGTGCTCAGACCATGCACCGCACACTGCATCAAATTGGTCTGCATGGCTATCATCCCAGAAGGAAGCCTCTTCTAAAGATGATGCATGAGAAAGACTGCAAACAGTTTGCTGAAGACAAGCAGACTAAGGACATGGATTACTGGAACCATGCTCTGTGGTCTGATGAGACCAAGATAAACTTATTTGGTTCAGATGGTGTCAAGCACGTGTCACAGCAACCAGGTGAAGAGTACAAGGAGAAGTGTGTCTTGCCTACAGTCAAACATGGTGGTGGGAATGTCATGGTCTGGGCCTGCATGAGTGCTGCCGGCACTGGGGAGCTACAATTTATTGAGGGAACCATGAATGCCAACACGTACTGTGACATACTGAAGCAGAGCATGATCCCCTCCCTTCGGAGACCGGGCCACAGGGCAGTATTCCAACATGATAATGACTCCAAACACGCATCCAAGAGGACCACTTCCTTGCTAAAGAAGCTGAGGATAAAGGTGATGGACTGGCCAAGCATGTCTCCAGACCTAAACCCTATTGAGCATCTGCAGGGCATCCTCAAATGGAAGGTGGAGGAGCACAAGGTCCATCAGCTCCCTGATGTCGTCATGGAGGAGTGGAAGAAGAATCCGGGGGCAACCTGTGAAGCTCTGGTGAACTCCATGCCCAAGAGGGTTAAGGCAATGCTGGAAAATAATGATGGTCACATAAAATATTGACACTTTGGGCCCAATTTGGACATTTTCACTTAGGGGTGTACTCACTTTTGACATTAATGGCTGTGTGTTGAGTTATTTTGAGGGGACAGCAAATTGGCACTGTTATACTAGCTGTAAACTCACTACTTTACATTGTAGCAAAGTGTCATTCCTTCAGGGTTGTCCCATGAAAAGATATAAAAAAAATTTACAAAAATGTGAGGGGTGTACTCACTTTTGTGAGATACTGTATATTAAGTCACAAACTGGTTTTCACATGGTGTTGCATACTGTTTTGTTTTTTTAATCCCCGGTAACCCATGAAGCCAAGACCTCACACAACTGTCTGTTCTCCCTTGATCCAGAAATAATATGCACAGGACATTATATGGACAATTTACCTCCTTTGAATTGTGAATTCTAACAATTAAACACCTACAATCATCTGTTCTGTCATACTACCTGCTTAAATATTGACTTTAGTTTTCTACATACAAAAACTGAATCATATAGTTGAATGAGTCCTAAAAGTCCCAGGATGTGATCTTGACCCTCAGGATTACCAGGTACATTTTTTTTAACTCTAGCAATTATGACCCAATCTAAGCATGGCTATTTACATATTTGGTTTCACAAACTCCAGAAAATATATCTGCAAATAAAACGAACATTGTTTACTTAATTTATGCATATCCTGATTAAAGAATACTTGAAGGCCAGCTGGAAAAAAACATGAAAAGTCTTATATACATATAGGATGCCTCCTACAGTGGTAGTGAACAAAACCGGTAACTCATTGCATTCAGATCAGGTCAATGTGACCTACTCCATCTATCGTGTGAGCTGCTCTCACTGCAGAAATGTAGACGGCGCTACCCATGTGTTGGATCGGCTTGCCTTCCCAGTTCAGGATGGGGCATGACGACAGATACCTCACTAGCTCCTTCTTCTTCCACAAATGGTCACATGGAATCTTTAAGAAAAGACAAAAAGATTTATATTAATAGCAATGCCTAATACTTGTTTTTAGAGAAGCTATATAAAACTATTATCACACTCAAAAAGACACCCCAGTAGAAAATTTAAAAATATGTAATACTATAAAATATTATAAAGTTCTAATGATCCAAAAAAAATCTCCAAAATGTTGCCTGAGGAGAAATCTCAGTCTTTCTTTAGTAATGAAAAATGTCACTTAGGAAATGCACTGGAAGCCATTACAGGTGATATTGGTTACACAAAAACCAGAGCAAAGGATGTATCTAAGCAAAACTCCTGAAATCATTTTAAGTAACCTTTTCCACCAGTAGGGGGCACCATTTCACTCCCTGAAAAGCTATGGCGAGCGCAAGCTATTGTTTGGATAAACTGAAAATATAATGCAGTAAAATATTCTATTTGTCTAAGATGTTATATTTTTAGCAAATGAACCGAAATACCATCACCTTGCAAAAATAATTCTACATATAGTAAAATTACAAGTAACCTAATTTCATTATGAACATCAGAGATTTTAGTAAGGCAGCAAACAACCCATAATATCCAATTAAAAATTATTTTCTGTGCACTGATAACATCTCTTGTTGCTATGAATTACCACACTTCTAATAAATATAGTGTGTGCAAGTGTAAAGAGAACATATAGGTCATGCATGTCTACACTGTACACAAATATAAATGTACACTGTTTGGATATACAAACTGATTTAATAGGAAATCAGTCATATAAAGGAAGTAATGTGAATGTTCTCATTCAAGTAGGGACAGTAGCCTGGCCCCCTGTTTACCAATGGAAGAAGATAGACAAAGGAAAGGAGGGGCTGGAAAGAGTGTTTGCAGGACTTGGATGAGTTCCATGGGAGGCAGAAAAAGCACATGGGGGACACAGGGATGAATCAGGTAGAAATAGTAGTCAGTAAAAGGCACATCCTCCAACACTCTAGGGAGAGTGGGCAAAATCAGCTAAAAAGTGGTGTTCCCTTAATGTCTTACACTTTTAAACAAAGATATATGGCATACACTTAGCATAATCAGGGGGGTATACTGGTAGTACAATTAGTACAATCAAGCCAAATAGTGTATACGCTCAAGGGATGAGAATATGTAAACCCAACATTTCCAATTCTAGATATGTGCCTGCTGTACCATGTACTTGTATGAAAAAGTATCCTGTTCTTTGTATTGCTTCTTTTGTGTGAAATACCTACCTGGTGTTCCTGCCAGTCCCTTTGCTTTCTTATTAAAAACTGATCACACTCAGTCATCTCTAAAGGCTTGGAGAGTTTTAATTCATAGCTCTGTATATCCCAAATTTAACACTGACATACTAACCCACTCTCAAACTTGGAACTTTATCATACCACACTTACAAACCAAGACATGGCATGCATCTTGTATCCAATGGGTAGAAGACCTCATCCAAAGCAAAGTACCTAAGCCATTTTCTGAACTTCCCCCTAAGAAGACTTCTTCCTTTTCATGCTCATCGCACATTTTCTGAACACTACTCCCAAACCTCTGATACATTTGCATCCTCAGGCCTGGCAATTCTACACCAACCCTACCTCTCATTCCAAGAACATCTCCTTATTCTATTCTCTCATCCAGCACAAAGAAACATTTTACAAAGTCCCTCCCATGTTACAATCGGAAATAGATTTACAGTCCTCCTTTTCAGAGACCCAGTGGCTGAAAGCCCTATGCTACTCATACATGATAAAACATTGTGTTAGCCACTGGGAACTAGCCCAAAAATCACAACTAGGTGGTACCTTACCCCATATAGACTGGCCAAGTTCTATACAACTCAGTCCCCTCTTTGTTGGCAAGGTTGTGGGCAGGTGGGAACTATTTTCCACATTTTATGGACCTGCAAGAATTTAGCCAGCTTTTGGCACCAGAATTTTCAACTAATTTCCAGACGCACTGGTGTATTAACACCTCCTGTCCCAGCCCTAGTAATACTGAACTTAGGTATTGAAAACTTCCCCACTCAATAATGAAATGTTGTACTTCAGGTCTTACAAGCTGCCAAATCACTAATTACCAAAATGTGGCATAAGAATCTGGCGCCCAACAGTTCAGAACTCACAGCTATAGTCAACTTTCATTATGTGTGTGAAAGAACACTTGCTCTTAGGGCCAACGCTCTAACAAAATTCAAACAGGGAGTTTTGGGTTTTCGTTCCATCTCCTAGACCACAGGTGTCAAAATGGCGGCCCTCCAGCTATTGCAGAACTACAAATCCCATGAGGCATTGCAAGGCTGACAATTGCAAGCATGACTCCCACAGGCAGAGGCATGATGGGACTTGTAGTTTCGCAACAGCTGGAGGGCCGCCAGTTTGACACCACTGTCCTAGACCATACATATATACAAACCAGTGGTTTTTGCCATAAGTTTACAGTTTACTGTTTTGTTTATTATAATTTTGAACCCTCCTTAGTACCTTCCCCTTTTCCCTAGGACAATCTAATGTAATAATTTCAGTGAACGTTAAGCTGTACTACATACTACCCCATGGGATTTATTATCTGTAAGATTATCAGAGAATGACCCATTGTCATTTTTTACATATTGTCTGTGAATGATTGTCCTTTATTGAAACTCAATAAAAATTGTATTGTTAAAAATAAAACTGACCACACTAAACAGAAGAATACACCATGGTCAGTTATGTAGCTGTGCTGGGAGCTCAGCCTACTCTCCTCCAATAATCAGACTTGTCCTGACACCCCCCCCCCCACACAACCATTCAATGGGAAGACCAGTGTGCTGCCTGTTTCTTCTCCCCCAGCTCTTATGCAGCTGAGAACCGAGATTATGTAATCAATTAAAAAAGAGAAAAAAGGTATTTATATATTTTTTATAACTATATGCAAATGTTTTGCATTTCATTTTAGTTTTTTAAACTGAATGGGTTGTTTTACAAGGTGATTGATTACAGTCAGTTTAAGCTGGCCACACACCAGTAGAATTTCAGTCAAAAATTTTAATTTTCGAAACATTCGTTCCATTTCCTAAAGGTTAGTGGGGTCACCTCAATGTTGTTTGCTACAGCAGTGACAAGAAATTTGAAGGAACAGGATGGAATTTTTTTCTCAAACAAACTAAATTTTGACTGTGGATGTGGTATTCATTTGGAAAAAATCATATATATTGAAGAAAAATTATATTTTACATTTTTTGTTATAAAAAAATACAATAAACTCAATATTAGTCATATATTTTTGCCAAAATGCATGCAGCCACATGTATTGGATAAAAAAAAAAAAGCCAATCAGCGTATATTTATCGGTTTGCGCAAAAGTTATAGCGTTTACAAACTAGGGTACATTTTCTGGAATTTACGAAGCTTTTATTTTATGACTGCCTATCTTATTTCCCGAGGAGCTATAATGGAAGGGCAGTACAACCACCCCCCCACCCCCAAAAGACATTTTGGAAAGTAGACACCTCAAGCAATTTTTTTCCACAAAATTGTCACTAAATGATATATTGCTCAAACATGCCATGGGTATATGTGAAATTACACCCCAAAATACATTCTGCTGCTTCTTCTGAATATGGGGATACCACATATGTGAGACTTTTTGGCGGTCCAGCCGCGTACAGGACCCCGAAATCCAAGCACCACCTTCAGGCTTTCTAAGGGCGTAAATTATTGATTTCACTCCTCGTTACCTATCACAGTTTCGGAGGCCATGGAATGCCCAGATAGTACAAACCCCCCCTCCTCAAATCACCCCATTTTGGAAAGCAGACACTCCAAGCTTTGTGCTGAGAAGCACGTTGAGTATTTTGCAGATTTCGCTTTTTGTCACAAAGTTTTGAAATTTGAAAAAAGAAAAAAAATACATTTTCCTTTTCTTTCTTCACTTTCCAAAACAAATGAGAGCTGCAAAATACTCACCATAAGGAGTAATTAGTGGTGGTATTGGCGCTGCTCCCCACTCACATACAGTCCTTCAGTGGTTGGAGTGGATAAAGGCAATATGAATATGTAAATATAAAGATATAAAACTTAAAACATATAAAATTAGTCACTATAAAAACTTTCCAAATTTCTCATAAAATTTCCAGTATACTGGCACTATTATATCTAGAATGGAGAAACACTTGACAACTGGCTCAAAAAAATGGGTGTATAACCCTGTGTGGATGTAAAGAAGGGAATGAGTAAGTCAGTGTAAAAATCTCTAGACCATATAACATATGTAAGAGAAAAAAAGGAAGAAAAAATAACAACTACATCCATACATTGCCTCCCTTCATGCTCAATATGTGCCCCAACTCATAATATACAAATTCATGTAAAACAAATACAGTATGTGAAATATATAAAATAATATGATATTGTGCAAAATATAAAATAAAGTGCAATGTGCCAATGTGACTTACTCATTCCCTTCTTTACATCCACACAGGGTTATACACCCATGTTTTTGAGCCAGTTGTCAAGTGTTTCTCCATTCTAGATATAATAGTGCCAGTATACTGGAAATTTTATGAGAAATTTGGAAAGCTTTTATAGTGACTAATTTTATATGTTTTAAGTTTTATATCTTTATATTTACATATTCATATTGCCTTTATCCACTCCAACCACTGAAGGACTGTATGTGAGTGGGGAGCAGCGCCAATACCACCACTAATTACTCCTTATATTATTAAACTACACTTTAGTGCAGTTTTGGTGGAGGCAGCAGCTCCTAGAATAAAATAGATTATCCGTTTGCGCGGAACATATAATATTTAGTTAAAATACTCACCATGCCTCTTAGCAAATACCTTGTGGTGTCTAATTTCCAAAATGGGGTCATTTGGGGGGTTTTGTGGTATCTTGACATTCCAGGGCCTCTGAAACCATGATAGGTAGTGAGGAGAAAAATCACCATTTTACGCCCTTAGAAAGCCTGAAGACGGTGATTGGTTTTTGGGGTTCTGTTCATGGATAGGCTTCCAAAAAGTCTCACACATGTGGTATCTCCATACTCGGAAGAAGCAGCAGCATGTATTTTGGGGTGTAATTCCACATATACCCATGGCATGTTCGAGCAACATATCATTTAGCGACTACTGTGTGTAAAAAAAAAAGTGTAATTTTCCCGAAACTTGTGGCAACATATAAAATATTCCATGAACTCAACATGACTCTCTGCAAATAGCTTGGGGTGTCTACTTTCTAATATGGGGTCATTTGGGGGGGGGTGCTATCTGGGCATTTCATGACCTCCGAAACTGTGATAATCCTGAAGGTGGTGATTGGTTTTTGGCTTCCTGTAGGCAGCTAGGCTCCCAAAAAGTCTCACACATGTGGTATCCCCATACTCACGAGAATCAGCAGAATGCATTTTGGGGTGTAATTCCACATATACCCATGGCATGTGCAAGCAATATATAATTTCAATGACAACTTTGTGTCGTTTTTCTGTCACTTGTGACAAAAAATAAAATATTCCATGGACTCAACATGTCTCTCAGCAAATAGCTTGGGGTGTCTACTTTCCAAAATGGGGTTATCACCCACTTTTCTAACCGCTTGAACCACCAGGTCTTTTCTGACACTTTTTGTTTACATGAAAAAATATTTTTTTTGCTAGAAAATTACTTTGAACCCAAACATTATATATTTTTTTTTTTTAAAGCAGCAGCCCTACAAATTAAAATGGTGGGTGTTGCAAATTTTTTTTTCACAAAGTGAAAGCGATTTTTCAAACACAATTTTTGAGGAAAAAAATACTTAATTTTAATGCACAAAAACACACTATATTGTTTGGTGAAATATAAAAGATGATCTCATGCTAAGTACATAGACACCAAACATGACATGCTTCAAAAATTACACACACCCGCGCAGTGGCGACAAACTACATGCGTTTTTAAAAGCCTTTAAAGGTTACCATTTTAGATTTACAGAGTAGGTCTACTACTATAATGTTTGCCCTCGATCTGACGTTATTGGTGATACCTCACATGCATGGTGCAATTGCCGTTTACATACCACACGAGACCAACGCTTGCATTCACCTTTGCGCGTGTGCATGGGGGGACAGGGGTGCATTTATTTTTTTTAATTACTCATTTTGCATTTTACTTTATTTTTACACCTTCCCTTTCATCTTTTTTTTATCATTTTTATTGTTATCACATGGAATTTAAATATCCCCTATAATAAAAATAGGTAGTGTCGCATATTTTGTTTTAAATTTGGGGTCTATTAGACTCTAGATCTCTCCTCAGCCCTTAAAGCATCTGGCCACACCAAGATCGGTGTGATAAGATGCTTTCCCAATTTCCCAATGGCGCTGTTTATATCCGGCAAAACCATGAAGCCATGAAATGCTCGTAGCTTCCGGTTTCTTGGGCCATAGAGATGATTGGAGCCATTCTAGTCTTCGAACAGCTCTATGGTCAGCTGGCGGAACCACTGGCTGCATTCTTGCGCTCCCCGGTGGGATACGAGAGAATGAGAAAACCACTCAAAGACCAGCAACATACTAGTACGTCACTAGTCCTTGCTGGGCATCTGCTGTAATGACATTTTTTTCATGCAGCCTGTGGGTTACATTTAAAAAAATCAATCGGTGGGTATGCTCACCATTAGACAACCTCCCTTTATCCACCCACTTCCAATGATGGGCATAGCACCGTTCTAAAAATATATACTGAAGCATAGGGGCAATCCACCTCAATTTCCACCCACTGCCCCTATGCTCTGGTATATATGCTCTTTTTTTAACTGTGGTGGTGAAATCACCTCCAACAGCGATGGAGTCGCTGCTTAACGTATGGTGGGAGCAAACGCTGTTGCTGTTACCATAAACAAATCAGTGCTGCAGCTGAATGGCATACCTAAAAAGCAAAAAACGATTAATAAAACACAGTAGCATAAAAAAATAGACAATTATAATGGTGTGGATGCGCTACCAGTCAATAAATACATCAATAAACAGATAAATATATAGTAAATAAGCAAACGTGACTAATAATATAATAAAAGTTGCACAAGATGTGAATATCGGGAAATGAATCCTTAATTGTAAAAGGTGGAAAAATGATGTGGAATGGACACCTTAAAGGTGCTGACAAAAAATGCTGAGTGCTCCAGGTGTATTGTGCAAGGTAAACAAATATTTCATGCAAATGATTGAAGTCCAAAAAAAGTCTCTATAATAGTCAAAAAAGGTGCTAAGTGCTGCCAATATATACATGCATAATTAAACAAATGCTTCATGCAATAAAAAAAAAAAAAAAAAAAAAAAATAAAAACCTGAAGTTAGTAAACGTACTTTATAAACAAAT
>BLSH010323318.1:309662-335676 GCA_018402905.1 Glandirana rugosa | reverse complement strand
CCCCCCCCCCCCCCCCAAGGGGCAGCCTCCGGATGCCCAAACGGAAACTTCTTTCTTGGCGGTTCCTTTTGAAAGCTTGGATTAAGTCTGCGGCGTGGATGTTTGACTCTGGTTGCCAGGAGTTTTCCTCAGGGCCGTATCCCTTCCATTTCATCAAATATTGGGTTACACTACCCTTCTTACGGCAGTCCAGGATGGCCTCGACCTCAAACTCCTCCTCTCCATTTACTAGAACTGGATCTGGTGGAGCCTTCTTCCGTCCCGGGAATGGGTCTGGAGGGACTGGCTTCAGCAGGGATACGTGGAACACTGGGTGAACACGTAATGATGAGGGTAGGACCAGTTCGTAAGCCACCCTATTGATCCTTTTCTTCACCGGGAAAGGGCCAATAAATCTAGGACCTAACTTCCTTGATGGGCAAGCCAGTTTCAAGTTCCTAGTGGCCAACCAGACCATATTACCCGGTTGGAGTTCCAGCTCACCCCATCTTTTCTTATCAAAGGCTCCCTTACTGAGTTCCGTGGTTTTGGCAAGCGTATCCCGTAGGAGCTGGTTGTTCCTTTCAAAGAATTCTAGGGTTTCCTGAACCGCTGGTACTGTGCTCTCAGGGACCGAACCGGGAAGGAAAGTCGGGTGGAAGCCGTAGTTCACCCAGAATGGAGACTGTTTGGTGGCCGAGTGAACCGTGTTGTTGAAGGCGAACTCGGCCAATGGTAGTAGAGAGGCGCAGTCGTCCTGAGAGAATGAGGAAAAACATTGAAGATATTGGTCTGGGGATGGTAGGCCAAGGAGAAGGACAGTTCAATCTCCAATGCAGAACACAGGGCCTTCCAGAACCTGGAGGCAAACTGGACCCCGCGATCTGACACAATATTGAGCGGTGCTTCATGAAGTCAGATAATTTCCCGAACAAAGATTTCTGCCGTTTCTGCGGCGGTAGGTGTGCCTTTCATAGGCAAAAAATGGGCCATTTTGGTCATATGGTCTACGACCGCAAAGATGGTGGTGTATTCCTTGGATGGAGGCAGCTCGACAATAAAGTCCATCGCTATCCGGGTCCAGGGGCATTCAGGCACCGGGAGTGGATTCAAGAGACCCCAAGCTTTGGCCTTGTCAGTCTTGTTTTGGGCGCATATAGCGCATGTGTTGGTGTACTTCCTGCAGTCTTCTTCGGCAAGAGGCCACCAGAAGGAGCGTGAGAGCAGTTCAAATGTTTTACGAGCTCCAAAGTGCCCCGCCAATTTGTGGTCGTGGCACAATCCTAGGATAGCAGGATGTTGCTCTACCGGGACAAAGATCCGGTGACCGTACCACCATAGACCGTCTTTGACCAGCAGCCTGGGATCCGAGGGGCCAGTTGAGCCAACAAGAGATCGTCTGATCTGTGACAGCAGATCTTCTTGAGTGAGCAGGAAGTTCCTAGGAGGGAGAATTGTGTCCGGAGGGGAACAGTTGCTGGGATCACAGAACATTCGGGAGAGGGCATCCGGCTTGACGTTTTTTGACCCTGGCCGGTAGGTCAAGTGAAACAGAAATCTTGAAAAGTAAAGAGCCCAGCGGGCCTGGCGGGGTTTTAACCTCTTGGCAGTTCTTAAATACTCCAGGTTCTTGTGATCTGTGTATATCAGGATGGGGTGAGTCACTGGTAGCGACATGAGGGCGCTTACCGCGCTTGGCGGGACAGAATCTCACCCTGTGTCCGGGTTCTCTGCAGTAAAGACACAGGTTCAGGGAGGACCTCCATTGTCTCTCTTCTGGGGTGAGAGAAGGGCTCAGGAGCCCTAGCTGGATGGGTTCCGAGGTATCCGGAGGAGAGGGGGAGGAGGTTGCAGAGGCGAAGGGAGTCGGTCTGGGGTAGCTAGGAACCCGAGGTGGCATCCAGATGGAGCGCGGGGATCCTGGGGTTCTTTTGGCTCGACGCTCCCTAAGGCGCCGGTCAATCCGGATGGCCAGATTAATGAGTGCCTCCAGGGTTGAGGGTACCCCCACACGGGCCAATTCATCCTTGAGGGATTCAGATAGACCTAAATGGAAGCGGTGGCAGAGGGCGGCATCGTTTCATGCCGTATCGGCGCTCCACCGCCTGAATGCCGCCACGTAGTCCTCAGCAGAGCGGCAACCCTGCTGGAGGCTATGTAATGCAGCCTCCGCGCTGGCCGCCTGGTGGGGGACTTCGTAAAGGCGAGCCATGGCTTGGAAAAACAGGGCCAGAGTGGAGACCTCTGGGGCTCGCTGCTTCCACAACCAATGTGCCCAGGCCTGGGGCTCTTCCTGTAGCAGGGATATAACAAGTCCCACCTTCATAGCTTCCAGCGAGAAAGTACGAGGCTGAAGACCAATATATAGTTCACAAGCGTTACGGAAGCCCCGGAACTTCCGGCGGTCCCCAGAAAACGTATCTGGCAGGGGGACTTTGGGTTCGGATGGTAAGGCCACAATGGTGTGACCTGCGGCCTGGCCACTCCCAACAGCTGCAGGTATGGAGAGTTCCTGAACTCATTCTTCCAGCCGGGTATAGCCCTCCTGCAGAGTCTTGACCGCCTGTGGAAGGCCGGCCAGATGTACACAAAGTTCATCCCTAGCAGAGGGTGCTCCCTGCACAGACTCAGACATGGCTGTTCGTTGCTGTCTTGCACCTGGTGGTGGAGTCTGTCTTGTGCAGGGAGCAACCACTCTTACGGCCCTTGTTCGGGAACCCCTGGTAGAGCAGACAGGAGGTTCGGGAGCACAGGGGGGCACGAGGGCCGGACAGGATCACTGGTGATAGTGTGAAGGGTCCAGTTGCGGCTCGTGCAGTAGTAGAGTGGTGGTGCAGGCTGTGGTCGTCAACTGGCTGGCAAAGTGGTACAGGTGGAGTAGGCAGAGGGGTCATCAGGTGCAGGCAAGGTCGTCAACAGGCAGGCAGGTAAACTACACAAGGATTAGGCAGGAGAATGGTCGTGGGCAAGCTGGGGGTCAGTGCAGGCGGAGATCAATCAACGTCAGAAACAAGCCGGGTCACAGGAACATGAAATCAGGATACAGACTACTCAGGAACACTCACACGCTGTAGAACGAACAGCACTGGCTTACAGGAAGCAGGAAGTTCAAATAGAGCTGCTACTTCCAGGAGCTAGATGAAACAACAATCACATGCAATTAACCCTCAGCACAGTCTTCTAACACTGACATTGTAAAGAGAGGTATCCTGTCTGTATTAGTTTAGTGCCGGACGGCAAGGTTTTGTTTTTGCTATTTTTTTTTTGTTTTATGACCTGCAACCTTTAACAAATAAAACTGGCAACCGGCCAGATTTTAAGAAAGTTTGCCTACAAGCTGCCTTCTTCCCAGGAAAGGTGATCCAGAGGAGCCAATCTCCCACAGTAGGTATACATTCATTTTTTTTTTTTTTTTAACTTTCGTTTAAAATTTTCAAAAAAATACAATACAATACAAATTATAGTCAGATTTAACAATAAACCACATTGTGGTAACGCATTATATTAAATGATAAAACAGCTTAGAGTGGTGTCTGTTTATTGATCTTTGTCCACCCCATTAGGTTCACACTGTGGGCAGGACCAGCAAACAGGTTATACCTGAATTGAAGACATAGATGTTTATAATGCGGTTGAGTCTTAATAGTAACGGAAGAGAGGAAGAAAGATAAACAAGAAGACATATAAACTCCAGAGCTATTCCACATTTATATCCAGCTACTTACTATATCAGCCTTAGGTAATTACTTATGTACCACACTCCTTAAGGTATTGTGAAGCCCTATGGTTAGATATCCATTTAGCCCATTTTTTTTTTAAATTAGATCATAGAGTGTCTTTTATATGCTAGCATCATTTTGAATTGGGCCTGTATATTTATTCTAGCTTAGACTGTTGATAGGTTGGGTGCCTCTATAGTATTCCATAAATTAGTGATTATGAGGCTGGCTGCAACCAATGTATGAAAGACTATTGTTCAATAGTTTACCGGGTATATATCCAGATTAATTCCCAGCAGCGCTGCTGCCGGTGCAGTTAATTTTGCTATGAATGTTGATACTGAAATGCAGAAACGTATTACATTTTTGCAGCTCCATAGGATATGCAAAAGATTGCCTGTTTTTCCTTGCATCTCCAACATAGGTCAGAAGTATTGGGGTATATTTTGGATAATCTGCATGGTGTCAGATACCACCTGTTCCTTATTTTTTGCACATTATCCCAGTGCTCTATACATGAGGATGAATTTGTGGAGATCTGTATAGATCTCTTCCACTGGTCAATTGTGAACTCCTGATCTAATTCTTTTTCCCATTTGATCATGTGGGCATTTTTACCCTCATCTGGATATGGAGATAGTAGTTCATAAAATATGGAAATGCCCTTTTTCTTTGGATAGTTTGGATTGGTTAAGAATTGCCATATCAATGAGGTGATTTCTGTAGAGTTGTGGGGTTTGAATTCTTTTAGTCAGTTTTTCAATTTTATTTGTGATTATCATTTTGTAGGGCGACGGAAGGCTGTTGTAGAGATGAAAGCCTTGTTTGACCCATTCATCTACTGGTAGTCGGATTTTAGTGTAGTTTATTATTCTTGTTGAGATGGGTATATTAGATTTGATATTCATATCTTTGGTCTTCGAGAGGATATGTTTCCAGGCTATTAGTGTGGCTTTGATACTTGGGAGATTAGGAATATACATTTTTGGAATTAGTATGTATGCAAATGCCAGGGCAAAGAGATTGTACTCTTTTACTGCTTCTTTTTCTATATTGGTCCATAGTTTATCTCCTGTAGTGGAGAACCAAAATTCCATCTGATCTAATAAGGACACTAGGTAGTAGTTTTTGATATTTGGAAGATTCATACCTCCCAGTGATTTGGTAGTAGTTAAAATGGAAAAGCTACTCTAGATTTTTTTCCCTTCCAAATAAACTTTTTAAGCTTAGTTTTTTATTGTGTAAAGAATTTTTGAGTTATTGGGATAGGCAAGCATCGAAAAAATATAATATTTTGGGTAGGATTTGCATCTAGAATGCAGCTATCTTTCCAACACAAGATAATCAGGTTTTTTGTATGCTTTGCAGGTCTTTACTAATTTGGTCTAGTAGTGGTGGAAAGTTATTGAGCCATTATCCCATTTAAAATTGTGGGTCGTTCTTAATGAGTCGATTAATTTGGTAGAGAGATTCATGGGTAGTGCATAACATTTGTTTTGGTTAATTTTGTAATATGAGACTTCTCCAAATTTTTCTAGGATATTTTGAACTTCTATGAGAGATGATTTAGGGTTGGTTAGGGATAGGATGATGTCATCAGCAAATAAGCCCAATTTGTGTTAGTTTTGGCCAATTTTAATGCCTTTTATATTAGGGGTTGAACAAATGTATTCTGCTAGGGGTTCAATGGTTAAAGAAAATATTATTGAGGATAATGGGCAGCCTTGTCTAGTTCCGTTTGACAAGGTGAATTTACTAGAAATTGTGCCTGATGTAAAAACTTTTGCAGTAGGATGGGTGTATAGTGCCATAATTGCTGAGTGTATAAATCCCTTAAAGCCAAATTTAGTTAGGGTTTCAGAGATGTATTCCCAGCACATTCTATCAAATGCCTTTTTGGCGTCTGATAATAGTAGTGATGGTATACGATTGGAATGGGCTTGATTAATTAAATTCAACATCCCTTCTAGTGCCGCCTGGGGCTTGCCTGCCCTTGACAAAGCCTACTTGATCAGGGCTTATTAAACTGGGGGTGATGTTTACTAATCTGTTGGCTAGGATTTTTGCATATATTTAGAGGTCTGAATTTAATAGTGAGATAGGTCTGTAGTTTAGTGGGGAGGAGTGGTCCTTACCTATTGTTGGTAATGTTATTATTATAGCTTCTAATAGTTCTTTGGGAAATGTTTTAGAGTTGGCTATGTGATTAAACATGTTGGTTAGATAGGGGGCTAATAACTGTGAAAAAGCTCTTTAGTATTCCCATCAATGCCCGGAGCTTTATGTTGGGGTAATTCTTTAATGACTCGTAAAGTTTCTTCCTTTGATATTGCTTTATTAAGTTGTTCTAATTGGGACGTATCTATTTTTGGTAGGTTTATGTTGCTTAGAAACTCCATTATTGTTTGTGAATTTGGTTGGGGAGTGTTACTATCTTCTTTTAGATTATATAGGGATTCATAGTATTCAGCGAAGGAATCTGCGATTTCTTGTGGGTTGATTACCGCTTTCCCCGAAGAATGATGGGTCAATTTGTGGATTTTGTTTTTACATCTCCGTTGGCGTAGTTGAGAGGCTAGTAATTTACCTGCTTTGTTATTTTGAGAGTAATATTTTAATTTTAGTTTTTGTCGTAGATTATTAAGTTGGTCTTGCAATTTTGTGTCTTTAGGATTTTTGTAATGTATTTCTTCTAAGTTGCTGATCTCTTTTAATATTTTGTTTAGGGTTTGTGTTCTTTTGTTTTCCCTTGCTGCAATCTGGAAGGCCCCTAGCATAAGCCTTATGGGTACACCATATTGTGTTGCTAATTGTTGAACCATTATCGTTTAGGTCAAAGAAATCTGTTAGACTTTTTTTCATCACTGACAGATGTTTTTCCTGTGAGAGAATAAATGTATTGTTTCTCCATAGTTAGGTATTAGAGGATATTTGGCCTGTGTTTATTTCAAGTGTTATTGGTGCATGGTCTGACCAAGTAATGTTGTGAATGTAAGCATTCTTGATTTTTGGCAGGAGGGTTCTGTCAGTGATGAAATAGTCTATTGTAGGGTATGATTTGTGAACCTGTGAAAAGAAAGTATAATCCTTTTCTGTTGTATGCAGACATCTCCAAGGATCGTATAAGTCCTCAGTAGAAAAGATGGTGGATAATCCTCTTCTAGTTATGTGGCTTTTCCTGGTTGTGTCCATATCCGGGTCCATTGGGGCATTAAAGTCAACACATATAATAAGGTTTCCTTCTTGTATTTTCCATGTCTTTCTGATTATTTTTGGGATAAATTGATGAGGGTTTTTGTTGGGGACATAAAGGTTGACAGCAGTGTAGATAAAATTGTCTATAGAGGCTACTATGATTATCTATCTGCCCTGGTTGTCAGTTTTGATTTTCTTTAAGTGGAAGGAGACAGTATCTTTAATTGCTGTGATTACCCTTTTTTTTTCTCTTGCTGTTAGGTACAAATACATGCAGGAAATTCCTGTGGTTAAAATTAGGTGCTTTATCCTGTGCAAAGTGTGAGTCTTGAATGCAAATTATATCACATTCCATTTTTATAGCATCCATAGAGACTTCCTTTTGTGTGGGTTGTTTAGACCCTTAACATTCAGAGATAGGAGTTTAGGATTCATCACATTTATGTATTTTGCTTAGGGGTGGAATTTGTTTTCTGCTGGTGTATACTTAAGGGAAATGTAGTGTAGTTCTCTAATGTAGTTATACATTTCTTCCAGTAGATGGTGATGTTGTACAATAATGTGGTGATCAGCAATGCAATGCGAAACTGAACCAAAGTTTTTAAACTCAAACAACAGAAAAAAAATAGAAAAAAGTGAGGAGTTGCTGTGCAACTCCAGTGTACATGGAAACTGTACCAATTTCTTGGGGTTCAAGGGGGGTTGACAGAGTGATCATGTTCCCTGAGATTTAAGTCCTGTGTATATATATATATATATCTGTGTTTTTTAAGTTTTTAAGGCTCCAGGAAATTGCAATAAATCGCCTATTTAATAGGAGATGAAGATTAGCTTATTTGTTGATTGAATGCCAATCTTGGGATACTTTCCCCGGGTGCGCTTGATCTGGTGGTATGTCCTCATTGTTGGGAAGTAGACCCCAGGTTCTTAGCAGTTTCACACCTTGTTCCATACTATTGATTGGGTATGACTTTCCTTTGTTATCTATTAGTATTTTTGTGGGGAAACCCCATTTATAGATCATGCGGTGATTCGCAAAATTTTAGTGATAGAATTCAGGTTTTTGCAAGCTAGTATTGTGGTTTGCGATAAGTCAGTGAATAAGGTAATTCCCTAATATGGATCTGGTAATGGTGAATGGCGTCTAGCAAATTGCATTAGTTGTTCCTTTACCCCAAAAAAGTGAATTCTGGCTATGACGTTGTGTGGTCATTTTTCTGGAATGTGAGAAGGCTTGGGTAGCCTATGGGCATGGTCTATTTTCAGATCTTGTTTAGAGATTGATGGAATTAGCTCAGAAATCATTCCTTGGGTGAATCTTTTTAGGTCTGGCGGCTTTACGTTCTCAGGCATTCCTCTGAATTTTACGTTGTTCCACCTTGCCCTGTCTTCGATATCTGCCAATTTGATCTTGAGTTGCTTAACCTCTTCCTCTAGCTCAAAATGGGAATCGACCATTTCATTATGTGCAACAGTAAATTCACCCATTTTATTTTCTACATAGTCAATTCTATCTCCTAGCTCATCCATTTCTTTTTTGTTTTTCTGCATGATTTTTAGCATGTCATGCTGTAGTGAACCTGTAAGGGATAAGATCATATCTTTTATTGTTGAATCTAGTATGGGCTGGCCTGCTGTGGGATTTGCATTAAGCTTCTCATCATAAGGATTATTAGTTATACAAGACAGTTCTGGCATAGATATGTTGTCTTTACCTTCATTAAAAGAGATCCTTCTTCTTTGTTTAAGAGGGCTTGAGAATTCAGCTTGCAGATCCTTGTTGTTGGGAAGCTGTACTTCCACGCCTGAGTTTTCAGCTCTCTCTTTGCTGGCAGCATGATGTCCTGTGCTGCAGTGGGGGCAGGGATCAGGGCCATCTTCCCTGCAGTATGCCTCTGCTGGGTTGACAAAAGGGCTCAATTTGCAGGGCCCCTCTCTGCTTTTTCTCTTCCCCGACATGCCTGCATGATCGCCACTGTATTCCTGAGCTTGCTGGTGTTTTTAGGGCTCACAGGTCACGTTGTAGTCACCTAGGAGTCACTCGGGAATGATCGTGATCACGGAGCTCCCTCACAGTGCGGCCATCCAGATCCACGGCTAGCCATGCCCCCCGGTATACATTCATTTTTGTCCACCTACCATGCATTGTGCATGCTTTTATCATTTGGCAAGTTCCTTTATTTGGCTGAAGTACATTCGATGCACTTTCATTCTGGGGCTGCCTATGCACTGTTTTCCCTTCTCTCCTCATGGTGTTGGGCTGGGCATTCCATGTTTCTTAGTGTAATCTGGGTAAGTACTCATGAGCACTCAAATATGTATCACGAGTACAAATATTGTTTTGTTTCCCAATCCTATTGTTCCATGAGGAACACACACAATATAGCTTGTTCTTAATGTTAATGTATAATGTATGCTTGAAATCTATAAACGTATTTGCATATTGTAATGTTTACTGCATTTTTCAGTAGCAATAGAATTCCCTGAGTAAGCTGCAAGCATGTAGTGATCCTCTAATACTTTGTTTTTCTGTGGGGCCCTGTTATGGACGATCATCTCTAAAGTCTGATACAAGTTCACCATATCTATGGGCATACCTGCAGGTCATTTTGTGTTGACATAGATTTCACCTATTTGGGACAATATCACATGTTTTATTATGTATCTACCTGTCGCAAATCAATTAAATCAATTTTCTGATTTTAGTGTTTTTTTTTCAATGTTTAAATAAATTTAGATTTTTATTCAATTGAGTGTTCCCTCTTTCATTTGGGTCTCAGGTGGCTACCAACTTAAAGTCCATTACCACTCTAGGTTTTTCTTCTTTATATATTTGTATATATATATATATATATACACCATTTATGTGTGGTGTCACATTCTGAATCATGTCTCAATAGTTTTCTATTGTAACATTTTCTAAAGTTTATTCATAAAAAATAGAACATTTGGCAAATTGTGTTAAGAACATTCAACCAATAGAAAAAAACACCCTCATAGTGTCACTGTATTTGACTAGATTCCTGTCTGACAGTTGTCTAAATAGCTCCAGTCTTGCAATGTTTTATGTTAACACATAAGGTGCAGCATAGATCATTATTACCTGTGTATGGCTAATTTGCATAACTGCTAAAGAAGACATCACCACATTTCCATAAGACTTAATTTCTCGTCCTTCCCAGCCTAGGATTGGCTCTATCAAAATCATTTCATTTAGATTTTCACGAGTCCGTCCCCAAAATAGGATAAGCTGAAATAAGAAAACATACAGTATAATAAATAAAGGCTATAATTGTTATACCTGGAGTTTGGAATGTGTACCAACAGTTGCACCAGAGGTCTATAGACAGGAAAGTAAAGTATTTGAAAAGTTTACAACCTTATTTAGTTATTTACACATTTAATGTTCTTGGATAAATTTGTGAAAACACACAAACATTTGACATGTAAGGGAATATAGGTAGAAAGGAAATCTTTATTTGTGGAGTTAGGTTCTGCTTTAATGTAATTTAAATAACGTAAACTCTAAAACTAATTTACCTCACTGGTCATTTTCATAGATACAGTCAGGTCCATAAATATTGGGACATGGACACAATTATAATCTTTTTGGCTCTATACACCACCACAATGTGTTCCAGACTTCAGGCTGTAATTGACTGCAAATGATTTGCAACCAAGTATTAAAAAGTGAAAGTTTGATTTATGATAATCTGTCCCATTACTTTTGGTCCCTTAAAAAGTGGGAGGCACATATACAAACTGTTGTAATTCCTACACCGTTCACCTGATTTGAATGTAAATGCCTTCAAATTAAAGCTGAAAGTCTGCAGTTAAAGCACATCTTGTTTGTTTAATTTCAAATCCATTGTGGTGGTGTATAGAGCCAAAAAGATTAGAATTGTGTCGATGTCCCAATATTTATGGACCTGACTGTATGTTCATGTATCTTTTATTTTGTTTTTTTATGCAAAGTTACCAAGGGAGCATGAACGGAGGTCAGCTTCCTCACTCACTCTCTCATTTCTAAGCCCTCCTCATGAATCAAGTAGAGATGTCTGACCTAACCTTTTTACAACAATGGGAAAATGACCTTCAAACTATCTTCTCTCAGCCTCAGAAATACAAGATTATACTTTTTGCTCACAAGGCCTCCCCGGCTAGTAGATACCAGGAGGGAGGTTATAAACTACTCACATGATGGAAGAGAACCCCAGCCAAATTGCATAGAATAGAATATACCTGCAGGTTGCGAACACGTGTTGGCGCTATAGGGAGTCCGTGGGGACCATCCTTCATATCTTTTGGGATTGCCCGAAATTAAACAGTTTTTTGGACTGCTGAGGAATCTACTATTAAGACGCAGACCGGAGTGTTACTCAGTAGGAACCCGGCAGCTTACCTATTAAATGACACCCCTATGTCCATGTCTACCAAGAAATTTAAGAACTCTTTATTGAGACATCTGCTTATGGCAGCCAGGGCCTGTATTCTGGCTTTATGGAAGAGTATGAGGCCCTCTACAGTTTCGTATTGAAAGATGAGAATCGCAGACATTCAGGTTATGGAGAATCTTACCGTGACTTTGAAGGACCAAGCAGACAAATATTGGAAGATCCGGATTCCCTATTTAGTCTACAGAGTCCAGACTCT
Organism: Glandirana rugosa; assembly: GCA_018402905.1. NCBI lineage: Eukaryota > Metazoa > Chordata > Amphibia > Anura > Ranidae > Glandirana > Glandirana rugosa. Next base: position 324,130 of record BLSH010323318.1, on the reverse strand, counting down.
GGTTATTTAGGCTGTTCCCTCCCTTGGGTAACTTAAAAACACAAAATTGTTCATAGAATTTGCCAAAATCACAGGTCACTCATCCAGAATTATATAATATGGTTCTAAGGTGACTGTTATTCTGTTAGTGGTTATTATGTGCTAACTATGTGATGTGATGTGCCTTTATGTCATTTTTATATAACCGATTATGGGTTTTGCATGTGGTTTTGTAAAATTCCTTGATCTCTAAATAAAGAATTAAAAAAAATAATAATAATAATTGGAAGTGGCAGAGGATGTTTCACCTTGGCCAATTTTACAACATTACAGTTGAAAAGTTCTATACTTCAGTGCATTTGGAACACTGCCTCCAACCGTCAGTTATATCAGACAAAGTACTTAAAGAAGTATTGTAGCAAAAGTGCAGGCTGGGCACATTTTGGTAATCTTTATAGAAAAGCAAATTTTGTGCAAGCCCTGCTCTGGCAGCAGGGCCAGGCTGGGGGTGAGAGAGACGGTCTGCTGGTGCCCCGGGAGCAGTTTTTTCATGGGAACAGGAGGAGGAGCGTAGTGAGCTGTTACCACTTCATCATGTGCATACCCTGCTTTTTGTTTTACCTTATGATCCAGGTAAAGAGGAGCGTCCTATACACCAACACTGAGAGGGAGGGGACAAGGGGGGGTGGACAAAAGGGGCTAAGTGAGCTGTGCCCAGCCTTTTGTTTTGTCTTTGACAGGCCCTGCACTATTTACAATGAATGCAATGAAACTAGCAGAGGCAGAAAACACAGCAGGGAGGTCCTTAACCTCACTGTACACTATGGGTCCACATGAAACTCAATTGGGGGACCCAGAGCTGGGCAGTGACACAGGGACAAAAGCATGGAAGTAGCTGGAAGTGGTATGCCAGCTGCAGAAGATGATTGGGCACACACTGACTAATGCATAGCTAACCAGTGGGGAAGGTGGTGAAGTTTGATATTCTGTGCCTTGGGCACTGAATGACCTTGCCCCAGCACTACCTAACAGCAACTCACTCATCAACAGCAACATTACTAAGGAGGGGTTATATCACACCACTGCTTTACTATGGACCCCTAAAAAAGGTGCTCACCTCCTCTCATGTTGTCACACCTAACTGCCTGAAACAGCATTGTGTAGCCATGGAATGCAAATTCATGTTCTCTTTAAGGTTCCTGTTACAGGCAATGACACATTTAATAAAGAGACATGGCTCTAAAAGAAGGGAAGAAATGCCCTTCCTGGTACATATGCTGCTGGCAGCCTGTTGCCCCTAATTTAAGATCAATCCTTGATTACAACAGAAAATCTCAGTAAAAATACAGGCTCTGTTCAGATTTAGAATAAGGTATGATGGTCATACCCAGATGACTAATGTTTCAAAACCACGCAATCACCACAATCAGCTCATACACCTGTAGACTAATCTTCTAATGTAAAAAATTAGCATGCAAGAGATAATAGCCTACTGATCTTACAAAATAAGGACTCCTATTGGTTGCTATAGGTTAATTTAGGTCATAAATTAACCCAAAACTATACTATTTAATGGTAGGTTAGATCTAATTATGTGATCTGGCCCAGCGTTGCCAACCTACCAGATTGAAATATACTGACACGACACCCAAAAATTACTGGCACATCCATATTTTTACTGGCATTTCCAAAAGTTACACAATTACAGTTTTAAGTACAAATTTCAGTATTCAGGCTGCAAACAAGTACAATATGCAGTTAGCAAATGTGATTTAAGGTAGATATTAAGGCAAAAAACAGATCTTATTTTATTTTCAATATGGTAAGTAAGTAGCTCAGGGACAGGACTCAGAAGTGCAAGAAATTAGAATGGGTGGCACACACATGAAATTGACTCACAGTGACACTGACAGCAGAGTGCAGCAGCACAGATCACAAATACGTCCCCTCCTGAGTCCCAGTGACAGTCTCTCTCCACGCCAGGTGGTCCCTTCAGTCCACTCCAGTCTAAACAGCACTGACGGTCCTGCTCCTAGCTTGCCTTGCTCCTGCTCCTGACCCGTACACGAAGCCCTAGCAGCTCCTCTCGGCTCCCTTGAACCATGACATCACACAACATGCTCAGGCACCGCCTCCACCAGACCGCCCCTGTCGGCACCACCTGAACACACCGTAGCAGGCACTTGGATGGTCTTGGCCGGCTCCGGACCATAGTTGCGCATGTGCAATTTCGAGCCGAGCGTCACAGCCATATTTTTTACTGGCAACCTAGCCAGTAAATACTGGCCAGGTTGCCAGTAAATACTGATGGTTAGCAACACTGGTCTGGCATATCTTCCATAATCATGGCTGCACATTACTCAACATAAAAGTGTCATTAGATGTCAGATGTCCTCTATTCCATACCTTAGAATATATTAGTCAATATCATTGTTGTAGATTTGCTTTCAAAATAGTTAAGCTTCTCACCTTAGATACAAACTGTGTATGTACTGTATGAGGGTCCAATATTCCAGGAGTTAGAAGCTGCAGATACAGACAAGCTACAGAATTAGTAGTCATTATAGTGTCATTGCCACATATCAGTACATGATATACATTTGAGTCATTTTTTTCATATGTATACAGTATATATTATACGCTCCCAATAGTAAAGTCTTAAACAATCGTATATATTTTACTCTCTGAATATTATCATTTTATTTCTTATCTGTTAACTGTTCCTGGTAAAAGCAATTTCTGCAAACAGGTCTATGACTGATGCTGCACGCAGTGTTAATCATGTCAGCTAAAATACAACTAAAATTAAAACAATTCAGATGAATAAAAATGCAACTAAAACTAAAATTAATTTTAGTCAAAAGACCATGACTAAAACTAAATCGAAATCAGTACATTTTAGTTGACAAAAATAATTTTAGTCGACTAAAAACAAATGGGTTTAGTTAAATTGTAATGTATTATTTAAGCATTTCTCTAGAATTTCCAAACTCATTATATACTCCTGCGCTAAAAAAAAATCTAGTAACATGTTATTATTTATGGTATTAAGGTTTGAACATGCACTACAGACCGCTAAATCTGTGTCTGTAGTGCATGTTCAAACCTTAATACCATAAATAAAAACATGTTATTACATTTTTTCCCCCAGGGGTATATAATGAGTTAGGAAATTCTAGAGAAATGCATAAATAATGCATTACAATTTAACTAAATCCATTCCATTTTAGTCTACTAAAATACGACTAAAATTAAAACAATTCAGATGACTAAAATATGACTAAAACTGCATTTTCGTCAAAATACTACGACTAAAACTAAATCAAAATTTGATGTCAAAATTAACACTGGTTGCAGGTCGCTAAAAACTGAACTTCAGGCAAGCAGCCAAATAAACCATTGAAATATACATATGTTTGACCTTCTCCAGCTATGACAGTTCAGAGCTGCCCCTGCCATCCTCTCTGCCACTTATTCTGGGTTTGCAGCCGCTAATGAATTATCTCCTGGGCATGTGCACAAGAGTTACATAGTTACACACTTTATAATGTTGAAAAAAAAGACCCAGGTCCAGTCATTCCAACCTATATATTTGTGTGTGTGTTTGATTTTGATTCTCTAACATTTCCCATAGCCCTGTATATTTTACTTCCTGAGGAAGGCATCTAAAAGTTTTTTGAAGTTGTTGTAACTCTCAGTTAGTACGACTTTCTAGGGGAGAGAGTTCCACATTTTAACTGTGCTAACAGTAAAGAACCTTTTCCACAAGTTAAGGTTAAACCTCCTTTCTTCTAACTTCAAATCGTGGCTGAGCCTCTTCTCCAGATTGATTAAAGTGGCTGTAAAGGCAGAAGTTTTTTATCTTAATGCATTCTATGTATTAAGATAAAAACCTTCTGTATGCAGCAGCCTCCCTCAGCCCCCCTAATATCATTATTATACAGGATATACAGGATTACTTACCTGAGCCCTGTCTAGATCCCGTGATGTTGTAGGAGTGTCTCAGCTGCCTGGGACGTCCATCCACATTGGCTGAGATGCTGCTTTCACTCAAAGTCAGTCAGTCAATGAGGAGAGTAAGGGGGCGGGGCCAGGTTGTGGCTCCATGTCTGAATGGACACAGGAAGCTGTGGCTCAGCTCGGGTGCCCCCATAGCAAGCTGCTTGCTGTGGGGGCACTCAACAGGAAGGAGGGGTCAGGAACACATAAGAGGGACCCGAGAAGAGGAGGATCCGGGCTGCTCTGTGCAAAACCACTGCAGCAAAGGAGGTAAGTATAACATGTTTGTTATTTTTAACTAAAAAAAAAAATTAGACTTTACAATCACTTTAAGCTTTGAAAAAATCAGGAAGCTGATTGGTTTCTATGCAGAGCTGCACCTGATTTTGCATTCTTCAGTTTTAGTAAATCAACCCCAATGTCTTTTCTGCAATAAAATACATGTTTGCAGCATATCCCAGCATGTAAACTGAGCTGAGCATGCACAGCTTAGTTAACAGCATACATCCCAGTATGTGTGCTGGAATGACAACCTCCTGTACTTGCTCAGGAGTGACATCATACCACAACGACCAATGAAGTTGGCTGAAAACCAGGACACAGGAGAAGATGCCAGTGCAGGCGAGGAACAGGACCTTTAGAGGAAAGGAAAGTATAAAATGCTTGTCCACAACCCATGCATATCACACCCTTCTACTGGGCGGTCCCACCTTTTTCACTTTCTATGAGCCCCTCAGTAGTACCCCTTTTTGAGGTACTGCGCATGCTCAGATAAGGGTGATACTGTGATCTTGGGATGCAGCCCAGACACAGCACCATCAGAACACAGAAAATGCACATAAATGCAGCACTTCACTAGAAAATTCGGGTCACAGGATCAACATTGATGTGGCAAAGGCTTTAAAAACTCCAAAAGTTTTTTTTTTTAAATCTGCTCCATATGTTCTAATAGAATTAGTGTATTTGCTAAGACAGTCTTCTGTAAAATTAAAAAGGAAGTTATGCATGAAGGTTAAAATTTACACAGCTTAGATAAATATTTGTAAATGTGTTTTGCTTCCTTTTGTTACGCCCATAATTCGGTTGCAACATAAAGAAAGTGCTGCTACTTGTCTTCCCATCTATTACTAAATGCAAAGATACTCACGGTGCTCAGCTCTATATAATTTAATGTACAGTGGAATTGAACATATTTTCTTTAATTAACTTAACCAGGATATACACTCGCCAGCCACTTTATTAAGTATACCTGTTCAATTGCTTGGTAACACAAATTGCTAATCAGCCAATCACATGGCAGCAATTATGTATCTAGACATGATAAAGACGACTTGCTGACGTTCAAACCAGGCATCAGAATGGGAAAGAAAGGGAATTTAAATGACTTTGAATGTGGCATGGCTTTTGGTGCCAGACGGGCTGGTCTGAGTATTTGCTGATCTAATGGGATTTTCACACACAACTATCTCTAGGGTTTACAGAGAATGGACTGAAAAAGAGAAAATATCTATTGGACACCCAACACATAGCACAATGGCAGAAAAGGTGCCCAGTGTGTCCCCTGACCATGCGTTCCTCGATGTAAAGGCCAGTTATAGGTGGGGGCAGGGGCCATCTCTTTGTTACTGGTGTAAATTTGGCCAGGGGACACACTGTGCACCTTTGCTGCCATTGTGCTTTGCTCTGGGTGTCCATTGTGCCCCTGTGCCTTTAAGGAGGACTGGGCTATCTCCAGGCCCTCTTGCCCCTTATCCATTCATTAGAATGCATGTGCTTCCACTGTGGAGTAGTTTTAGTAAATTCAGTAGTGTTAGGACTGCAAGTATCCACAGGGTGCAGTGTAGAGGCCTTGCAGCTTACACATGCGTTTGCAAATGTGTGCTAACTAAACCCCTGTTTTTAATGCAGACTGTTGGACAGGTTCATTCGGTTGGTAAGCAGACTGGTTGGTGAGTTGAGCTGGGAATTTCCTCTGGTTTTGTCTTTCATTGTTTGAGAAGTGGTGCCTGAGGTTGCTGGGACATAAAAAAAAAAAGGTTGAGAGTCTGTTGGTGCCTACAGAGGTACAAGAACTAAAATACTTTATTTTTAAAATTAATTTTAGCATAACTAAATGGACTTGATGATTCAATCCATATGACAAGTTGGCACTTTTGATGTTGGGAATGGTGTAGTGACAATGGTTGACAATGGTGTTGTAAGTACATAATCAGGTGGACACCCTCCTATTTTGGCTTTTCATTGGTGAGCCCACAGAAACAGCAAGATGCAGCTGGTCTAGATTACACGCTTAGATGCTCCAAGTTTTGGATTAAGGGATTCTAAAGAAACGCTTCAAAAGCATTTCTGAGGGTTAAATGCCAGAAGAGATAGTCAGAAAATGGTAAAGGTCAAACGCTGTGTGAAACCATCCACAATAAAATAGGGATTTTATTAGAACTTACCGTAAAATCCTTTTCTCTGAGTTCACTGACAGACGCAGCCCTTCTTTTGACAAGTGGGTTATATGCACATCCTACCAGGAGTTGACTAGGCAAATAGAAAGAAAGCAAGCTGACCCCTCCCAGGGTGCCGTCCTCTCTCTGACATATAACCCCCCTGCTGTGCATAGCATATCAGTTTGTAACAAGCCGTACAAACGCAACACAGAAGGGTGGTTGCTGCATCTGTCAGTGAACTCAGAGAAAAGGATTTTACAGTAAGTTTTAATAAAATCCCTTTTTCTCTTACGTTCACTGACAGACGCAGCCCTTCTTTTGACAAGTGGGGATGTCCCAAAGCTGTGTCAGGTAAGAGGGGTGAGTAAACAATAACAACTGTACCCAACAGAGTCCTCTCAGGAGGCGCCAGTCGCGCCTACACCGCCGCCTGCAAAACTTTGCGTCCGCAGATGCTGAAATATCAACTTTGTAAAACTTAGTAAATGTGTTCACTGCGGCCCATGTAGCCGCCTTGCACACCTGTGACACTGAAGCCTGGTGTCTGAAAGCCCAGGAAGTGCTAACTGCCCTGGTGGAATGAGCCCTGACTGGAAAAGGGGGGACTTTGCCCCGAACAGTATACGCATGGGTCACGGTATGTCTGATCCAACGGGAAACAGTAGCCGACAAGGCCACAAATCCCTTGCGTGGACCATCCGTCAGTACAAACAACGCATCAGACTTCCGAAAGGAAGCTGTAGTCTCCAAGTACACCCGCAAAGCCCTCAAGACATCCAAAGAATGTAACTCAAATTCCATGGGATGCGACGGGTGCGGACATAAGGAAGGAAGAACAATATCTTCATTAATGTGAAAAGAAGAGACCACCTTCGGTAGGAACGAAGGTGAAGGACGCAAGATTGCCTTGTTCTTGTGAAGAACTAGGTAAGGAGACTTGCAGGACAACGCTGCCAACTCAGACACCCGCCTAGCGGATGTAATGGCCACCAAGAAAGCCACTTTCTGCGACAGCAATTGTAAGGGAATGTCCCTGATCTTCTCATATGGCGGTTTCTGCAGAACAGAAAACACCAAGTTCAAATACCATGGCGCCAAGGGCGACCGTACCTGAGGAGCCACATGGCGTACACGCTGTACAAATGTACGAATCAAGGAATGCGACGCCAAAGGCCGCTGAAAAAGGATTGCCAGAGCTGAAATCTGACCCTTAAGGGTACTCAATGCCAACTTTTTATCCAGGCCCTGCTGCAAAAAAGTCAGAACCCTGGACACGTAAGAGCGGGGGTTCCAACCCCCCGCCTCACACCAGGCAATATAGGCCTTCCAGGTGTGATGATAAATCTTGCGTGAAGTACACTTGCGTGCTTTAAGCATAATAGGGATCACGGAGTCAGTGACACTCCTATCCCTCAACACCTGGGACTCAATAGCCAAGCCGTCAAAGCCAGCGAGGGTAAAGCAGGGTGCAGAATGGGTCCCTGTGACAGAAGATCTTCTCGCAGTGGAATACGCCAGGGAACATCTGCCACCATTCGCACCACATCGGCATACCAAGGGCGCCGAGGCCAATCCGGAGCCACCAGGATTGTCAGAATATCCTCCACTTCTATCCTGCGTAGTAACCGCGGTAGAAGCTTGATGGGAGAGAAGGCGTACAGGAGCCGATACCGACCCCACGGCGCTACCAATGCATCCGTGTCAGCCGCCAGCAGGTCCCTTGTCCTGCACACGAAGGTCTGCCCCTTGTGATTGAACCTGGATGCCATGAGGTCCACGTCTGGAGTGCCCCACTTGTGGCAAATCTGGCGAACACTTCTGGATGTAGGGACCATTCCCCCTGATCCAGCGTCTGGCGACTGAGAACGTCCGGCTGCCAATTTTTTACGCCCGGAATGCAAATGGCGGAAATTGCCGGCACGTGTAGTTCTGCCCATCTCAGAATGAGAGCCACTTCTGCAGCCGCTGCCGAGCTCCTTGTTCCGCCCTGATGGTTCACGTACGCCACAGCCGTGGCGTTATCCGACTGAACCCAAACCGGGAGGCCGCGCAGCCTTACCGTCCAGTGGGAAAGGCAAAGCCTGATTGCCCTCAACTCCAATACATTGATCGGAAGGAGAGATTCCTGCGCCGACCAATGGTCCTGGGCAGATAATTGCCCCAGGACCCCTCCCCAGCCCGATAGGCTGGCATCCGTCGTGACTATTGACCAAGTCAGGGGAAGGAAGGACTTCCCCAATGTCAGGGCCGGGGCCCGAAGCCACCAAGCCAACGATCCTTTGGTCTGATGATCCAATCTGATCAGCTAGTCCAGGGACAGCGGAGACTTGTCCCACCGTGACAGAATTGCTCGCTGAAAAAGCCGAGTGTGACTCTGGGCGTAGGGTATCGCCTCGAAGGCCGAGACCATGAGCCCCAACACAGAATACAGAACCATAATGGGGACCACTGGCATGACAGCAGGGTTCGCACCGCTGCTTGCAGAGTTAGTAACTTGGCCGGAGGTAAGAATACCTTCGTCTGCCCCGTGTCCAAAATCATACCCAGATATTCCAGGCGACAGGACGGGGTCAACGACGACTTCTGCAGGTTGATCAGCCAGCCGAAGTCCTTCAATGAGGCCATGGTGATAGCCACGTTCTCCTCCAGAGCCGAGGCCGAGCCGAGGCAGACTCCACACTCAGGAGTAAGTCGCCGAGGTAAGCTACCACCGCAATGCCTCTCTGCCTCAACAGCGCAAGCACCGGGGCCACCAGCTTGGTGAACACCCGAGGAGCCGAGGCCAGACCGAAGGGAAGTGCCACAAATTGGTAATGAAGATCTCCCACCGCAATGCGCAGGAAGCGCTGGTGCTGGAGACAAATGGGAACGTGGAGGTACGCGTCCCTGATATCCAGAGACGCCATGAAGTCCCCTTGGTGCAGGGCGGCCACGACCGAACGGACAGATTCCATTCTGAATTTTCACGCTTTCACAAAGTGGTTTAGCGCTTTTAGGTCCAGAACTGGCCTGACCCCCCCCCCCCTTTTTGGGCACCACAAATAGGTTTGAATAGAAACCGTGGAACCTTTCCAATGAAGGTACTGGCACAATCACCCCCTGTTTGGAGAGTGCCTGAACAGCTCCTAGGAGAGCCTCCCGATGCCCCTGAGGGAGTCTCAAGTTCGATGGGAAGAACCTGTCTGGGAGTAGAGTGCTGACACCACTTCCTGCACCCACCGGTCGGAAATGCGGGCAGTCCACCTGTCTGCGAACCCCAGAAGTCGGCCCCCCACCCGCGAGTCGGGTGGGGGCAGCCCATCATGCGGAGGAGGACTTATCCTCTGCCTTTTCACTCTTGCGCTGCCAGGGTCATTTACCGGCCCTCGAGGCAGCCTTACCGGGCCTCGAACCCTTGCCCGCTGCACCGGGCGCACGAAAAAACCTCTTCTGACCCGAAGGAGCAGGGCCCTGCTTATGGCGGAACTCCCGCCGCCTGGGCTCCGGGAGGAAAGTACGACCACCCTGAAAGGGGAGATCTGTGAGACCCTTTTTAGACGCATGGTCACCTGACCAAGAGCATAACCAGAGCACCCGTCCGATAATGACTGCGAAAACAGACATTTTAGACAACATGGGAAGCAGGTCCAGAGCTGCGTCACACAGGTACCGAAGACCCTCTATCAGATGGTCTGCTTGCTGCGATGCCTCAAGTGGCCTTCCGCCGTCCAGCTCATTCTGCAACTCAGTCGCACACTCGGAAAGAGATTGCGCCGCCAGAGCCGGTCTCATGGCTGATCCCGCCAACAAGAAAAGTGCCTTAGACACAACCTCCGTCCGCCTATCGGCCGGATCCTTAAAGGAGGGGGACCTCTCCAAGGGAATGGTTGTTGCCTTATTCAGGCGAGCCACCGGAGGGTCCACTGTGGGGGATGCCCACTTCTTCACTAAACTATCCTCAAACGGGAAGCGTATAGCGAAGCGTTTGGGTAGGGCGAAGGAATTCTGCGGACGCTGCCACTCCCTATAGACCAAATGGTCAAAAAATTGATCATAAGGGTAAGCCCTAGGAGACCTGGGTGGCCTAGCAGACCCGCAAACATATGCAGTCTCCTGCGACTCCCCTGCTGGGTCAAGTCGCAAAGACGCACGAATGTCAGCGATCAGAGCGGCCACCAGCGCCTTCTCGCGTGCAACCCGAGGCCCCCTGGTCTTCCTCGCAGTCCGAGAGCCCCAGCTCACCCTCGGAGAGTTCCACTGGGGTCCCCGTGACCACCGAGGCCACTACCGGCTCAGACTCTTCCCCCGATGAAGGAGGAGGGGGTGGACATTTCTTACGGGCCCCCGCAGCACAGCTTGGCCCCTCCCGGGGAAAAAATTCCCCATAAACCGCCCTCAACTGGTCCAGGGACACCAAAGTCCCTATGGCAGGTTTCGCTTCCGCTGGCTCCTCCTTGGAGGGACCCACAGGTTCAGCCGCCATTGTGCCCCTGTACACTGACAAGCAGAAGGGACCTGACACCCCCACAATGCAGCCCTACCGATCAACCAGGGGAGAAAAACCCAGGAGGACTGCACCCACCGCTATCAGCACCCCAGGGAGAGCCCAGCTATATTTGCTGTTTGTTGCCTCTCAAAGTGCTGCGTCCCAGTAGGAGTGCTATTGACCACCAGTCAGAGAGCCTGCGCTGCCTGTGCCATCCACGCTGTTCCAGGGTGAAAGAGGATGCATCGGCTAAAAACGCACTTTTCTCCTTCCCCAGGCACATCCAAAATGGCCGCCAAGCAGTCACAAGAGGCCAAAAGCCTGAAATACAGGCCGCGACTATGGCAAAATGGGCGCCGCTCTACACTAGAGGCCAAAATCCCCATCAAAATGGCCGCGGCTACGGCAAAATGGCGGTGATCCGCCGCAAAATGGCGGCGGATCGCCGCATGGCGGCTCCTATGCGCGTGGTGGTGTAGGAGGGGGGCAAAAACACCCAAGGGAGACCTGAGCCCTAGATCAGAGACCCTTCACCGGCCAGCCCAGACCGCTAACCAGCGCCCAGCCCACCCCCCCCCCGCGCCCCTAGGGGGGAGAGGAGGTCACTCACCAGTCCGACGGGTGTAGCGGGTAGCCACCCGGTTACAGACCTTCCTCCCCTGCTGGAGAGGGATGCTGCAAGCCACAGGCCCCTGGACGGGAACAAGGTCCGGTCACTGGGCGCAAGTGGGGGTCACCCACTGGCCACCCGCACAGAACGGGCATGATGCGGCGGACCCTGCCACGGCTAAGGTTAGCTCGCATCGGTCGGCCGCGCTGGGGACAGTACAGGATTCTGGATATCCTCTATGCCCCAGTCGGCTTCTTGATAGCAGTCTTCATCAGGTAGCTTGAAAAAAACAAAAAAAGCAGCAGCAAAAAAGGAAACCGCAGGTCCCATAAGGGAACCAGGTCTAACTCCTTGCACTAGGCATAATAAAACTGATATGCTATGCACAGCAGGGGGGTTATATGTGAGAGAGAGGACAGCCCGCTGGGAAGGGTCAGCTTGCTTTCTTTCTATTTGCCTAGGTCTACTCCTGGTAGGATGTGCATATAACCCATTTGTCAAAAGAAGGGCTGCGTCTGTCAGTGAACGTAAGAGAAATGGAAATGTGCAAAGACAGGCTGGACAGAGACTAACAGTTTTGTCACAAGTGGGTGGCAAAGTTTCACCATAAGGGGCAACATCTGATGCATCTGGTCTCATGACGGTGGAGATAAAAGTTCTGCGGCTTGCACTCTGAGGCAGCAGCTTACTTGTGACTCAAAAGATACCAACAGTGGATCTGTTTGGGCTTGACTTCTCAATCCCTATGGAAGGATATTGAGACTGACAACTAGGGAGCATGTGTTGTGTTTTTAAAGGCGAAGTTGTAATTAAAGTTTTTTGCTCTAACCATAATACAATATCTCACAAAAGTGAGTACACCCCTCACATTTTTGTAATATGTTTTATTATATCTTTTCATATGACAACACTGAAGAAATGCCACTTTGTTATAATGTAAAGTAGTGAGTGTACAGCTTGTATAACAGTGTAAATTTGCTGTCCCCTCAAAATAACTCAACACACAGCCATTAATGTCTAAACCGCTGGCAACAAAAGTGAGTACACCCCTAAGTAAAAATGTCCAAATTGGGCTCAAAGTATCAATATTTTGTGTGGCCACCATTATTTTCCAGCACTGCCTTAACTCTCATGGGCTTGGAGTACACCAGAGCTTCACAGGTTGCCACTGGAGTCCTCTTCCATTCCTCCATGATGACATCACAGAGCTGGTGGATGTTAGAGACCTCGTGCTCCTCTACCTTCCATTTGAAGATGCCACACATATGCTCAATAGGGTTTAGGTCTGAAGACATGCTTGGCCAGTCCAACACCTTTACCTTCAGCTTCTTTAGCAAGGCAGTGGTCGTCTTGGAGGTGTGTTTGGGGTCCTTATCATGTTGGAATACTGCCCTGCGGCCCTTTCTGCTTCAGTATGTCACAGTACATGTTGGCATTCATAGTTCCCTCAATGAACTGTGGCTTCCCAGTGCCGGCAGCACTCATGCAGCCCCAGACATGACACTCCCACCACCATGCTTGACTGGCTTTGTACTCCTCACTCCGCCACACACGCTTGACACCATCTAAACCAAATAAGTTTATCTTGGTCTCATCTGACCACAGGACATGGTTCCAATAATCCATGTCCTTAGTCTGCTTGTCTTCTGCAAACTGTTTGCGGGCTTTTTTGCAGCATCTTTAGAAGAGGCTTCCTTTTGGGATCGACAGCCATGCAGACCAATTTGATGCAGTGTGCGGAGTATGGTCTGAGCACTGACAGGCTGACCCCCTACCCCTTCAACCTCTGTAGCATTGCTGGCAGCACTCATATGTCTGTTTCCCAAAGACAACCTCTGGATATGACACTGAGCACATGCACTCAACTTCTTTGGTCTACCATGGCGAGGCCTGTCCTGAGTGGAACCTGTCCTGTTAAACCGCTGTATGGTTTTGGCCACCATGCTGCAGCTCAGTTTCAGGGTTTTGACAATCTTCTTATAGCCTAGGCCATCTTTATATAGAGCAACAATTCTTTTTTTCAGATCCTCAGAGCATTCTTTGCCATGAGGGGCCATGTTAAACTTCCAGTGACCAGTATGGAGAGTGAGAGTGATAACATCAAATTTAACACACCTTCTCCCCATTCACACCTGAGACCTTGTAACGCTAACGAGTCACATGACACCGGGGAGGGAAAAAGGCTAATTGGGTCCAATTTGGACATTTTCACTTAGGGGTGTACTCACTTTTGTTGCCAGCAGTTTAGACATTAATGGCTGTGTGTTGAGTTATTTTGAGGGGTAAACAAATGTACACTGTTATACAAGCTTTACACTCACTACTTTACATTGTAGCAAAGTGTCATTTCTTCAATGTTGTCACATAAAAAGTTATTATAAAATATGTACAAAAATTTGAGGGGTGTACTCACTTATGTGAGATACTGTATATGAAGAAAGAAAATATGTACAAAGTCGCATTATAATGCCTTTAAAAGTCTTATATATCTCAACTTTTCTATGGAGAGAAGATCTAGACACCACATCCCTGTATTAGAAGGCATTTGAAAAGTATAACATTGAATTTGAATGAATGAATGAATGAATGAATGAATGAACTTTATTGCCAGGTATGTTCACACATACGAGGAATTTGTTTTCGTGACAGAAGCTCCACAGTGCAACAAAATGACAGCGACAGAACAAAAACACAAAATGGAATAAAAAATTTAAAAAATTTAAAAATTAAAAATTTAAATTTTTTTTTTTTTAAAAATACAAATAGGTAGGTAAGGAACGAAAAATATACAAATTGACAATGTATGGCAGGTATATTACAATGAGCATTATGTATGTGCAGGTATATTATGTTTTGTTTAAGGAGCATACACACTTGTATGGACCGTTATTTCAAGTAAGTAAGTAAGTAAGTAAGTAAGTAAGTTTAAGTTACAATATGAAAAGTTTACGGAAGATTATGTCCCTACACCACAGAT
>BLSH010323318.1:288353-306500 GCA_018402905.1 Glandirana rugosa | reverse complement strand
CTGGTGAAACAGGACTACAGAAGTTTTATTTTTAGCCTTTTAAACGTATTGCCCATGGGAATATACTTTGGGTTTGCATACAGTCTTTTTGAAGAATTCCCATTTCTGTTCTGTGTTCATCGATGCCAATATTCCCTCCCAATTTAAGTCTTGGAGAGCAGCCCTCATCCTTGGAAAATTTGCTCTCTTAGGCTGGGTTCACACTATTGCAAATTGGGAAACTGTGTTGGCTCTTTGCCCCAGCTGGTAATTTTACTTCTTGTCTGCAGATTTTTCGGCACGGTAGCACCACTTTTCTCCCCCTCTTTATCACCTAATAGCATTAGATTTACGAAGAAGAGACTGCACCCTGGTTCAGGTAACACCTTCCACTCTGCTTCAGTCTCACCTCTGGATTAACAGAGCATCCAGTGGAGGACTAGGAGACAGAAAATAAAGACTTTACTTTTGGAGCAAGAAGACATCAGGACAAAGTGGTCGGTCATGAGTGCAATGCCAGTGATTTCCCATGAGCTGCCAGAAAAAATATTAAAATAATATGTATTTTGAGCACAAATAATAGGCATGGGAAACCAAGTGAGCAGAATTAAGGACTGTCCTCTTTAAATTGCCTTTAGTCACATTTAACATGCAATATATAAAACTGCTAAAGGCTATTAGACTTCAAGGTTAGCATTATAGATTGATTGGCATTGTAAGCATCTATCTGGGGTCACAACAATTTGGTTGGTATATTTCAGTTTGCCATGCAAAATATTGCTTTTTATCCCCACATGTCACCAAGTACCCATTAAGATGTGTTTATAGGCTTGGATAATTGATAATAATACCTGTTAATATTTTAAACTTGCTTTAAAAACATGAGAGACTGTTAGTAATTTATAGGTTATTCTAATGTGCAGGCTAAAATGATGTAAGTTATCAGAGGTTAAGAAAAGTTTTTCCTTGCTCATAAATTTGGGAGGTATAGAAAAAGTTGCTTTCCTGCAAAGGTCTGCAGGTCAGGAAACAGTTTCTCTCCACTGGGAATGCACTCCAGGACAGTCTCTCTATTACAGCAAGATCTGCAATAAGCAGTAGAACTGAAACATATGAGAATAGTGACATCCGCAGGACAGTTCAGAGGGTCAAGCATGTGCATTGGCATACCTGTAACCTAAACATCATTCTGGTGTCTAAAGGGGCCCTACTAAAAGTTTTGCTAAGGACCCTTTGAATTGGAATTATTTCCCTTTGAACAATCAATAAACACTGGCGCTAATACCCTCAGTTTGGAGGACAGGACTTAAACCCGTCACCACAAATAAAAATGTGTTGAAGATGTGTCTACCTTTAAAGAGACATATATATCCAAAAAAAAGTGCAAACAGTGAAGAAAAGAATATATATAAATGCGTGTTTCAGAGATCCTCTAGAACATAACAATGGTGATACTGTAATATTAAATTACAATGAAATAAGTGGTAGTACTTGATACAGACTTGTTAGAAGTCCTAAAGGGCTATACTCCACAGTAAGTGCAAATAATTTCAAATTGTCCAATCAGTGTAAATACATAACGATGCAGTCCAATATCCAAACGAAAAATCCAAATAAAATTAAAATTAAAATGTTGTTGTAACAGTGCTTAAAAAGCCGATTGTGATTCTCAACATATTGAACCGTGGTGAACAGTATGTGAACATCCGGTCAATCCAACAACAGGAGAAATCAAGGCTTACCAGATAGTGGATATATTCACGCCTGAATATATAAAAGGGGTAGGAGGGTCATCCTTCTCCGAACTGGTCTCGTCACACAATCCTGGGGAGGTCTACGGACCTTCGTAGGGAGGAGGTACGTCACACAATCCGGTATGGTAATGAGTCCGACATGGCTATATTCTCCTCCCGACACGCCTGCACCAAGGAATGCGGCTCCAAGATCCAATATATATAAAAGAGGAGGGGGGATGTGTCCACTCCAGTGCAGCCGTGCTGTCCCTGTCAGCTGCTGAGCCGTCTGCTGCCTCACACAAGGTTCCACCACGGTTCACTATGTTGAGAATCACCATCGGCTTTTTAAGTACTGTTACAACAACATTTTAATTTTGATTTTATTTGGATTTTTCGTTTGGATATTGGACTGCATCGTTATGTATTTACACTGACTGGACAATTTGAAATTATTTGCACTTACTGTGGAGTATAGCCCTTTAGGACTTCTAACAAGTCTGTATCAAGTACTACCACTTATTTCATTGTAATTTAATATTACAGTATCACCATTGTTATGTTCTAGAGGATCTCTGAAACACGTATTTATATATATTCTTTTCTTCACTGTTTTCACTTTTTTTTGGATATATATGTCTCTTTGAAGGTAGACACATCTTTAACACATTTTTATTTGTGGTGACGGGTTTAAGTCCTGTCCTCCAAACTGAGGGTATTAGCGCCATTTTTTATCTATTTGTCATATTACGATTAAGTTTGGTCGCAGTAGGGCAGCTTCCCCTCTAGTATAAACCCCACCTTCGAGCCTAGCGCGGTCTTACCCTTTCTATATAATCAATAAACACTCTTGGTGTGTGAAGAAAGGAACGAAGAAAGTAACTGTGAATCGTTATGCATGTGCAACGTGGGTGTTTTAAATAGCATAACAAAGATATAAAGCTGAACTCCTGGATAAACACATAGGGGTTCATTTACTAAAACTGGAGCACACAGAATCTGGTGCAGCTGTGCATGGTAGCCATTCATATTCTTCAATTAAGCTTTGACAATAAAACCTGGAAGCTGATTGATTACTATGCACAGGTGCACTCCATTGTGTGTGCTTCAGTTTTAGTAAATCTCCCCCATACTGTCTAAATACAAAAGACGCGTTTTATGCCTTGAACCTTGGAGTGTTTTGTGTTTTTCTTCCAGATCTGTGCAGTAATCCAGTGTACAACTTTTTATCTGTGCAGGAGCTTCCTGTAATAAAGACCTGTCCCTGCTGCTATTTCCTTGTGCAGGGTGACTGGTCTTGTATCCACCTCCTCCTGTAGGCTTTTTGTAGGCAGCCTGTAGTGGGTGGAGCTGCTGGGTCCCTCCCACAGCTCTGCTCTCTGCACAGGCAGATGATGATATCACTGCTACTTTTACTTGGCTATAACCTGGTTTACAAAGGAATTTGGTGCACACAAAATGGATTTATATATATTATTTAGCACACATTCATTTGTGGTAGCAAGCATTCCTCAAAATACAGCATTAATGAACAGAACTGTGGAGGTAAACCAAATTCTAGTGGCTGCAATTTATTTTCTGTAATTTTTGTATATTAAATAAAGTTAATTATAGATGTGTTATGTGTGTTAGCTATCTTATTGTAGATCATGACATATGTAAAATGTATTCTATGTTTTCTAATCCTTTATTAGGTGTCCATTTGTGTCATAGTTCAAAGGCAGCTAAATAGTACCAGAAGACAGTGTAGGTAAAGGAGGCAGCAAGATGGGATTATATTATAGGATGAGGCAGATTGTGGTGGACGAGGAAGGGAGACAGCAGGATAAGATAATTGCAGATGGAGAAAGGAGGCAGGAAATTAGAATTGTAGTAAAGAAAGAGAAGGCAGTGAAATCAGATTGTGATGGATGGGGAGACAGCGGTATCAGACCATGATGGAGGTATCAGCAGGATTCGACTAGAAGAAGAGAGGTAGCTGGATCAAATTGAAGGCAGAGTGAGAATGATGGAGTGTAATTTGCAGTGGCGGGGAAGGGAGGCAGCAGCATCCATTAATGGTAAATGGGGAAAGGAGGCAGCTGGATGGAATTGTGGTAAAGAATGAGAAGGCAGCAGGATCAGATTGTAATGGAAGTGTGTGTATAGGTGCAGCATGGTGTGGCAACAGAAAACACTCAAGAGTCCAGGTGCAAAGTAATAGAAATATATTGTAATATAAGTTCAGCAATAGACAACAAGCCTGATGGGAAGCCAACCCGACCAGGAGCATTTACAGGATGTAACATCGACCTGTCATTAGCAGAAGGTCACAGGTGAGCCGACAGCATCTGTGTTGAGCAGCAGGGAGGCTTCCAGGAAGGATGTGTGTCCCTGCACTTTTCCTACTCTGGAACCTTTCCCTTATGCTAAGCACTGTCCCTTTCAGAGAGGAGACCATTCCCTACTCTAGCCACATTCAAAATGCGCACCAAGCCTGGGTACCAGGGTCTTAAGTGGACTTTGCCTGACCCAAAAAGGTTTCCAATGTCACATGGGGCACCGACATCCAAGTGGATAGCTGCTCCCTGTGACCCAGGACACCATAGAGGAACCAGGTTCTTCTTGACTTTCTCTCCCTCTGCATTGCAGCTGCGGTTGAGCGCCTCCTGCAGTGGAGAATATTGACTGCGTCTGCCTACAAATGGAAGCAGCAGTATTATACCATGTTGGAGGTAAGGGTATTAGCAGGATTGGATTAGAAGTGAATTTGAATAAGAGCTAGTGGTATCAGATTGAAGATAGAGGAAATGAGGCACTATAATGGAATTGTTTAGAGGCAGCAGGGTCAGTCATTGCTAAATGGAAAAAAGAAAACCACTGGATGGAATTGTGGTAAAAAAAGGAGGCAGCAGTATGAGACCATGGCAGAGGAAAAGGGTATTAGCAAGATTGTATTAGTAGTAGATTAGAAGAAGGGTAAGTGGTATCAGATTGAAGGTGGTGGGGAGAGGACATATTGGGAACAGATCATGGTGGTCAAGGAGGGAGGCAGTGAGGTCAGATTCTGATAGATGAGGAGAGGAGGCAGCTGAACCAGATTTTGGTGGAGAAGAAGGCAGTGGGATCAGATTATGGACAAGGGAGAGGCAGTGGGATCTGGTTGTGATAGATTGGCAGCAGGAGCAGCTGATCCAGATTCTAATGAAGTGAAAACCAGTGGGATCATGTCATGTAGTAAGGAGAGGTAGCTGGATCAAATTATGATAGATTGAGAGGAGACAGCAAGGTCACATTCTGATTGAAAAGGAGGCATTTGGATCAGATCTTGTTGGAAGGAAGGGGAAACAACGGGATTGGATCCTGTCTGAGGGAAGCATTTTGCAGACACTTACCCCTCCTGCCAGCTCTTGTGGAATACAGCAAGGTCCTCCATTTGGAGAAGGAGTACAATGAGGACTATCTGTCAACTTATTTCTGCACAGGAAAAAAGAAAACCATAATATCTGTTATTTTTGCACTTGCTTATTTCAGTTGATAACTAAATCTAGCTTTTAACTGGTGCAGAACTATCTTTGAAATGCAAGCATTGCCTGATCAGCCTTGAAAATGCTGTTTTACACATCAAGCCTATCCTTCACAATGTGGAAATTAATGTCTTCTAAGATAGCCCCTTGCTAGGAGGACTATGTACTCCTGTGAGAGCTATCCTCTAATCAGATTTGTTAGAAAAAAGGAAATTTACAATATACCACTTTTGTAAATGGAATTATCCATTCCACTCCAAGCATAGTAGGAGAAAAATATAAAACATACCCTCTGAAATGTACACACGTGTTTATCTACCATCTGAATACAATTTTTTGATGGATTAAATCCTATACATATTTACACCTCATAGGCCTCATTCACACAGAGTGTACAATAGTGTACACCTGTGTAGGGCCACAGTTACCCGCACAGGTGTTTTACATGTCCCAGTGCAGGCAAACCTATTAATGTTTATTGTGACACAGCAGCTGCAAGGACACAGCAGCCGTGTCCCAGTATGACATCCGTGTGGTGCAGCTGTTATTCTCCATTCTTAAATTCTTAATTCTCCATAGCGTAAATCTGGAAAATTCTGCATTATCATCACTAGATGGAGCTGATGATCATAAGAATTAAAATATTATTTGCTATGATTGTCATCTCCATCTAGTGGCCATAATGCAGTATTTTCCTGATTCATGCCATTCTTGTGAACGGAGAATAAATGATCTGGAGTAAAAAAAAAAGCCCAGTAACATTTGATTTTACTGATATTGAAACAAATTCAAATCAAAACAGTAAGCAGAACTTGGATAGGTAGGTAATAAGTAAATATGGCTGCCCCATGTACATATAAATCGACTAAGTTATACAGGTAATATGGTGAGAAAACTGTGGTATGAAAAACACAGCACCCATGAGACACATATGTGTGTGGCCAGAAAGTAATCATGGTCAGTAAAGTGGGTGGGACTTTGTGGTGTATAGCTTGTAATGCTGCTTCTCCCCCTCCCATGCTCTGCTATGTTTTATATAAAAAAGGCCTGAGGGTGCAAAGAAGAGAAATAAGAAGTAAAATAAGTCTGATTATTTGTGTCAGTGGGAGTTAAAATACAATCTGTCGTTGGTGCCAGTGTGTGTAAAATAAATGTCATTGCTGGTGCCAGTGGGAAGATCCTAAGCCCCATCCTTGGTGTCGGTGAAATATAATAAGCCATTGTATTACCAATGATAGTGGGATAAAATAAGCCTCATTAAAAATAATCATTAGTGTCAGTAGGAGTAAAATAAGTGTCCTTTCATTGGTATCATTAGAAGTAAAATAAGCCCCATATGTTTGGTGACCGTGGGATAAAATAAGCCTCGTGTTGATGACAGTGGGACAAAATAAGCCTCATCATTGGTGTAAGTGGCATAAAATAAGACCTATGATTCGTGTCAGTGGGATAAAATAAGTCCCAAGTTGTCATTGGTAAAAAAAATAAGCCCCTTAGCATTTGTATAGTTGGGAGTAAAATAAGTCCCATATTATTGGTGTAATTGGCAATAAAACAAGCCCCATATCACTAGTGGGATAAAATAAGCTACATATTATTGAAGGTAGTTGGATAAAATAAGTCTCATATCGTCAAGGGCAGTTAAAAAAAATAAGCCCCATCATTCATGTTAGTGGAATAAAATAAGCCCCAAATTGTTTGTATCAGTGGAATAAAATAAGCCCAAAATCATCAATATTAGTGGGATAAAATAAGCCCCAAATCAAGGACATTCAGTGAACACTGTGCCAATAACAGAACCCTCTCCTCCAGAGTGCTGTAGAGCCCCTTCCCAGGCAAGCTACAAGGGTCGGGTGTGGCACTGTTGTATGGGGGAGAGGAGGAACTGTGGCACTGTGATAATGCCATGTACCTCCACACCCACACAGCCACCAAAGTGCTACAAAACCCCCATTCATTTCCATAAAGCCAGTGAATCAGACTCTCCATTCCTCCCACCTTAGGCCCCAGCTAAATCATACAGCTTTCTGGAAGAACTGATGGCAGGTAACTAAATGTTCTCGAAACAGATCATGCTGCTTCACAGTATCCAGCCTTACGGCGGTAACACAAGTATAAGGAAGAAGGACCCTTGATTGGAAAGGGTGGCCCAAAAACCATAGGGTCACACGTCATGTGGCTCCTCTCCTTACTGTTGTCTTTTTAGTACACCAGGCACCGGCAAGTCTGGCACCAGACATAATCAGCAAGTGCCCAGTGTCCGGGATTGTGTGAGACATTGACACTGCGGGGGAGTGTCCTAAATCCCACCACCACCCTGCAGGATCCAAGACACTATGCATAGACAGTAATATCCCAGGTTTTATAAAGAAATGAAAAAAAAGTGTTGGTCAGGCTATCCATACTTATACTTTTATTTAGTGAGCTTATTGAAGTGTTTGGAAAAAATTGTCTCTCTTGCTATTGTGATTTAAAAAGATCTTATTGCTAAAGCTGGGGCAGAATAATGAAAGGGATTAGGAACAAGGTTTAGGTTCACTGATTCCATGAGTTTACAGTGAAACCCCCGAGATTTCTAAAG
Organism: Glandirana rugosa; assembly: GCA_018402905.1. Classification (NCBI taxonomy): domain Eukaryota; kingdom Metazoa; phylum Chordata; class Amphibia; order Anura; family Ranidae; genus Glandirana; species Glandirana rugosa. The sequence continues at coordinate 298,701 of BLSH010323318.1, read as the reverse complement.
TTTATGATTTTGACCAAAAACGCAACAGATTCACCACCAGAAATCAGGTAAAACCTATATTGCAATGCATGGCCTTTGCCACTGGTCAGCTGAGTCACAAAAGCCAAGCTTTCTATAAAAGGGGTGGGTTTACAGCAACCATATTTTCAGTGTGTTTTGGAGCTAATTTATTTTTTTGGCAACGGTACATGTTTCCTATGGCACTACCCATCTTCCCTTGTTTTGCCTTGTTTGCTTATTACCACTCAAAAAAGGCCAGAATGAAATAACAATTGTCACCAACCCCCCACCCTCACAGACTTCTTTGGGGGTTCACTGCAAATTATGCAAACTTCTAACAAGATTTGCTAAACTGCTCCTAAATCATGCCCATACAGGTTGGCTGATTCCTAAAAGGGATTAATAACTGCCAATTCTCACAGATAATTAGGTAAAAACGCCAAGCATTCAGGTTTTTTCGAAAGGTATCCTATTCAATAAGTTTTTCATTGACAGAGTCTTTTGAATTATCTCTGTTCCTTTCTATAGTATTCTGATTGAATTTTATAAATAAGATAAATAATTTATAAGTTGTATCTGTAAATGCTGTATGTTAAAGAGGTAAATGGATAAATAAAATAATAAAAATAATAATTAAAAAAAAGTTTTTAAAAGACCATAAAGAAGTAACTCAAAATTCACTGTTATGACCTTGCCCAGAGGACAACCTTATATCAACTGAGCAAACCACAGCATGTTAAAACTCCCTTTGTGTTTCATTAATCCAATATACAGTATATATATTGTGTACTCTTATAGTACAGGCCCTGTGATGATGTGTTGACCTATTCTTGCATAGAGTGGAAAAAGCTCACCATGAGGCAATGAATAGATGGAAAATATCTGATGACTCCTGGTTTAGAGATTGTGTGAAATGCAGAAGTGATGAAGTGACCAATACACAAGCAGATCTTTTAAAAGCTTGATACTTATCACAAGAACATCCTGTATTATCTGCTTTGTAAAAAAAAAAACATTGAAACATTAAAGGGAACTGTTATGTTTTGGGTCAATGTTATTAATTTAAAGTGCAAGTCCATTCAAAATGCAAAACTGCGGGGGGCTCTACACCTTTGAGTAGCTTAATGGATAGGATTACATTTCTTAATCAGTATTTATACCTGTTAATTAATCCTGCTAGTGGGGTGTGGTTTCTGCATGGAGCTGTGAAGACGTCTCTTCAATGAGCTCATTCACCGGTACCCGTAGAAAGCTTCATTAGCACTGTTTACAGAGTCGTACTGACACAGATCCTTATGGGTAAATGGACGGGTAAGTCTCTACCTGTGAAAATGCCTCCTCGAGCTCCATCAAGCAATTCCTGGCCACGGAACCAGAGGATTCCCTCGAGGCAGGTGGACTAGGCGACTCTCTGCATGGTGGTGGCTCCACCCCTCGCCTCCGGCCAGCATTCAGGCACCAGTCATCGGCCTCGTCCATCGGCTCTGATGGGGAAGGGACATCTCCACACCGCTCGGATGTGGCAGCCCTGGTAAGTGGTCTCCCCACTAAATCGGAGCTGACCTCTATGCTAGAAAGCCTGGAAAGGGCGATTAAAAAAGAGGTGTCAGCGGTCCGAGTGTATCTCTCACAAGTATTACTCAGGGTAGAGGAAATTAAACTATGCCTCGACCTCCACGCAACAGCCATTAGAGACCTCCAGGCCAATACACGCAATCTAAATATAGCTCACAGAATGGCCCTCTACAAGATAGAGGACCAAGAAAATTACAACCGGACTAACAACATTCGGACCCGGGGCCTGCCAGAAGCCACTAAGGACAATGACCTCCAGCCTCAGTCAGAGGAATTTTTAATAGTTCACTTGGCAACCCTGTGGACCACCCATTAAAATTGTATTGTGTCCACCGTGCCCTTCGCCCTCGCAACCTGTCCTCTGAGACTCCCTGCAATGTCACCCGCAGGGTCATATCCAGAGGTTGTCTTTGGGAAATAAATGTATGAGTGCTGCCAGCATTGCTGCAAAGTTGAAGGGGTGGGGGGTCAGTCTGTCAGTGCTCAGACCATACGCCGCACACTGCATCAAATTGCTCTGCATGGCTTTCATCCCAGAAGGAAGCCTCTTCAATAAATGATGCACAAGAAAGCCCGCAAACAGTTTGCTGAAGACAGGCAGACTAAGGACATGGATTACTGGAACCATGTCCTGTGGTCAGATGAGACCAAGATAAACTTATTTGGTTCAGATGGTGTCAAGCGTGTGTGGCGGCAACCAGGTAGTAAAAAGAGTGCCTTGCCTACAGTCAAGCATGGTGGTGGGAGTGTCATGGTCTGGGGCTGCATGAGTGCTGCCGGCACTGGGGCGCTACAGTTCATTGAGGGAACCTTGAATGCCAACATGTACTGTGACATACTGAAGCAGAGCATGATCCTCTCCCTTCAGAGACTGGACCGCAGGGCAGTATTCCAGCATGATAACGACCCCAAACACACCTCCAAGACCTCCAAGACGACCACTGCCTTGCTAAAGAAGCTGAGAGTAAAGGTAATGGACTGGCCAAGCATGTCTCCAGACCTAAACCCTATTGAACATCTGTGGGGCATCCTTAAAGGGAAGGTGGAGGAGCGCAAGGTCTCTAACATTCACCAGCTCCATGATGTCGTCATAGAGGAGTGGAAGAGGACTCCAGTGGCAACTTGTGAAGCTCTGGTGAACTTCATGCCCAAGAGGGATAAGGCAGTGCTGGAAAATAATGGTGGCCACACAAAATATTGACACTTTTGCCTGTGTGTTGAGTTATTTTGAAGGGACAGCAAATTTACACTGTTATACATGCTCTACACTCAGTACTTTACATTGTAGCAAAGTGTAATTTCTTCAGTGTTGTCACATGAAAAGATATAATAAAATATTTACAAAAATGTGAGGGGTGTAATCACTTTTGTGAAATACTGTACTTCTCTCTTTTCTTTTCTCTTTCTTCCTCCTCTTCTTAAATGCCTCTTTCACCTACCCTACGCCCCATGCTTCCCCCCTTCCTCAACATAGGATGTCAATGGTTGTAGTGAATGGAGTGATCCTTTTGCAAATCCGATGATGGCGGTTAATCTGATCTCCCTTAATGTTCGCGGACTGCATGCCCCTGGCAAAAGACATAGCCTATATTGAGAACTTAAATGCCTACAAGGAGATATAGTTTATTTGCAGGAAACCCACCTTACACATAACACTGTGGTAAAACTTTTCTCTCCAAATTACCCAACCTGGTACTATAGCCTCTCAGATGTGAATAAAGCTAAAGGTGTCACCATTGGATTCCGCAGAGGAACCTCTTCCACATATGAAAAAGCATTGATTGATGTGGGAGATACTTATTTATTAGCGGTAGTCTGGGTAATATGCCATGCACACTGGCAAATATTTACACCCCTAACCATGATCACGCAGGGTTCTTATCATCCACCCTCACTAAATTGAAAGATTTTGCACATGGGTGTATTATCTTTGCGGGAGATCTCAATACCCCTCTTGAACCCAAGATTGATACATCCCAGGGTAAATCTTGCCACTCCCATAAGCGCCTAGCTTTCATCCGCATGATGCACAGCTTATGGATAATGCACCCGAATGTAAAGGATTACACATATTATTCCCACCTCCATCGTTCCTATTCAAGGTTTGATTATATATTTTTAGATCACCATCACCTTGACCTTACCCTTAGATCCAAAAGTGAAACCTCAACGATCATGCTCCATTGTGTCTCCGACTAAAAATCCCCTCCCTACCTATTAAAACTACCAATTTGAAATTAAATGACTCCCTGCTCTTAGATGAACTGGATAAAAACAGATTGGAGATGACCTCTCTTTTTACTTCAAAGAGAACACGGACCCGGAGATCTACCCCGGTGTGCTATGGTAAACCCATAAGGCACATATACAAGGAAAACTCATTGAACTTGGCTCTAGGAGAAAGAGGAAGAGGGATCATCTCCAATCAAAGCTACCCCAAGAAATTAACACTCTAAAGAAAAATCATAAAACCCAGCAATCTCCAACACTATTTCATTCCCTGACTCTAAAGAGTGAAGAATTGAAAGCCCTTTTCCATTTAGAGCAGAAAAAACATTTTTGATTAATTTCCCAATGTACATATGAATGGGGTAACAAGCCTAGCCGTTACTTAGCACGATCCCTGCAACAGAAAAAATCTGCATCTTTTATAGCTCAAATGAAGATATCTTCAGACTGTTTAGTTTATGAAACTAAGGCAAAAGCAAATGAATTCCATTCATTCTACCAACAAATCTATCACGTACATAAAACAATTGAGGATAAGCCGGTAAGGGAGGCATTGATTCAGGAATATCTTTCACAGGCAAATTTACCTAAATTACTTCTTTCTTCTCTTTAAGCACTGGAAGACAAGATCACCACCTCTGAACCCTGCTCAGCACTTAAGTACATGGCTAATGGCAAAGCACCGGGCCCGGATGGCCCAACTGTATCTTACTACTGTGCCTTTTCAGACACGTTACTCCCACGCATCATTCTATGCCAACAAACAGACGCAAAGTTGTACACTAAAGTGCTCGCAAACAGGCTCCTCCCTTTGATACCTCAATGGGTCTCCCGTGACTAGCCAGGTTCCATCTCTGGAAGAGAAGCCCGTGATAACTCTTTGACGACCCTCTCCCTAATTTCACATGTTCGTGCATCTTCCCAGCCCCCCCTTTTTTTATCTACGGATGCTGAAAAAGCATTTGACAGGATGGACTGTGAATATCTGATGTCAACACTATCCTTCCTAGGCATAGGCCCCAACGTGCTAAGCAGGATCTCGGCACTTTATAAGTGCCCCACAGCCCAACTCCGCATTAACGGGTGCAATTGGAACACGACTTGAGTGAAGTGGAATTGTTTACACAGATATGGATTCCTAGAAAATGCCGTACTTTATTTACGAGAACTTCACCTCTAACCAGATCCACTATTACAGTTTGGGATTCACACTGCAAATTGCACAATTGGCTACACAACTCTCCGCTAATGCAACTAACAGGCCACTTCTTTTACCCACCAGGGAATTTGGACCCTCAGTTCTGCTCATGGTCCACCCACACGCCTGTTCTTCCCCATCAGGTCCAACTGACTTCTCCCACTAACTTCTCGACAAAAATCCACCACAGTTTCTAGTATAGACCGGTGGAGGTACCAGCAACTCTCTATGTTTGTTAAATCAATACCACAACTGCTATGGACGTTTGCAGATCTAACCCCTGTAGAAAACATATTGGCCAATGATCAGCCCCCTCTGAAACTTATCTCTCTATTTTACCAAGCGCTATTATCACTGATATCCAAGTCCTGGACTGGGAAAACTACAATATCCCATAACAGATGCTCAATGCTCCACTGTCCTTCACTTGGCATACACCTCATCCATCTCTTCTAAAATTTCAGAGATAATTTATAAGCTGCTGACAAGATGGCATTATACACCGGCTACTCTCCATAAAGTTTTTACGGACACTCCCAACCTGTGCTGGAGCAGTTGTGGCGAGAAAGCTACACATGCTCACATTTGGTGGTAATGCCCACTCATCTGCCCCTATTGGTCCGCTATTCTACACTGGATTAAAGTAACATAGAAACATAGAAAAGTGACGGCAGAAAAAGACTGAGTAGTCCATCGAGTCTGCCCCTTTTTATTTATTTATTTATTTATATTTTTATTTATTTTTATTTTTTTTTTTATTTTACATTAACCTTGTTGTCTGACTATAGATTTATGTTTATCCCAAGCATGTTTGAAGCCATTTACTGTTGACTGTCTCACAACCTCTGTTGGTAGTTTATTCCAATCATCAACCACCCTTTCAGTAAAATAATACTTTCTAAGATTAGTTTTGAACTTCCCCCCAGTTAGTTTGAGGTCATGTCCCCGTGTTCTTGATTTTGGTTTCATATTGAAAAGACTGCCCTCCTGAACCTTATTCACCCCATTGATGTATTTAAAGGTTTCAATCATGTCTCCCCTCTTCCTTCTTTCCTCCAGACTGTACATATTAAGTTCCTGAAGTCGCTCTTGATATGTTTTATCCCCCAGACCTTTCACCATTTTTGTTACCCATCTCTGAACTCGTTCTATTTTATCAATATCTTTTTGTAAGTGTGGTCTCCAGAACTGGACACAGTATTCTAAGTGAGGTCTCACTAAAGATCTATATAGAGGAATCAGAACCTCCTTCCTCCTGCTGGTGATCCCTCTACTGATACATCCCAGAATTCTATTTGCTTTTCCCACTGTCTGGTTACACTGTTTCATCATTTTGCAATCATCTGAAATAAGCACCCCCAAATCTTTTTCTTTTGTAGTGCTGGCTAACACTGTGCCCCAAATGCTGTACTCTCTAAGCGGATTCTTTTTCCCTAGATGCATTATTTTACATTTAGAAAGTGCTCTGGTCAGATGAGACCAAAATTGAGCTTTTTGGCCTAAAAGCAAAACGCTATGTGTGGCAGAAAAGCTAACACTGCACATCACCCTGAACAAACCATCACCACCATGAAACATGGTGGTGGCAGAATCATGTTGTGGGAATACTTTTCTTCAGCAGGGGCAGGGAAGCTGGTGAGAGTTGATGGGAAGATGGATGGAGCAAAATACAGGGCATTCTTAGAAGAAAACATATTAGTGACTGCAAAAGACTTGAGGGTGGGGTGGAAGTACACCTTCCAGCAAAGAGAATACGATGAAAAAGAGATCCTGCATACAAGGGAAGAAAATTTCAAAATGCGTTGGAAGGAGGAAGCTGAGTGGTTAAAGTGGTACTAAAATTAGCACAAATTCTCCAAGTATATTTCATTGCCTAGAGCATGGTCTCCAAACCTTCTAAAAAGGGCCAGTTTGCCATCCTGTAGACATGGGGGAGGGGGGGCAGACTGTGGCCAGTGGCAGTAGGGAGTAAACAATGCCTCAGGCTTGGTGGTAAAAATTACATAACACCTGTGGTCAGTAGGAGGAGGAAGAGTGACCCATCATTGGTGTCAGTGGGAGGAATAGTGCCCATAGCTGTTGTCATTGGGAAGAAATATGCCCCATCATTGGTGTCAGTGGTAGAAATGGTGTTGCAATTGGTGCCAAAGAGAGCAATAGTGTCCCAAGGGCTGCATAAAGGTAAGTAAAGGGCTGCATCTAGTCTGTAGGCCGCATTTGGAGACACTTGTTTAGTGCAATGACTGTAGCACACACATCATGTCATAGACATGCTTCTGTCATAGGGATCATGTCATAGACAGCCTTCTATTTGTGCTGCAGGCTACAGCACTTTGGAATATTACATTTCCTCACATATTAATGCATACATTTCTGAATTGTGTGCTTATTTAAATTGATGTGCCTATAGTACTATGGTGCACTTTATTTTCCAGGTACACTTTTGTAAAGCCACAGAAGCAGGCAGGGTAAGTAAGACATGTATAACTACCAGAGGAAGTAAACCCAGATTGGGTTTACTTCCTCAATATAACCCTGTAAAGCAGAAGCATAATGGGCTACTATGCATTGCACAGTAGCCCATTATGTGCCACTTACCTGCAAACGAAGCCTGCGACGTCCAGCAATGTCCCCACTCCAGGCCGCGTCCATCTTCTGCCCCTCTTCCTTCTGGGGCCGCAACTCCGGCGCTGTGACTGGCCGAAGTCGCGTGACGTCACTCCCGCGCATGCGCATGGGAGCCGCCAGTCACAGCACAGGGTCAGTGGAGAAACGGCACAGAGGCCGTTTCTTCACTGCGCATGTGCCGACATGACGTCGGCACATGCAAAATACTGCATATCTCCTGAACCGTGCAGGTTTGGGAGATATGCAGGGCACCTACGGGTAAGCCTTATTCTAGGCTTACCTGTAGGTTAAAGTGGTTACAGGTTGACAACCACTTTAAATCATCTAACTGACAAAATTACCAGCCATCTGTAACCTGAAACATGTGTCCTAACAAAAAAGTACTAACAACGTAGCAAAAATAGTTAATGAGAAAAGTATTCTGCAGCATGACATGTAAAACTATTATAAAATAACAATAGCATAATAATAACAACGTAATTGGTTAATAAAATAATAAAAAGAGTCAAATTACTTTGGCTTATATCCTCCCAGCAAAGTCAGACCATTTTATTATTTCTGCAGTTGTCTGTAACTTGAGACGCAGTCATTAGACAGGAGCTAAGGTGGAGCCCAAGGGGATAATAAAATAATTCATTTCTAACAGCAGCAATTCTGTTTAAAGAGATATTGCAGCACTTTTCACTGATGACTGTTGCCGTGTAGTGAAACAAATGTAAGGTTATTTTAAACAAAAGGGGCAAAGGGGTAGTCACATGGGTGGGGCCCTCCAACAAAGAAACTCACTTCTAGACTAGAAAGAAAATGTGTTTCTATATTTAACCCCATGACCTAGAATGACAATAAAACTTTTGTTTTAAGGCAGAACTTCAGCGACAATCTATTAGATCAAAAATTAGGAGATTGGTAAAAGATAAAGTTACAAAAGCAACCTTTGCTGCACTATTAGCCTTCAATCCAGAGATTTCCCTCACAGTATTTTTCTGCCACTAGATGTCCTCAGTGTAATAGCCAGAAACATTTGCCCACTTCCTCTGAGCCCAGGTTACCCTGCACCAGACCCTCTGCCTGAGACTGCACAGTAAAAGGAAAAGCAGCAGAGATAAGCTCATTTCTCTGTCACTCTGCTTTCTTTTCCTATCAGATGATTCTTGTCAGCATATGAACTGGTTAACTCCTTGTACTGCTTCTTCCTCTCTGCCATACAGGGACTGCAAGAGGCCAACGCCAGGTCAAATTCTGATGTTTAAATGCTTGCATTAAAAATACATTAAATGATGTATTCATAATTACTGAGTTGTATTAATACAGTATGTGTCTTTTATACCTGTCTAAAGCAGGGTTTCTCGTCCATGGTTGAAGTTTCCAGGGGTTCTGCCATGATCTACCCATCAACTGAAGGCAGCTGACGGGTAGATTGCATCCCCACTCAGCCTACACTCTGCTGACATTTCCCCTCACTTGCAGAGCAGTGCAGGGAAGCAATGAGTGTCAGTGCTGTCCCACACCAGCCTCTCCTGTCCCAGGTGCTTGTGTGTAACCACAACAGGACTTCTACATGTGAAGGAAAATGTTCAAGTAATGTAATGTGCCCTGCTGCCTCCATGTTTATGTATCCTACTGCCCCCATATTTGTGCCCTGCTGCTGCCCCCCACATAATGTGCACCGCTGCCACCCCCCACATAATGTGCCCTGCTGCCACCCCCATGTAATGTGTCATGTTATCGCCCCCTACATAATGTGCCCTGCTGCCACCCCCCATGTAATGTGTCATGTTATCACCCCCTACATAATGTGCCCTGCTGCCACCCCCATGTAATGTGTCATGCTATTGCCCCCTAAATTGTGCCCTGCTGCCACCCACATAGGTGCCCTGCTGCCACCCCCATGCAATGTGCCCTGCTGCTGCTCCTCACATAATGTGACCTGCTGCAACCCCCCATGCAATGTGCCCTGCTGCCACCCCTCACATAATTTTCCCTGCTGCCACCACTCACATAATGTGCCCTGCTGCCACCCCCCATGTAATGTGTCATGTTATCGCCCCCTACATAATGTGCCCTGCTGCCACCCCCCATGTAATGTGTCATGTTATCACCCCCTACATAATGTGCCCTGCTGCCACCCCCATGTAATGTGTCATGCTATTGCCCCCTAAATAGTGCCCTGCTGCCACCCACATAGGTGCCCTGCTGCCACCCCCATGCAATGTGCCCTGCTGCTGCTCCTCACATAATGTGACCTGCTGCAACCCCCCATGCAATGTGCCCTGCTGCCACCCCTCACATAATTTTCCCTGCTGCCACCACTCACATAATGTGCCCTGCTGCCACCCCCCATGTAATGTGTCATGTTATCGCCCCCTACATAATGTGCCCTGCTGCCACCCCCCATGTAATGTGTCATGTTATCACCCCCTACATAATGTGCCCTGCTGCCACCCCCATGTAATGTGTCATGCTATTGCCCCCTAAATTGTGCCCTGCTGCCACCCACATAGGTGCCCTGCTGCCACCCCCATGCAATGTGCCCTGCTGCTGCTCCTCACATAATGTGACCTGCTGCAACCCCCCATGCAATGTGCCCTGCTGCCACCCCTCACATAATTTTCCCTGCTGCCACCACTCACATAATGTGCCCTGCTGCCACCCCCCATGTAATGTGTCATGTTATCGCCCCCTACCCCACCGTCGTCCCGTGTAATACACTCACCACCG
>BLSH010323318.1:256481-271826 GCA_018402905.1 Glandirana rugosa | reverse complement strand
GACCCTGTTATATTACATAAGTCATTTATTCTAATAGTTTTTGTGTGAAATTTTATTAATCACGGACTTTTTACGGATTACGGACCACTTACGGACTTTTTACGGATCACAATTTTTACGGATCATACCTTATTATATAATTTATTCACATTCTCTGTATATTCCTCACAGTATTTATTTATTCACATTTTTTTATACACTCACAACTCTTGAAAGATTATTTTACGAAGTTTTGCACATTTTTGCACAATCTTTAAATTAACTTATGAATTGAAAAACTCAGTAATTAAAGAGACAGCGCCACCTCCAAACACATACCCCAATTTTAACAAAAACTTACCTTGCTGCGCAGGGAAAGGCTCGGAGGGCAGCAGTCTTTATAACAAAACTTTTTTAAACATTATATTGTCCCAGCGCAGGAACCCCCCATTTTTAGTCAATTTTTTATTTTTTGCTAAACAAATTTAAAAAAAATGAAATTTGTGTAAGAAAAAAAGTTTTTCTTAATTTCTGTTATAAAATGTAGTTTTCTCCTTCGCTGACGGGCATTGATGAGGCTGCACTGATGGGCACTGATGAGGAGTCATTAATATTCAGCACTGAGAGACGGAACTGCTATGCAGCACTGATAGGCAGCACTGATCGGCACTGATAGGTGGCACTGATATGCAGCACTGATAGGTGGCAATGACGGGCACTGATAGGCGGCAATAATTGGCACTGATGGGCACTAATAGATGGCACTAATAGGCAGCGCTGATAAGGAGGCACTGACAAGTCATTACATTTTCATGGGCACTGATTGGCATCTGATGGGCACTGAGTAGCATCTGTGGTGGGCACCTCTGATGGGGGCTGTGATGATAAACAATGCGCTGATTATCAGCACAGACCCCCCATCAGGAGAGCCGCCGATCAGGACTCCCTGCCAGGGCGAACCGAGGAAGGCCAATTAACAGCACTTCCTGGTTAACAATCGGTCACAGCTGATCATGTGGTTAAGAGCCTACGACATAGGCTCTTCACCATGATCGGAGATGCAGTGTGTCGGAGCGATACACAGCACTGCTGATTGACGCGCACGAGCTGCTTATCCTGCTGGACATCATATGACGCCCAGTCAGGATAACAGAGCCACTCTGCGAACGTCAATCCGCTATAGGCTGGTAGGGAAATGGTTAAAATAACAAACATGTTATACTTACCTGCTCTGCTCAATTGTTTTGCACAAAGCAGCCCCAATCCTCCTCTTCTGTGGTTCCCTACCAGCGTTCCAGGCCCCTCCTCTTCAGCAGGTGCCCTCATGGAAAGCTGCCAGGCTGAGTGCTCGGGTAAGGGTCTGGTATGTATTTAGGGGGGACCCTACGCCGTTTTTTCGGGGGGGTCCTCTTAAAATCCATGCCAGATCGAAGAGCCTGGTATTCTCTTGGGGGGGAACCCCACGCACATTTTTGCGGGGGTTCCCCTTCAAGATCCCTAGCACACAAGTCGCGTCATGATCAAACTTCTGGTGCGACTTCTATGCAAATCAATGGGCTCACATAGAGAACCATTGATATGAATAGAGGTAGAAAAACGCAGCTGAAAACCAGCCCAGAAAAACGTACAATGCAAAACACAGAGAAAAAACTGTGATATTTTCCCTGACGTCTGGCCCAGCGTTTTGCTTATTTTTTGCATATGCCCGTGTGTATGAGGCCTTAAAGTGATTGTAAAGGCAGAAGCAGAAGCTCTGTGTGCAGCAGCCTCCCTCAGCCCCCCTAATACTTACCTGAGTCTCATCTCTGTCCAGCGATGTGTCTCGGCCATCCAGGACTCTCCCTCCTGATTGGCTGAGACAGAGCAGTTGGCTCCCGCTGCTGTCAATTAAAGTCAGTTAGTCAATCAGGAGAGAGAGGGGTTGGGCCGAACCTCGGCTCAATGTCTGAATGGGCACACAGAGCTGCGGCTCGGCTAGGGTGTCCCCATAGCTAGCTGCTTGCTGTGGGGGCACTCAACAGGAGGGAGGGTCCAGGAGCACCGAAGAGGAACCCGAGAAGAGGAGGATTTGGGCTTCTCTGTGCAAATCCATTTCACAGAGCAGGTAAGTATAACATGTTTGTTATTTTTAAAGAAATAAAACAAGACTTTAGTATCACTTTATGGCTTTAGAACCACTTTGATAGACCATTTAAATTCTTGCTCTTCCTTTTTTAACACAACAGTCTGCACAGAGCTTAAATTCAGGTTACAGGTAACCCCCTGTAGGAGGGGGAGATTGAATTTTAGTAACATACTTTCTTAAAGGGAAACTGTATTGAGAAAAATGTGTAGGTTTCGGCATAGTGGTGTAGTGGATAGCACTTTCACCTGGCAGCAAAAGGGTCGCTGGTTCAAATCCCAACCATGACACTACCTGCCTGAAGTTTGCATGTTCTACTTGTGCCAGCGTGGGTTTCCTCCGGATACTCCAGTTTCCTCCCACACTCCAAAGACAAGCTGGTAGGTAAAGCATACAAGAAAGAATAGTCAATTCCAGCGCTAAAAGACTTTCATGATGGTGGCCAACTGGCAAATCAATGGATAACCAGATGGATGCAGCCCTCCTCGGACGGGGAAATCCGAAAGTAACTAAAAAACAAGACAAAGGAAGGCGCGCACACCTAGTGCATTACCATAGATAATTTAATATGAATAAAAGGTTTAAAAAATGGATACTCACAAAATCGGCGTCACAGAGCCGATTTTGAGGACAAGACATAAAATCAAGGCACAAGGCAGGATAAGAGCTGACATGTTTCAGGGGCGCACCCCTTCCTCAGTGCCCCCGAAATGCGTCAGATCTTCTCCTGCCTTGTGCCTTGATTTTATGTCTTGTCCTCATCTTGTCCTCATTGTCATCAAAATCGGCTCTGTGACGCCGATTTTGTGAGTATCCATTTTTTAAACCTTTTATTCATATTAAATTATCTATGGTAATGCACTAGGTGTGCATGCTGGTAGGTAAATTAGATCCTGTCTAAATTGTCCCTAGTATATGTATGAATGTGAGTTAGGGATCTTAGATTGTAAGCTCCTTGAGGGCAGGGACTGATGTGAATGTACAATGTATATGTAAAGCGCTGCGTAAAATTTACAGCGCTATATAAGTACCTGAAATAAATAAATAAATAAATTGCTAAAGATTGTTGCACTTCTTTCGGAGTCACTGTCCTAAAGCAAGTATGCAGATCTGCAGATCTGACTCCAGCCTGCCTTCACTTGCTGTATGATGTTCTTCAATGACTTGAGCAGTGCTGACACCAGTAACAGGCAGGCAGCTGTCACTTTCAGGAAAAGATCAGCAATGGCAGCCCACATATTGTTCTTCAAAACAAATATATTGCCGTAAAATAAACTGCGTTTGCTTTTATTCTTCAGCCCTTCTTTTAATCCTGGGGTTAATACAAGTACATAGGGATCAAACAAATTAAACATTTTTAAAACGCTCTTACGCTTGCTATGCTTTTTTTTTTTATTCCGCATTATTATAATAGCAAAGGCTTACCGGTTGTCTCTCTTAAGCAGTTCCACCTCTTCGTGGCCATCATTGCTGGTGTTGGAACCCCTGGCTGTCACACTGCAGCAACCCATCCTAGGACATCGGTGTCATTACAACTTACTGAGCAGTGCAGCTCCTAGGAGCCAGCCAGAGAGATGTGGGGAGCTGGGATGACCTCCCACATCCTTCCTCCTGCAGATCAGGACTGCTGCTGGATACAGACAATATGCTAGAAAAATGCACAAACCGGCAGTGTGAAATAGAGAGAGCTTCCTGTTAGATTCAAGCTTCTTTCTTTTTCCTGTAGAATGAGATGACCTGAGGGGGGGAGGGAGGGAGGCTCAGCAACTTTCTCAATTTCACAGAAAGAAAAGAGCTTATAGGCCGGGTGAGAGTGGAAGAAAAGACTGACAAAGGAAAAAGTGAAAGGACGTTAACCCTTATTATACCAGTCCAAGATGCCAGGCCTTAATTACAAGTGACACTTGCTGTCATCGCCCCTTCTAGTAGAGCATTGCGAAGAAGGGAAAAGTTCCAGCAAAGGAGGCACTCCGGTGAACTTTAGAATACAAGGACTTGGCAGGCAGAAAATCTCCAACGATATCAGGACAAGAGTGACACGTAGGAAACACTCTTACAAGTCCAATTCTGTCCACAGCCAGGTATTTCCTAGCTCCCTTCCCTTTTTTCAGGAGGGAGGGGAAATATATTACTGCACACATGTAATCACATTGCAGATCACAAATCAACCGCAACATTCTAACAGGAAAACGATGAGAAACAGTTCAGAGATCAGTAAACTGAAAACACGGCCAGTTCAAAGAAAGAATTCCAATTCTAAATGATAAAAGTTATAAGGGTTATGGGGGCATGAGATGCATTGGAGATGTGTTTGCCATGCGTTCACCTTGACTTGTATAGAGCTGGGGTTCACATTGACTTGTATAGAGTTGGGGTTCACATTGGCTTGTATAGAGCTGGGGTTCACCTTGACTTGTATAGAGCTGGGGTTCACCTTGACTTGTATAGAGCTGGGGTTCACCTTGACTTGTATAGAGCTGGGGTTCACATTGACTTGTATAGAGCTGGGGTTCGCATTGACTTGTATAGAGCTGGGGTTCACATTGGCTTGTATAGAGCTGGGGTTCACATTGGCTTGTATAGAGCTGGGGTTCACCTTGACTTATATAGAGCTGGGATTCACATTGGCTTGTATAGAGCTGGGGTTCACATTGACTTGTACAGAGCTGGGGTTTACATTGGCTTGTATAGAGCTGGGGTTCACATTGACTTGTATAGAGCTGGGGTTTACATTGGCTTGCATAGAGCTGGGGTTCACATTGGCTTGTATAGAGCTGGGGTTCACCTTGACTTGTATAGAGCTGGGGTTCATATTGGCTTGTATAGAGCTGGGGTTCATATTGGATTGTATAGAGCTGGTGTTCACATTGACTTGTATAGAGCTGGGGTTCACATTGGCTTGTATAGAGCTGGGGTTCACATTGGCTTGTATAGAGCTGGGGTTCACCTTGAGTTATATAGAGCTGGGATTCACATTGGCTTGTATAGAGCTGGGGTTCACATTGACTTGTATAGAGCTGGGGTTCACATTGACTTGTATAGAGCTGGGGTTCACCTTGACTTGTATAGAGCTGGGGTTCACCTTAACTTATATAGAGCTGGGGTTCACCTTAACTCGTATAGAGCTGGGGTTCACATTGGCTGTTATAGAGCTCAGGTTCACATTGGCTTTTATCGAGCTGGGGCTCACATTGGCTGTTATAGAGCTGAGGTTCACATTGGCTTGTATAGAGCTCGGGTTCACATTGGCTGTTATAGAGCTGAGGTTCACATTGGCTTGTATAGAGCTCGGGTTCACATTGGCTTGTATAGAGCTGTGGTTCACCTTGACTTGTATAGAGCTGGGGTTCACATTGGCTTGTATAGAGCTGAGGTTCACATTGGCTTGTATAGAGCTGGGGTTCACATTGGCTTATATAGAGCTGGGGTTCACATTGGCTTTTATAGAGCTGGGGTTTAAATTGGCTTGTATAGAGCTGTGGTTCATATTGGCTTGTATAGAGCTGGGGTTCACATTGGCTTGTATAGAGCTGGGGTTCACATTGGCTTTTATAGAGCTGGGGTTCTCATTGGCTTGTATAGAACGGGGGTTCACATTGGCTTATATAGAGCTGGGGTTCATATTGGCTTGTATAGAGCTGGGGTTCACAGTGGCTTTTATAGAGCTGGGGTTCACAGTGGCTTGTATAGAGCTGGGGTTCACATTGGCTTGTATAGAGCTGGGGTTCACCTTGAGTTATATAGAGCTGGGATTCACATTGGCTTGTATAGAGCTGGGGTTCACATTGACTTGTATAGAGCTGGGGTTCACATTGACTTGTATAGAGCCGGGGTTTACATTGGCTTGTATAGAGCTGGGGTTCACCTTGACTTGTATAGAGCTGGGGTTCACATTGGCTTGTATAGAGCTGGGGTTCACATTGGCTTTTATAGAGCTGGGGTTCACATTGGCTTTTATAGAGCTGGGGTTTAAATTGGCTTGTATAGAGCTGTGGTTCATATTGGCTTGTATAGAGCTGGGGTTCACATTGGCTTGTATAGAGCTGGGGTTCACATTGGCTTTTATAGAGCTGGGGTTCACATTGGCTTGTATAGAACGGGGGTTCACATTGGCTTATATAGAGCTGGGGTTCATATTGGCTTGTATAGAGCTGGGGTTCACAGTGGCTTTTATAGAGCTGGGGTTCACAGTGGCTTTTATAGAGCTGGGGTTCACATTGGCTGCTATAGAGCTGAGGTTCACATTGGCTTGTATAGAGCTGGGGTTCACAATGGCTTTTATAGAGCTGGGGTTCACATTGGCTTTTATAGAGCTGAGGTTTACATTGGCTTGTATAGAGCTGTGGTTCATATTGGCTTGTATAGAGCTGGGGTTCACATTGGCTTGTATAGAGCTGGGGTTCACATTGGCTTTTATAGAGCTGGGGTTCACATTGGCTTTTATAGAGCTGGGGTTCACATTGGCTTGTATAGAGCTGGGGTTCACATTGGCTTTTATAGAGCTGGGGTTCACATTGGCTTTTATAGAGCTGGGGTTCAGATTGACTTGTGTAGAGCTGGGGTTCACCTTAACTTGTTTAGAGCTGGGGTTCACATTGGCTTGTGTAGAGCTGGGGTTCACATTGGCTTGTGTAGAGCTGGGGTTCACCTTAACTTGTATAGAACTGGGGTTCACATTGGCTTGTATAGAGCTGGGGTTCACATTGGCTTTTATAGAGCTGGGGTTCACATTGACTTTTATAGAGCTGGGGTTCACATTGGCTTGTATAGAGCTGGGGTTCACATTGGCTTTTATAGAGCTGGGATTCATGTTGGCTTGTATAGAGCTGGGGTTCACAATGGCTTTTATAGAGCTGGGATTCACATTGGTTTGTAAAGAGCTAGGATTCACATTGACTTGTAGAGAGCTGGGATTCACATTGGCTTGGGGTTCACATTGGCTTGCATAGAGCTGAAGTTCACATTAACTAGTATAGAGCTGGGGTTCACATTGGCTTGTGTGGAGCTGGTGTTCACATTAATTGTATAGAGCTGGGGTTCAAATTAATGTCTATAGAGCTGGGGTTCACATTAATGTCTATAGAGCTGGAGTTCACATTAACTTGTATAGAGCTGGGGTTCACATTGGCTTGTATAGAGCTGGGGTTTACATGAACTTGTATAGAGCTGGGGTTCACATTGGCTTATGTAGAGCTGGGGTTCACATTGGAATCTTCTAAAACTGAGGCCCCAGATAAGAAAATTATTACTGTACTGGGCCCACGAAAAGAGAACTTTAACCAAATTGTTAGCAAAGCCATACAAAGAAAAATAGCAATGCCCATATAAAAAAAAATACACAACAATTAATTAAAGGTTTTTTTTCTATGTGTGTGTTCTGTGTCTCTTGTATAGAGCTGGGATTCACATTGGCTTTTATAGAGCTGGGGCTAACATTGACTTCTATAGAGCTGGGGCTCACATTGACTTGTAAAGAGCTGGGGTTCACATTGGCTTGTATAGAGCTCGGGTTCACATTGGCTTGTATAGAGCTGGGGTTCACATTGACTTTTATAGAGCTGGGGTTCACATTGACTTTTATAGAGCTGGGGTTCACATTGGCTTGTATAGAGCTGGGGTTCACATTGACTTGTATAGTCCTGGGGTTCACATTGACTTTTATAGAGCTGGGGTTCACATTGGCTTGTATAGAGCTGGGATTCATATTGACTTGTATAGAGCTGGGGTTCACATTGGCTTTTATAGAGCTGTGGTTCACAGTGACTTGTAGAGAGCTGGGATTCACATTGGCTTGGGGTTCACAATGGCTTGTAAAGAGATGGGGTTCACATTAACTAGTATAGAGCTGGGGTTCACATTGGCTTGTATAGAGCTGGGGTTCACATTAATGTCTATAGAGCTGCAGTTCACATTAACTTGTATAGAGCTGGGGTTCACTATAACTTGTATAGAGCTGGGGTTCACATTGGCTTGTGTAGAGCTGGGGTTCACATTGGCTTGTATAGAGCTGGGGTTCACATTAACTTGTATAGAGCTGGAGTTCACATTGGCTTTTGTAGAGCTGGGGTTCACATTAACTTATATAGAGCAAGGGTTTGGAATCTTCTAAAACTGAGGCCCCAGATAAGAAAATTATTACTGTACTGGGCCCACGAAAAGAGAATTTTAGCCAAATTGTTAGCAAAGCCATACAAAGACAAACACATAAAAAATAAATACACAACAATTATTAAAGTTTTTTTTCTATGTGTGTGTTCTCATGTGAATTTTATAAATCATAGTCTCTATAATTTTCACGTATGTCTTCCATCTGAATTACCTGGTTGATCCTGCCAGTCACCTTTCTTCCTTGTTCTAAAGTGACCACACTAAGCACAGAAGATGATTTGTGTTAGCATGGTTCGTTTTCATCCTTTGGCTGGCTATTGAGAGGTACAGGACACTGTGCAGACACACAGCATGCCTGTATTGGATAGTTTGTTCAACCACCATGACCAATCACAGCCTGCATCTGGCATGTGCCCACTCCCAATTACAGCCTGCCCCTTAAACACATCCCCTGCTTAAGCACAGCCTGCATCTTGAACATATTCCATGCTCAAGCACAGCCTGCGTCTTGCCTCTGGATGAACAGACTATCAAACACAGGCACACTGTGTACCTGCACAGCATCCTGTAACCCCGCCCCTCACTATCAGGAAGAAGGGATCAATGGTCACATGAAAGAACGTTGTAACCTTTTAAAAAATGTTAGATCATTTATGAAACTAAGAAAAATCAGTTATGGTGTCTGCATAGGTATGACTGTATTACAAAGTCTCAATAACATTGAATGTCCACAAGTACTTTAATGCAGCTCATTATACAGGGTGGGCCATTTATATGGATACACCTTAATAAAATGGGAATGGTTGGTGATATTAAGTTCCTGTTTGTGGCACATTAGTATATGTGAGGGGGGAAACTTTTCAAGATGGGTGGTGACCATGGTGGCCATTTTGAAGTCGGCCATTTTGAATCCAACTTTTGTATTTTCAATAGGAAGAGGGTCATGCGACACATCAAACTTATTGGGAATTTCACGAGAAAAACAATGGTGTGCTTCGTTTTAACGTAACTTTATTCTTTCATGAGTTATTTACAAGTTTCTGACCACTTATAAAATGTGTTCAATGTGCTGCCCATTGTGTTGGATTGTCAATGCAACCCTCTTCTCCCACTCTTCACACACTGATAGCAACACCGAAGGAGAAATGGTCACCACCCATCTTGAAAAGTTTCCCCCCTCACATATACTAATGTGCCACAAACAGGAAGTTAATATCACCAACCCTTCCCATTTTATTAAGGTGTATCCATATAAATGGCCCACCCTGTACATCATGGAGGAAGAGGACTTCAGGTTAGAACCAGTTCAATATTGCCTATACTGGTGGTATGATCTTAGCTAGCTACTAGGGAAAGACTTAGGATCAGCTTCAAACCCAGAACCCAGCTGTCAGTGCAAAGCCAATGAGTTGCTACTGGTAGTTATTCGGCCCCACCGCTGCATGTACACAAGGGGGGAGGGGATGTGCCTGACATTATTGACCTAACATGGCCATATAGCCATATGCTCATAGTAAGCAGACACGGAGTTCACATATCTTTAATGCATGTGTCTGTTGCTGGTCAGTGACTTAAAAGTATTGAAACCATGGACGGCCAAGCAACTTACATGAGATTGTAGGGCACCACTTTCTCCACCAACACTTACTCAGGATACCAAAACCCATAAAAAAAAACCACACACAAGACCAATAATTTATTTTTTGGTAAAAAATGGCCACGGCTTTTTCTTGGTTTAACATATGAAAAACAATCCCATCATTTTACTTTTTTATTAACCATATAACACAGCATTACTTTAATGAAACAAAAATGAATAACTACTCAGTTATTAGAACTCAAGCAGCATTACCTCATTTTAACCTCGAAATATACCGCCACAAGCAGGGCTTGAGCATCAAGCCCGGCCCAGACCCATTTCTATCCCACACTGCAATCCCAAGTTGAAAATATCGAGGCCCACATCTGATAGGTGGACCCCGTCTTTCCTGTACAATCCCGGGATTCCCCCTTCAAGATCTACATGTCGGTATGATATCCCACCGATCCTAGGCATGAATTTCTCCATAGCCCTATTTATTCTTTTTCTCATTTTTTCCATGACTTTCCTCTGAAAGGAGGACAGCCAAGAAAGACGTGGGATGATTTCGGAAAATTCTATAGTCGTATCCGGAGAAGTTAGAGTGAAACGATGGAGGTCTCTTTGGATCATAAAGAGCAAATCCAACGTCCTCATATTTCCCAAATCATTCCCTCCCAAATGAATCACGAAAATAGCTGATGGAGGCCACACCTGACGCAATCTGGATAAATGAAAATAAAGTTGGTGCCATTGGAACGCCTTTCACTCCTTTCCAATGCACGTCAAATGATTCCTGATGCAAGGACAAGTTCATGGAATAATTACGCTGAGATGCTCTTTTCGTGTACAATAAATAAAGGAATGTCCCAGAATCCATACTGTGCGTTGCAGACCTGAGGGATTCAAACAAACAGATTAGGCCTCACATATAATTGCAAGTAGTTGGATTTCCACCTCCCCATTTCCTTAATGATGACTCATTCACACCCCTCCTGGCCGCCTGAGATGCTTAAGACACTTATGTAAAACAAAACTAAACTGATATTTGGTGAGTGGACTCAAATCTTGATGGACGAGAAAACATCCTTTCCCCTCGGGCCTAGCCCTCAGAAATTCCTGAACAACTGTAACTGGGCACACTATTGTAATCTCCTGTGCCTTTAATGTAACCCACTCACCCTTACCCAAAATATTTGTTTTAGAGTGCTGGAGCCAAACTTGAACTCCAGCTTGCTCCACCACCACGTGCTCAAATAAAACACCTGTGCCATCTTTTTTAGATGCCGGCAACAGCTCCGAGATACGAAAAGCCCCATGAAAAGCCCAAACAAATGCTGTCTTGAACAACAGAGATTCATCCGAAAAACACACTACTGGTGTTATTTCGCAAATTCTACATAGCAACTCCATCGATATAGATCTCCTGTCATCCGCTGCAAATGTTAACCTTTTAAACGAAAGAAAAAATACACACCAGCCAACATTTTCATCACATCACATGACTGTATGAAAGTTGCCGCTTTATTAATGATGCTACAAACACTAAAACAGCCCCTTCCGACAACCTGCCGTCAAAGCCTTGATTGTCTACGAAAGCCATCCAACTCCTCCAAGCAGAAGCATAACCCGTACACATCTTAGGAGCAACTGATCCTTCGATAGCTCTTGCCACTATATTCCGATTACTTCCCACAAATACTCCGAACACCTGATACCTTCCATGTCCGCTTCCAGAAGCAGCTGTGGAAAACGTTCCATCTGAAACCTGGATAAGGAATTAGCTATATTATTCATTGCTCCAGGAGTATATTTGGTTTTAATCCACATATTGAGCTTCAGACACAAAAACACAACCTGCCTTAAAACCTTAACGACCAACAAAGATCTTGAAGACAGGCAATTGATCGCAAATAAAACACCTTTATTATCTGTCTCCACTAGAATACGCCTGTTCAGAAACCCGGCACCCCAAAGCTCCAATGCAACCAAAATTGGAAATAACTCTAGCAACACTACATTCTTTGTAGCTTACCCCCTTATCCAAGCCTTCGGCCATGCTGCACAACACCAATGTGTTTTCCAAATTGCAGCAAAACCCTTGGAGCCTGCCGCATATGTGAATAGCCGAAAATCCAGAGAGAACACAAAATCCATCGGAAAAAAGGACTGACCATTGTACGTGTCCAAAAACCTAGACCACGCCAACAAATCCTCTTTCAAAGAACTAGTTAACCTCATGTGAGACCTAGGAGACTTCAAGCCAGCTTTTGCCAAATAAAGGCGACGTGAAAAAATCCAACCAACTGACATAATCCTGCAAGCAAAGGTTAAGATACCCAAAAGAGATTGCATGTCTTTCAAGAGCACCTTCTTTTTACTCATAAATACAAACAGCAACGATTTTAATGTTCCCAATTGTGCCTCTCGCGAACTGAACTCCATGTGATTGGTATCAATGTGAATACCTAAAAATTCCAGAGATATGGTGGGTAGGCACGTCTTCTCCTCCGCCAAAGGAACTCCAAAATGCCGAGTAATTTCTTTATATGCTTGCAGCAAGAGATCACAAATATTCGACTCCGGCAGACCCACAAATAAAAAATCATCCAGAGAGTGAACCACACCATCCGAACCTGCATGAACACAAGTTACCCAGTGCAGAAACTTTGAAAAAGCTTCAAAATACAAACACAACCATGCACATCCCATAGGAAGGCACTTATCAAAGAAATATGCATCCTCAAAATAAAACCCCAATGAGTTAAAAGCCACCAGGGATATTGGTAATAGCCTAAATACTGATTTGATATCAGCCTTGGCCAATAACGCCCCCGGCCCAAAATCTCAAATTTTGACAATCGCCTCCTCGAAAGTCGCGTATGACACTGAGCATAGCGCCTCATCAATCTGGTCGTTTAGCGAATTACCTTTAGGGAAAGATAAATGATGAATAATGCGAAAACCATTGGGCTCCCTTTTAGGTACCACTCCCAGCAGTGAAATGCGGAAATTTCTAAACGGGGGGGGGGGGTATTCAAAAGGACCTGCAATGCGCCCTTCCTCAATTTCCTTGCAAACCTTTTCCCTAACTACCTGCGGAAAAAGTTTTGCTGATTTTAAATTACCCATCACCAATCACCCTTCTCCTGAAAAGGCTGGAATAGGGAAACCTTCTGAAAAACCCTCAATGAGAAAACTGGCCTTCTCCCTGTTTGGGTACCTGTCCAACAATGGGCGCATTTTTTCCAGCCTCACTGGGGTGCAGGCCTTTTGGAAAAATATCTGTCTGACGTTGATTAGTGCTCGCATTTTTTTTTAAACACTTCACTGCTGGATGCGCTCAGGCACAATAAGCACACTCGTGCCTATACTTACATGCCGCGTTCCAGCGGCATTGGTTCTCATTAAACGCGAAGCAACATCCCTTCCTATAGGTTGCATTCAAAGAGTTAACTGTAGCTGTCCTAGGTACAACTATCCGCTGGGAGGCAATCAGATTGAGCCATAGCCCTACATCTTTCATCCCACATTTCAACGAGGGGTGAATGGGCAATTTCTGTCTGAACGACTCATCATAATAGAACCAGCCGAGTCCTCCAAAACTTTTATAGGTCTCCAGAATATGGTCTACATGCTGGAACATCTCCCTGCACCATTCAGGCACTTTTCAGCCATTATGCCTGCGTATATGCAAAATGCTTGCAGCCAGTAATGAAAAGACCTGGGGATATTCCTATGCCTCTCCTCTTCCTGCTTTTCATTCCTTCTTCTCTCTATTTTATCCCCAACATCCCTATTAGCAGGTAAAAGGGGCATCATTTTTATGTAATCCCCTTTCCATATTTTTTCTTTGATTGCCAAACCCACATGATAACCCAGGGATGACATTTCACAAGGCATTATTACTTCTTTCATACAAGCTTCGGGCACATTAACTCTGGCTGGGTTAACCTTATATCCGCAACATTAATCTTGTCAAATTGTGATGAACTAGCAAGCTAGCAGAGTGAGAGACAGGCAAAGCAATAGGAGAAGCAACAGAGGGAGCAGACACCTGTTTTACAGGCATGACAGAAGCAGGAAATGCAGGGGACAATTTTTTTACTAGAGATGACAACGATTCTACTATAGCATTCAATGCACACAAATGTGAAGACTCATCCACTGCTGGAGGTTGTGCAGTCTCCTGCTGCGCTGCTTCCTCCAGCAGCATACCTGTTCTTGGAAACTGTGGCACCTGTCTGTGTGGCATAGCCTGCGCTTCTGCTTCCCAGCTCCAGCTCTCCTGGATAGACCCCGCTGATTCTTGACTCCTACCAGCTTGAGGAGAGAGCGGCTGCCCCCTCTCCGTCCTGGCTGGCTAGCTTTTCCCCGCCTACCTCCTCTTCTGCCCGGGGATACAGAACAAGTTCTTTATGATGCCACCATCACATTTAAGGACTGGAAAATATTGATGAACCAAGGTTCAGACCAAACCCAAACCTCCACAGGAAGCTGTCACCTGATAGCAATCAGCTGCAAGCAGGAAATTCTGGTATGAGGATATTGGTGACACCAATGACCTGATATGGCCACATGGCCATATATGGTCATAGGCATTGTACAAATATGGCTATCTGACCAAAACCCGGGGAAGCTGGCACATGATAATAGACCATAGGTCTGATCAGCTATAATCAGGGGTTTCCCAAACCCACAGCTGCATGCAACAAAGGGGTGGGGATGCTGGTGACATAATTTACCTAATATGGCTATATTTGGTCAATAATATTGCTGAAATTTGGCCATGTGACTATATTAGTCAATTATGTTACCAGCATCCCCATCCCTTTGTTACATGTGCCTGCGAGGCAAGGAATTCCCTGGCCACAGCTGATTGGACCAATGACATGATATCCCATGACAACCCAAAACTTAGCTCATCATTAGGCCTTCCATAGACTGATAGAAATCTGTCTGGTTTAGCGGGAACCGGCTGAATTTTAATGCATCTATGGGCAGGTTGGTTGTAATGAAGTTGATCCATTGAATGACTTAAGTATAGTGTTGAGCGAACCCGGACTGTAACTTTCGGGTCCGTACCGAACTTTCGGGTGTCCGTGGCACGGACCCGGACCCGGACATTTCAAAAAACGTTCGGGTTCGGTCCGGGGTTCTGCTATTTTACTCCAAGTGTTGAGAAGCTGAAGGGCAGCCAATCAACAAGCGTTTCACTGGTTTGCCCTTAGAAGCCATCACAGCCATGCTTACTAATGGCATGGCTGCGATTGGCCAGTGCATCATGTGACCCAGCCTTAAGTATAGTGTTGAGCGAACCCGGACTGTAACTTTCGGGTCCGTACCGAACTTTCGGGTGTCCGTGGCACGGACCCGGACCCGGACATTTCAAAAAACGTTCGGGTTCCGAAGAGTTGTGAACCTCATTTTATCGTCTTGGGGCCTGGCTTGGGCTTGCAAAAAACTTTACAGGCCCAGGCCCAGGCACGGTGCCTGTGGGCTTTCAAGCCATGCCTGGGCTTTCAATGTCAGGCCCAAGCGAGTTGTGATATGAATT
>BLSH010323318.1:236818-249732 GCA_018402905.1 Glandirana rugosa | reverse complement strand
GGTTTAGTTTCTACACAGACAGTCTTCAGGAGCCTGACATTGCACCCACGATCTGTTGATCATGGGTGCAATGCTTTACAGGCTCCTAAAAAAAAAGTTATAAATGCATATAATTAGCTGTATTTGAGCGCAACTGTTTTATTTTATACAGTACTGCATAGACAAGCAGTGACTGTGGAACATATTAACTGAGTTTACATTGTTTCCTATGGGGAAACATGCTTTGATATACGAGTCCTTTGGATTACAAGCATTCTCCTGGAATGGAATATGCTCGTAATCCAAGGTTCCACTGTATATATTTTTTTTAGCAGAGACCCTAGAGCATAAAATGGAGATCACTGCATATTTTATGTCACGCTGCATTTGCGCAGTGGTCTTTCAAAAGATTTTTTTTAGGAAAAAATACTTTAATGAATTAAAAAAACTAAACAGTAAAGTTAGCCCAATTGTTTTGTATAATGTGAAAGATGATTTTACGTGGAGAATCGTGAGAGAATTGTGATCTTTATTCCAAGCAAAAAAACTGTGATTCTCATTTTATCCAGAATTATGCAGCTTTAACTACTGTCAAGCAAGGACTGCCACACAATGTCCAAAATTTGGCCGGTTCGTGTTGAACCAGCCAAATTTCGATCACTGTATGGCCAGTTTTATGGTAAGCTGCAATATATAAAAAAATAATAATAATTGAGAACACCCATGGGTATACATTTTGATACACAAATATATGTATTTATAAATATACAGTATACATTGTACAGTCCACAAAGAAAAATTGGAATAATAACCATTTCCCCACTGCAGCAAATCATTAACAGAAAATCAAAATGAACACCTAAAGAGAATCAGTACACAAATTTAAATGTTTAAATGTAAAATCCAAGTCTGAGAGCAAACACCGGAAATGCCTGCCATGGCCTTTATCGGCCAGAAAAGATTTTTCCACTCATTGGTTTAGTTTCTACACAGACAGTCTTCAGGAGCCTGACATTGCACCCACGATCTGTTGATCATGGGTGCAATGCTTTACAGGCTCCTAAAAAAAAAGTTATAAATGCATATTTTTTGCCTGCAAAAAATGTGCATTTGTCATTTTTTTTGCAAATATGAACTTATCCTTTAACAGCCAGCTATACATATGTCAAAATACCTGAATATGAGCTGCATCTGATTGGCTAAAGACACTGTTTGGCCAACAATTTTCTGCCCTAACTCCTTTCATTTTTCAATCAAGGGAAGCTGAGCAGGAGAACAGAAAGCGTCCGGACCACACACTGAGCAAACTTCGTCTAGTTTATCGGGAAATGGACAAAATTCAATCGCTGTATGACCAGTTTCAATGACTATTTTCCCTGTTATCTGCTACTCCCCTGTCCAAGGATAGGACCCTTGCTGACTTTCTTGGGGAAACGTCACTGAACTATGGAATTATGGTTAGCAGGGCTTAGACATAACCAGGGAAAGTGTTGCCCAGGTGACAAAGTCAAACTAAATTGGACAAGGACACAGAAGAGGCTTTTATAACAAGCATAATCCGTTCCAGGAGAATGCTTGTAATCCAAATCACTTGTATATCAAAGCATGTTTCCCCAGAGGAAACAATGGAAACTCAGTTAATTTGTTTCACAGCACTGCTTGTCAATGCAGTACTATATGTGCCAGAGGTCTCCAGTGGCGCCCGATGTATGCAATACCGTATGTGGCCAGAGGTGTGGTGGCTCTGGTGAGCCTTGGAAATGTACGGAAATATTCGGAAATGCTCGGGAACTGTTTACACTTTCAGTATTTCCAAGTATTTCCAATGGCTTCCGAGGGCCTCTGAGTGAGGCTCACCAGCGCCCCCTGCACCTCTGGCCACATACGGTATTGCATGCAAACAGGCTTAATTCTGCTTGTTTTACGAGACAGCGCTTGAAAACCGAGTCAGATTTTTTTTTTTTAAATGCTTGTCTTTCAAAATACTCATTAGCTACGTTACTCATGAACCAAGTTTCCACTGTAATTGCATTCATCTTGTTGTACCTGCTATTAGGCAGGACTTATACTTAAAAGCTTAAAATTGAGTAAAGGTTCAATCAAAGTAAACTGCTCCACACAAGCATATTAGGTAATGGTCATCATTTAGCAAAAGCTAAATAAAGTATATGTACTGTAACACCTAACTGAATGACATACTGGGTTGGATTTACTAAGAAAAGAACATGCAAAATCTGGTGCAGCTCTGCATAGAAACCAGTCAGCTTCTAGATTGTATTGTCAAAGCTTAATTGAACAAGCTGAAGTTAGAAGCTGATTGGCTACCATGCACAGCTGCACCAGATTTTGCACTCTCCAATTTTAGTAAACCAACCCCACTGTATGCAAGTTTGCATAGATATTTTGATTATGATCAGTTGTCTATTCCCATTAGTGGTGCAGTGCTGAAACATGTTTTATACAGTATGTGTTTTAACATTTATGTTATAATATATATGTTATATTATTTATTGTAATAAATATTCATTTTAATTTATCTTAAAATAGTTGTATCTAGTATTAGTCACATTCATCTGGACCTGTATTTTAATGCTGAAGATGTTCCGTAACTTATCCAAACCACTTCTTCAGTTTCTAAAATAATTGTACTGACTGTAACTGATACCTTGAAAGTCCCATCTAATTTGATTTGTATTCCTTTTCCTATTGTATGTATTAACACATGGGGTGGGGGGTCTGTAATCATTTGCAGACCTCTTAATGCTTCAGTTTGCTTAAACACTGTGTATCAAATTTACATTTATTTTTTTTTTTAATAAAATACCTTTTTTCACAGTTTCCCTTTTTTCAGCAGTGCTGATCTTCAGGAGCCTGTTTACAGTCACTTCACGTATACAAGCTTACACTGTTACATGGCATTTCTAAATGGTGACAACAGTGGACTATGTCTGTGCAATGTGCTTTGGCATGGCCGTTTACAGTCTTCATTGGGAGAGCGTGACAAGAAGAAGGAAAACTGCGACAGACCATAGTCACCCCATAACAGAAAGTGCCTGTACAATGATCTTCACAGAAGAATCACAGTGTGATTGTAATGAAAGCTTCAAATTGAAAACAAAAGTTATTAAAAATCTATTTGGAAATAACGTTTATATATTAAAGCTTATTTACAATTTAATAATTGGGTTTACACATACTTTATATTTTCTGTATACTGTATATTTTCAACTTTGTCTGAAGATAAGATAAAGGTGGTTTTGGGTTAGTATAAGTAGTGAGAAACTTTGTAAGCAAAGGGAGCACTAACCTGTTAGGCCCCTTTCACACGGGCGGATCGTTCGGGTACGCCTGTCAGTTTTTCAGGCGGACCCGAACCGACGCTCCATTGCTCTCTATGGAGCGACGGATGTCAGCGGTGACATGTCTGCTGTCACCCGATCCGCTCCGATCCACCAAAAGCAGACGGATGGAAACCCTATTTTTCATCCGTCTGGCGGATCGGATCAGATGAACACAGACAGACGGTCCGTGTTCATCCGATTGTCCATAGAGGAGAATGGAGCTGTGACAGGACAGTCTCTGCACTGAGTGCAGAGACTGTCCTGTTATCCGCTGGCTCAGCGGAGATCAACGGATGGATCCCCGCTGAGCAGCGAAGCCCGTCAAAATGGGCTCTGCTAGTGTGAAAGAGTCCTTATGTTCTGCACCTGTAATGTGTATTATTATTTTTTTCCTTGCAGGGTAATGGAGAGTTTTTTTAAATTCCCACCAGCAGAAATAAAACCTATCCCCACGAGCAGCCAGGGACATATCTATAGTAATGGCTGCTGTGGCAATGATGCTGTCAGTACAGTACAGGACAGTAACCCATAGCAAACAAAAGTCAACTTCTATTAGCTTGACTTCAACAAACAAAATTTTGATTGGTTGCTACAGGTTACTGCACTTAAAGTGGTTGGGTGTCCATAAATTACATTTTTACCTACAGGTACGCTTATAATAAGGCTTACCTGTAGGTAAAAAGAATATCTCCTAAACCTGTACGGTTTAGGAGATATTCTCACCGCAAGCACCGCTGACGTCAGCAGGCGCATGCGCCGAAGGCCCTGCCGAAAAGTCAGCCGTAAAGACAGGCTCCCGCGCATTCGCCTCTTTCTGAGGTAAGAATTTCATACTAGCTCATTATGCCTTTGCCTTGCAGGTGTTCTTTTTTTGTTGTTTTTTTTTTTTAGGGGAGACAACCGCTTTAAAGTGATTGCAAAGCTTTGTTTTTATTTTTTTCTTAAATAAAAAACATGTCATACTTACCTCCTCTGTGCAAGGGTTTTGCACAGAGTGGCCCCGATCCTCCTCTTCTGGGGTCCCACTGTGGCGCTCCTGGCTCCTCATTGCATCGTGTGCCCCCACGGGGAAGTGCTTCCCTGGGGACACTCATGCAGGCACGCTCCCGAGTCCTGCTGCTGCCTCCATTGACACAGACAGCAGGACTCGGACCCGCCCCCCGGCTCCCACGTCATTGGATTTGATTGACAGCAGTGGGAGCCAATGGCTGTGCTGCTATCAATCTATTCAATCAGGACCCGAGACACCGGCTGGAGTGGGTGTGCTCCTCCCCAGAGCAGGAAAGACAGGGTTCAGGTAAGTAAAACAGGGGCTCTGGGGGGCTTCTACACTAAAGGAGGTTTTTCACCTTAATGCATAGAATACATTAAGGTAAAAAACCCCAAGGTTTTACAACCCCTTTAAGAAGAAGAACCCTTTATTGATTAGGGCCAATAATGGGTAAAACCCACCTATCTGCCACTCATTTTTGTAATTGTTGTTGCATGTGTCAGAGGATATTGCCTTCCATGGCTGTGGGGCAAACATTTGAGTGACATTAAATGCAGAAGAGTGAACCAGAACAGCAAATGATCAAAGCAGTTATTTTCAACTTAGAAGACCTCAGCAACAAGGCAAGGATGTTAGATTTAAACTTAAATACTAGTCATGTAAAACTTTCTTTGGGTGGAATTCTTAACAAAACCTGCAAGTTATCTTGCAGATTCTGTCGTAAAAATCCCAAGCTTTATGCATTGCTGGACTCTTCTCTTGAAGACTCAAGAAAGATAAATACTGTAAGTTTGGCAATAGTTTTCAGTTTGACAGATAAAAGTTTAGAAATGTCAGATGTGACCATCTACATATATACATACATACATACAAAGGCCACTAATGACTTTTTTAATGCTCTTTTACTAGTTTTGGCATGGCGACCATCACTATTTTAAAGATACTACATGACCATGTTCATTTGAGTGTGCATCTTCTAATTTAGGTTCACCGGGGTCCTCAACATTGCGGACAGAGCCTCTGCTGAAGAGGAGACGATTCTGTTCAGAAAGGATCACAACACTAGTGTTGATCGATGTATCGGGTGTGCTCCTCCTTGTAAACTGGGGTGTTTTTCTACCAATCACCCTAAATTTCTGAGGACCTGTAAATGAAATCTTGGCAACAGGTGTTGGTTCAGCTTTGCTATTTGTTCGGCCCACCTCTGTTAAATTGTTGAACTGAGGCCCATCCAAACTCTTAGATGTTATGTTGTACCTGGCTTTGTGTCTTACAGTGTGGAGTGTCGAGCCATCATGAAAGCCCATCATATTAATGGGGGACATTGCCAAGCTTGTTCTTTGAGGAGATCGTAAGACAGTTGACCTAGTTACACTACGGCTTGCATTGTCTGCAAGAGGTTTAAAAGATTTCTGGGGCTTCTCCACATTTTTGACAAGTCTGATTTGGTTGTCAGCTGGAGCTGTCTTCTTCTCTTCTTTAGCAGGACTAGAGCTTCTGGGCCAGTTAAATTTTATTGCCTGTTCATTGGTCTCTCCATTGTATAACAACACAAACTTCTTCTGTGTATTCAGGGGCATAATACGTTGGCCTTTAAAGCTTTTATTGAAGATCTCAAGAGCCATGTCTGCAAAAACAAAGGACTTAGATAAAGTCTTTTAAATGAGTTGAGTTGAATATCACAAAGGGCTTTTTTAAAGAGGAGCTTCATCTAAGACAGAATTACCCAATTGGCATAGAGAAGGCTTCAAACTCCTGTCAGGTTTTTCATTTGTCCAAGAAGCTTTATAGAGATTTCCCCACTAGAAAGGCTGTAACAAATCCTGCTTTTCTTTTCAGTTAAGCCTCTGGTGTCACCAAATGAATCTTTCCTATAGATAATCAGTTGATGACATCCCTGTGTCCAACATCCTCTAGTACAGTGGTTCTCAACTCCGGTCCTTGGGACCCACTAACAGGCCAGATTTTAAGTATTACCTTGGGGAGATGCAGACTAGAATACTGCAATCACTGAGCAGCAAATGATGTCACCTGTGATGTATTTCAGTTATCCTGCAAACCTGGCCTGTTAGAGGGTCCCGAGGACTGGAGTTGAGAACCACTGCTCTAGTAGATCCTATATTTTGTAGGAAGGAGAAATGATTTTGTTTGATGACATCAGAGGCTCAATTGAAAAAATGAGCAGCATCTGTCACATTTTTTACTGCAGCCCCACATCAGGCAGGCTAGATCTGGCTCTGGTACAAAGTAAGTGGATATCTCTCTAAAGTGAGAGCAATCACTGGAACAAGTGTCCATGTTGGATGATTTCCCCTCATCTCCTGATCCATTGGCAACTGTAACATTTTGGATTCCCCATCACTATCTGTCCTGGTGACAGTAATCTAATAGAGACTAGAGTTGGGTGAACAGTTCGGGCCGAGCAAGAAATTGGCCCAAACATTGCCCGTTTAGTGAAAACCTGAATTTGCAGAGTGTTCGGCGGGTGTTGGCCCTGCCGAACGCCTTGCAATGCACTGCGCGCTGCACAGTGAATTCTAAGCTTTGCCCAATCAGGGCTCAGTTAATAGCTGGCTGTTAAGGAGCGAGGCCGGGAAGCTTGCTGCGGCGTCAATAACAACCGATAAGTCATCAGCTGTCAATGGGCTTCCCCGCTGACAGCTTAGTAAAAAAAAAAAAAATTGGGGGCAGTAAAACAATGG
The DNA here is from genome assembly GCA_018402905.1 of Glandirana rugosa. Taxonomy (NCBI): domain Eukaryota; kingdom Metazoa; phylum Chordata; class Amphibia; order Anura; family Ranidae; genus Glandirana; species Glandirana rugosa. The sequence goes on along the minus strand of BLSH010323318.1, from coordinate 242,719 downwards.
AAAAAAAGGGTGCAGGTGAATCTCCCCAGTGGAAACACAGGCAGCACTAAAAATCCAGGGACCACCATTTGTATTACTTTGCATATTGCCCTTCCCTTTCTTAAGTTTGCTTCAAACTGATCTGTGCCACTGTTGCTTTTTTGTTGTTGCTTTTTTTCGTTTGGTACAGACACTCATTGGAAGTCTTCAGTTGCCAGTTGCTTGGCAAAGGTGATGTCTGAGCTTCTACTGTGTTGCCGAACCTTTAGGGAGGATGGGATGCCTCCAAGTATGTCTTGCAGTGTGGCTTAACCACTTTGCAACTGCTGTACATTTATAAATGCAGGAGAGGTAGACTGTTATTTCCCCAGTACTGTTCATAAATGGCATTGAAGAAAACACCACTGGACGGCTGTTGTGCCCATTAATGGCCTTGAACCAAGCCATCATTAGACATCTTAAGCAATTTTCTCCATCTATGGCCGGCTTTAGTCCACAGACTTGGTGCACTGAGCCAATCAGAGTGGCTCTGTACAATGGCATCACTGTGATGACTAATCACATTGATTACAAATGTAAACACACTACTGTGTACTTTGCTGATTACTCCCTTTCCTCTTACGATAGAGGAAGGGAAGAAAATAGTATTTCTTTATAAATGGGGAATGAGTGGATCAGCAGCAACAGATGATCCATGGTGAGGATTTTACCCCTTCAACTCCTTCCTCTTTCCACCCTGTCTCTGTATGTGGCCTGTATATTAATCCTTCACCTTCCATATCCAGCATATTAAATAACCTCCTCATCGTCATCTCCCCACTCTATGTGACCTGTACATTAACCCCTTCACTTTCTCCTCCCTCTGTGTATGATCTATGCATTAAAGTAGAAGTAAAGTCCACTTTTTAACTTGTACCTACAGGCAAGCCTTTAATAAGGCTTTCCTGTAGGTACAGTGAATATCTCCTAACCTTGCACTGTTTAGGAGATATTCATTGAGATGCAGCCAGCGCATTGAGATGCAGCCAGCGCATTGAGATGCAGCCAGCGCATGCGCGCAGAAGTGACATCATCATGGCCCTGGCCATTCATACAATCAGAGCCCACAAACCCGAAAGGAAGACCGGGTGAAGATGGAAGGGCCAGGGAGCCGTGACAGCGCTGCGCTGGAGGGCTCCGTGTGCAGGTAAGTCTGTCATAATGTGCTAGTATGCGGCGCATAAAAGCACATTATTCTGTAGGGGTCTGTTTTTTGTTTTGTTTTTTTTTTGTGGCAGTTTACTACCGCTTTAATTTATCTAGTGCACAATTTCCAATCTCCATGTTTTAACCACTTTAATACCAGCACGTTTCTTTACTTCCAAAAAAACTGGCAAAAAATTTTGTTCACCTTAGGGATGTCTAATTCCTACGAAAGGTTGCATTTTTTTCATACTGACCTGGCATTTTTATTTGATTTTTTTTTCTGTTTAAGAAAGAGAAACCTTTGTTTTTTTCAAAATGGTTGGCATTTATTCCATTTTATAGTAAAAGATAAAAAAAATAACAGTTAATAAATACCACCAAAAGAAAGATATATCTGTCTTCATGTAATATATTTTATACACTGGATACAGTGTTGCATGAGCAAGTAATTATCAGTCAAACTATTGCATTACTGAAAATGTAAAATTGACCTGGTAATGAAGGGGTATTTCAGGCTGGTACTCAACAAGTTACACACGCATTTGCAAAGGCATGCAACAAAAACCACTTGAGCAGTTGAGACAGATTAGTTACATTTTCTTGCTAGGTAAATAGAAATTGTACAGGGGACCCCCTTTGTATACTATTTGTACAAAAACCTGATTGGAATTTTAACAATTCTGTACTCTATCCAAAACCAAATAATAGGTTTTGCCTTTAAATACACTTTTATCTTACATGTCATAATGAATATTATGCATGTACTGATATTTATTTTATGATGTTTGTACAGTACCTGGGGTAGACATAATCACAATTAACCTATTTTTGTCTTTTAAGGTATTATCATTTGGCAAGCTGCAGGCCATAAAAATATATAAAGAATGTTGAAAACCAATAAATATACTAAATTGGTAATCCTTACTAAAATCTCAGCAAACATTCACAAATGATACTTAGTGGAAAATGTGTATGAAATATACATACCAAGGGTTTCATTGACCACATTGGGGATTACTTCTTTCAGTACCTCACAGTTGGTATGCAGAGCAGGATTACAGTTCATTTCCAGCAGCCACACCTAAAAAGAATTCAACAATAAGTGTCTGGCTGGCCATAGATAGAAAGTGCTCTTGTTGTAGGAGGTGAAGCCTGGTACACACTATTCATTTTTTTCCCTTCAACCCAGCTCCGGTTGAAGCAGCTGTACTAACGATCTGACATTAGTACAGCAATCTCCCCTGCTGAGCTGTTGTGTTCTAAAAAGGGGGGCGGCGGCCAGAACACTCCGATCAGCACTCTCCGCCATTGGCTGGCAGCGCTGATCGGGAGCTGGTTGGCTGCTGGTTTTCCAGCATGCTTGTCCGACAGAAGCCTTTGAAATGGTTTTAAGGTCTTGGGGAACCCCTGCCAAATAGGTTACAAATATTATACAGCTCATGGTACATAAGCATGAAATTGTGCAAAGTTTTAAATAAAATAATACAAAATGTAGCATGCCAAGAGTATTTGACACCTTTTTTGACACATTTTTTAACTCCCACCCACTGTATGCGACAAAATGATTATTAGTAATTAAATTAAATTAAATGAAGTACAATAGCAACAACAACAACAAAAAGAAATGCAGACAGTGAAAATGGTGTGCTTTAAGATTAGTGGTCATTGTAACTATAACTGTTACATTGATGGTCAGTGAAAAAGTGCCATCTTGCATTGATGATCAGATTAGGTGGGGGATCAATTCTCCATTGCTCACTATTCAAGGAACCCCTAGCAATCTCAGGAGGAACCCTTGTTAGGAAAGGCTGGCCTAATCTGACTGAGATCTTCCAGTTGCTGTCCTCTAGTTATCGGCTCTTACATAGGACAGTATTCAAACACTGTTCAATTATGTGGCACTGGGCTAGATATAGCCACTCTTAAACCAGTCATAGACAGTTGGAATCTCGACCAGTTCAGCAGGGACTGGATGAGATTTGAATCATGTATGGGCAGGCTGAATGCACCCACTGATCAACTTGGGTACAATCAGCATATCAGATTTTACATGCGATTATTGCTAGTGGCCAGCAGTAATCACTGTGTTCTCCCGGCGGGGGCAGCTTCCCAACCCCATACAGACCCCCCCCCAGCTGGGAAAGCACAATGGAGGGAGGGATTCCCCCATCAACACTGACCTGTGGTTGCTGGAAGGAAAAACGCTCCGGCTGCAGGCCGGCTTTACTGAAGTCTTCAACTGATTACATTAAAGGGATTTTCTTTCACAGCTCTCTATTAATACAGAGCCATTCAATCTTTCTCATTAATGATGTGCCTTCCATTTTTTTCAGCCTGGTAGTCAATAAGTCCAGCTTCTTATGTACAATGGCAGTTCAGAGAACAGCCTATCCCATCTCCAAAGAACTAAAAAACCCCAAGAGAGCAGACACTTGTGACTTTTAATGTAGCTTTGATGTGAATTCTATCAGATTGTAAGCTCTTATGAGCAGGGTCCTCTTAACACTCTTGTATTTCATTTTATTGTATCTGTATTGTCTCCCTTTATATTGTAAAGTGCTGTGCAAACTGCTGACGCTATGTATGTCCTGTATAATAATAATAATACAAATTTTTATGAATCAGTTATGCATTTGTTGGTCTAGAACAGTGGTCTCCAAACTATGGCCCTTTACTAACTTTTATCAGGCCCATGGGGTGCTGTTATATTCCCTGACACCAATGTAGGGCTCAAATCCTCTCAATGACACCAATGGGCACAATTCCTCTCAATGACACCAACAATGGGGCACAATTCCTCCCAATGACACCAACAATGGGTTCCAATGACACCAAAGATGGGGCACAATTTCTCCCAATGACACCAACAATGGAGCCCAATGACACCAATGATGGGGTACAATTTCTCCCAAGGACACCAACAATGGAGCCCAATGACACTAATGATGGCGCACAATTCCTCCCAATGACACCAAGAATGGAGTCCAATGACACCAATGATGGGGCACAGTTCCTCCCAATGACCCAAACAATGGGGCCCAATGATGCCAATGATGAGGCACAATTTCTCCCACTGACCCAATGATGGGGGGATTGCTTACGCCCACTGATGCTGGGACATTTTGTACTCCCGGTCCACATTTCGGCCCCCTAAAGTGTGAAGGACAGTAAACCAGTCCTTTGTTTAAAAAGGTTGGAGACTCCTGGTCTAGAATAACTTTGAAACACCTATTGCCATTTGACATGAGGCATTCTGACATTTGCATAACTCTGCTAAAAATCCAACCCACTGCTTGAATCAGGACTTTTAAGAGAAGATCTGAGGCAGGGTGCTGTAATATTTTTAGGACGTTATGTACAGCACCTCTCACCAGCTTTGATCTGCCTGCATTGCACAGAGACCCACTGATGACATCACTGGGTTTAAAACTAGGTATGTAATGAAAAAGTAAAAGTTTTCTTTTACAAATTTAATTAGTATGTTGTTGAAGGAGGTGGGATGAGCCATACAGGTCAAAATATAAGCAGTATAAACTTCAGCTTTAAGCTGCAAGGCTTTTTTTTTTACAAACAATGAAACATCACTCCTCAGCTAAAGCTCAATGTCGCCTATATCCTCACTACACGATGTCTGTGTTTCCTTCCTCTCAATACAGTTTGTCATGTGAACGGATCAAAGAATACAAGTCTCCTGGGAGGAGTGTAAACCAGCTTGTTATTTCTATTAATATTACATCATAAGTTGCCTTTGAATTCGACTAGCTGATATTCTATTTTTTTGTAGAACTTTACAATATCTGCAGCAGATCTACTGCACATGTCCAGTTTCCAAATGACAGTATCTTTTATGTCCCCACTCTTTATCAGTTGCAATATTACCTCCCACATCAGAAGAGGACTTGCACTGGGGCTTCTGAGGAGCCCAAAAAATGAGCTCCTGGTTCCCAGCTGTCCTACCATAGACTAAAGCTGACCATAGATGGATCAGAATTTGGCCAGATCAGTAGGGACAAGCTGAATTTTGACACATGTTTGCAGGGCTGGCCCAAGACATTGTGCTGCCTGAGTCCAAGGTTGAAATGCTGCCCCCCCCCCAAATTTTTTTTTTTAAATCACGCCCACCAATAAGCCCCCACATGAATTATAATCCATGATAATTAAAACTAAAATTAAGTTTATCAGGAGATCAGATTTACATGCAACAGCACCTTGTCTGTACTCAAAATTATATGACATACCATTATGTTCAATTCCAAGGGGCAGGTTAGGGTAGTACATGGACAAGCTAGGGCTAGGGTAGTATATAGACAGGCTAGGGTAGTATATGGATAGGCTATGGCTAGGGTAGTATGCGGACAGGCTAGGGCTAGGGTAGTATGCAGAGGGGCTAGGGTAGTATGCGGACAGGCTAGGGTAATATACGGACAGGCTAGGGTAGTATAGGGGCAGGCTAGGGTAGTACATGGACAGGCTAGGGTAGTATACTGACAGGCTAGAGTAGTATGCGGACAGGCTAGGGTAATATACGGACAGGCTAGGGTAGTATAGGGGCAGGCTAGGGTAGTACATGGACAGGCTAGGGTAGTATACGGACAGGCTAGGGTAGTATACAGACAGGCTAGGGTATTATATGACAGTGGTATCAGTGGCAGTGCTGGTTGGGGGATGGGATCAGTGGCAGTGCTGGTGGGATAGAATCAGTGGCAGTGCTGGGGGGTGGGATCAGTGGCAGTGCTG
>BLSH010323318.1:204697-224539 GCA_018402905.1 Glandirana rugosa | reverse complement strand
AGGGTTGAAAGACACTGAAATCACTGAACTCATAATTCTCAACTGTCCCTGATTTTGAGGGACTGTCCCTGATTTGGAACAATGTCCCTCATTCCTCTTCATTTGTCCCTCATTTTGGTCTGATGCATATACCTATATATAAAAATGCACTATTTATCTATCATAGTGTTTTGCAATGCTAAACCTTTCATCTAATTTCTAAATTGCTGCATTTGTATATTTAAAAAGCCAATATAAAGGAAAATAAGTGGTTAAAAAAAAGCATTTGTAGGTTTAACAATTTTTTTTTTCTTGTGTATAATTCTCCTTTAAGGGGGCGTGGCAGGGGGTGTGTCTTATGCCTACATATTTTTTCTAATAGGTGTCCCTCGTCTCCATCACAGAAAGTTGGGAGCTATGCAGAACTCCAGGTCAGCAGGACTGTCTTGGGGGGGGGGGGTGGGGGGCAGCCGACCGATTCGTGATCTCAGCCAATGGCGGAAAGCGCTGATTGGAGTGTTCTAGCGGAGGGGGGCGCTACCCTGTCAGAACACAACAGCTCAGCGGGGGAGATTGATGTACTAATTTTGCATAGTTAGTACAGCGGTTCCAACCACAGCTGACAGGTTTTTTTTTCGTTCAACCCAGGAATAAAACTAATAGTGTGTGCACAGCTTAAGAGGTTTATTTAATAAGGCTGTAGAGTGCCAAATCAGTCCCACTCTGCATAGAAACCAATCAGCTTCCAGGTTTTTTTGCCAAAGCTTAATTGAACAAGCTGAGGTTAGAAGCCGATTGGTTTCTATACAGAAGTGAGACTGATTTTGCAGCTTTAGTAAATAAACCCCCATGTTAGCATCGTATCCAGTTGAAATAAAAAAAAAAAAATATGACCTTTATTAAAAGATTAGGATATGAATCGGTTTAAAATGACTGTTATGTTGGCAACTGTATATAGTACTAAATTGTCTTGTGTTTAACCACTTCAGCTCTGGAAGATTTTACCCCTTTCCTGACCAGGCCATTTTTTGCGATACTGCACTGCGTTGCCTTAACCACTTCCCGCCCAGCCTATAGACAAATGATGGCTGGGCGGTGGTTCAGTTATCCTGACCAGACGTAATATGATATGCGGCCGGATAACCCGCGATCGCGCGCCCATGGGTTATCCATAACGTTTCTCATTGCTGCCTATCAGTGCTCACCAGTGCCCACCAGTGCCACCTATCAGTGCCACCTATCAATGCCCATCAGTGCCACTTATCAGTGCCCAGTGCCACCTATCAGTGCCCATCAGTGCCACTTATGAGTGGCCATCAGTGCTGCCTATGAGTGGCCATCAGTGCTGCCTATGAGTGCCACTTATCAGTGCCACCTATCAGTGCTGCATATATGTGCCTCATCATCAGTGCCACCTCATCAGTGCTGTCTCATCAGTGCCAATCAGTACTGCCTCATCAGTGCCCATCAGTGCCGCCTCATCAGTTCTCGTAAGTGATGGAGAAAACGTACTTATTTACAAAGTTTTGTGACAGAAACAAAGAAAAACATTTTTCTTTTTTCAAAATTGTTGCATCGTCGCCATTTAAAAGGCAACAGCACTGAAAGTTGAAAATTGGTCTGGGCGGGAAGGGGGGTAAGTGCCTGGTATTGAAGTGGTTAACTGACAATTGCACGGTCATGCGACGCTGTACCCAAATAAAATTGATGTCCTTTTTTCCCACAAATAGAGCTTTATTTTGGTATTATTTGAACACCTTTGCAGTTTTTATTTTTTGCACTACAAACAAAAAAAAAGACAGATAGATTTGAAAAAAAAAACACAATATTTTTTACTTTCTGCTATAAAACACATCCAATAGAAAAATGTAACAAATCAAATTTCTTCATCAATTTAGGCCAATATGTATTCTGCTACATGTTTTTGGTAAAAAAAAAATCCCAATAAGGATATATTGGTATATATGGTTTGGGCAAACATTATAGCCTCTACAAACTATGGGATAGATTTATGGACCTTTTATTTTTTTTTATTGTGTAGCCAGGAGCCAAGTCTTATTCTCCTGGCAATAAAGACGTTCCTGCCTGCAGGTATATTGCAGCTGAATTCCCCCTAGTGCCAAGTTTATTAGCTGGAAACTTGAACTATGCTAGAGAACTGCATTGTAGGGGTTGTAGTGTGCTTTTAAGGATTATCCTCATAGTGTGCTGCCGAAGAACTTCATTTCCCATCAGACTACGCTGCATAGGAAGGCTCCTGGGAGAAATGGTGCCTCATGGGAGAGTCTTTTTAAGCAGAGGGTCGCTCTCTCTGGACGGTGTCGATCGATTAAACAAGAACCTGTGTATCTTGTCAGCTGAGTTGCAGCCTACTCACAAAGACCTTGTGGTCTACAACTTTACAGCGCTTCAGCAGATGATCGGGGAGACCGGCCCTGCTACCAGCGGGCTTGTTCCTGAAACCTGCGGGCAGCTAACGTGATCGATCCAGGAGAGCTGCAAGGAGAGAGGCAGTGGAAGCAGATTTCCGGAGCCAAAGGGCTGTAGTGTCATCATCATCTCCAGTATCATCTTTACCATCATCTAAGCAGCAGGATCATTTTCTACAGTCATTGTTCCTGTTGGGTGAGCGGGCTCAGGCCCATCAACACAGTACTGATTTCATATAATCCGATCTCACATACTTATTGCTAGTGGAGATTTAAGCACTATCACAGAACCGAAGAAGCTGAAGTATAACTACTTAAGGTTTTACTGGACTGCTGTCAACTGTATTTTTATTGCAAAGTCAGTGATCACTGTGAAGTCCTTTAATTTGTTGCAGTAAAGTTGTTTCACCTTACTTTTGTGCACTATTTGGAGAACCTGTTGCTGCGGTTACTTTCTGGGTACCTAACACCCAAGTAAAGAGCCATCTGAAGATATACTAAACTTTGACCAAGGAACATTGATTCACTACAGGTTCAGTTGTCTTTTCCCCACTTAGTAGGTTCCATTGCTCCTAAAATCTTGGCATACTGAACTCTCCTTTACATAACCCTTATAACTCTCCTTTATAGAGCAGGTGAAATTTAGGTGTATCTGTGATGTATGACAAAGTTATACCAGTTTATCTATAGTCCATTAAGTTATATCACTTTATCTATAGTGAAGTAAGTTGTACCAGTTTATCTACAGTTAATTGAATAGTGTCTGTTCATCAGTTAATTGATACTAATGGACTTCCAGATATTCTGTCTATATTTAGAAGGATAGGTTAGGGAGTTTATTCCCTCTGGGGCTGTCGGGAGTGAATAGTAGAGAGCGGTTTGTCGTACAGTAGTCATTCCCCTGCTCTCCTGTGCTCACTCCTGTGTACGGAATTCTCAAAACTATCAGTAAGGTTACTGTGTGTATTGATATTCTATTGTCAATTATTTGTAAGTGTTATATACAACTTGTTGATCCAGAGGTCCTCTTCAATATACCAGATTTTGAGTAAAAACTTTTGATTTCTCAATACTGTGCAATTCCTTTTACTGAGTCCTATTTGAAGAAAGGTAACACCATGAGTGAACCCAGTGAGTCAGGGGTGGTGGAGTGGGGAAGCCCAGGGGGAATGGACTTCTCATGCGACCCTCAAGGGGGCAGCGCTACAATTGTTTTTACTAGTAATGGCGGTGGTCAGGGATTTTTAGCGGGACTACAACATTGAGGCGGATAAATCTGACACTACATGACACTTTTTGGGGACCAGTGACACCCATACAGTGATCAGTGCTAAAAAAAATGCACTGTCACTGTACTAATGACACTGGCCGGGAAGGGGTTAACATTAGGAGTGATCAAAGGGTTAAGCGTGCTCCTAGAGAATGCTTTCTAACTGTGGGAGGTATGCTGTGACTGGAGGAAAACAGAGATCCATGTTTCTGCTTAGCAGAAACACAAGATCTCCATTTTCCTCCCTCCATTTTCCCCCTCGCAGACCGCTGCTCTCCCTCTCCTGTGAACGGTCGCAGCTGACCGGCGGCTGATTGGCTCCCACTGTGTCCCGGAGCCAAGGAGAGGAATCCCATACAGGTACGTGATTTTGCACTTAATGGCTGCCCTGCCACATTATATGTACGCGGGGCTGTCCTTAAGCAGTTAAATAGTATTATCTTTTCTAAACATTGTTACATGTCAGTGGATACAATATAGTTATTTGTTTTATCTCGGATGTCAAAGTAGTATTTAACCCCAAACCAAAATTTAAATATTAAACTGCAGTACCAATTTTTAGATGAGTCTGATTAACTCATCATCTCATTTATATTTACAGCCACTAAAATTCATAGCATTGCACTCCTGACTATAAGCCACAAAATGCATAGAGTTACATCAATCCTCATACCATCTGACTTCTACACGAATTATCATGTATCTGCTCATGTATACTTTTTTTACATCATTCTTATCATGTGTTTGTATATTCATTAATATTTTATTCTACTTATTTTGTGTCTTGTCAGCTCTTTTCAGGGCCCTTGATGGCCAGTTCTCTGCAAATGATTATGTTGTCTATCATTATGTCAATCTGTATACAGTATGTGAATAAAATATTAACTTTTTATAAGCTTGTACTTTTGTTCACATGCGACATGTCTCATTTAAAGTCCCAGGACCAAATTTTCCTTTGTTTGTTACCCAGAAGTGGGAGTGGGTACCTGGTATCCGCTCCCCCCATCAAAAAGTACCAAATGTGGCAGTGGAGGGGGGGGGGGGTGAGAACAAGCAGAGATTCCCCTTTTGAGTGCAGCTCCGCTTTAGGCTGGGTTCACGCTTATGCAAATTGGATGCGGGTTTCTCCGCATTCTATTGGCATGTCAGGAGATTGTGTCCGGCTCTCTATGGAGCCGTTTCACACATCTCCGGTGCGAATTGCACAGGAGTCCTGTGCGTTTCCTGGTCCATTTCAGGTCCAAATTCAGAAAAAAATTTGGGCTGAAATCGGACCAGAAACTGTGCACCACGAAGCACCGGACCCCTGCTGTGAGCCGCGTCGTACTGCGGTGTGAACCCAGCCTTAGGCTGCAATATACTACATTTTTAAACCCTTTAACCTTTCTAAAGCACCATGGATTCCTCTAAACACGGTTTTATCTATACACATAAGACTTGCAAAACATGATCTGCATGATTGTGGTTTCTTGATCTTGACAAAGAATGATGTGTTTCCTCTGTGTTCTCTATAAATGGTCTTACCCTTATCAGAGAGGTTAATGAAGGGCAATGACAGCTGAAGCTGCTCCCCATTGTAACAAGCTCTGCACCTTTTATTGTAAAAAAGGCCTCATGCACTCAGGACGTTTTTGGACATTTTTACAGCAGCTGTTTTTAGCTGCATACGGTTTTTTCTTCAGTCAATAAACCCTCCATCATGTTATCCTATGTGTTGATAGGCTGTTATCAACTGTTTTTTGCTGGGGTGTTTTTGAGCTGTAAAAACCCCAAGACTAGTGGGTTCTCAGAGACGTTTTCAGCTGTAAAAATGCTCAAACGCTCAAAAACGCTCATAAATGTGCAAAAATGTCGCTCGACAACATTTTTGAAGGTTTTAGATCAATTGAGGAAAAAAAAAAGAAAGCGCTACTGCTCAAAAAACGTGGCTAAACACGGCTCACTCCACGTTTTTGGGGCGATTTTGGTCAATAAAAAAAAATTGCTACTGCTCAAAAAAGCTAGTGCAAAACGCTGAAAAAATCTGAAGAACTCACTGCAAAGCAACTGACGTTTTTAGAACATATTTTTAATGTCCAGTGTACATGAACGCTTAAAGACAAACTAACTGCATTATCTATCTATCTATCTATCTATCTAGCTATCTGTCTATCTACGGTATCTATCTATCTACGGTATCTATCTACGGTATCTATCTATCTACGGTATCTATCTACGGTATCTATCTATCTACGGTATCTATCTATCTATCTATCTATCTATCTATCTATCTATCTATCTATCTCCTAGTATATACATCACTAGCTGAACAAAAATAAACTGTCAGCTCAGGTCGGAGCTGCTGTACTAACAATCCGATTTTAGTACAGCAATATCCCCTGCTATTGTGTTCTGACAGGGGGGCGCAGAACACCCCGGTCAGCGGGAGACCAGCAGACCGTTTTTGGTTGTGAGCCTTCGACAGAAGCCGGCCGAACGGCATACACACGGGCCAAATGTTGGCCAGTTTCTATTGAACCATGTGTTCTGGGCTTAAGGCTACAATTTTCTAGTACAATTTTCCTTTAGATTTACCAAACCCATAATATGAGGTCAAACCTAAACGCTTTAAATTTTTATGCAATCAGGCAGGCCCTTGCACTACACACTTGATGGTAAATCTAAAGGAAATTGAATAGTAAAATTGTATAATGGATGTTAAAAAAAAACAAAATGAAATAAAATTGCATATAATGTATAAAATAAATTGACAATAGACAGAAAGCTGTATAGGTACATTATTCAGTACGGTATGTATAATTTTTCACATCTACCCAAAGTAAAAATGATTTCATTTCTGCATGCTGTTCACGAAGCAGCAGAACTCTCCTTAAGGCCTCATACACACGGGCGTATTAAAAAAACGAGCTGTAATGTCAGGACCGGCATCAAGAAAAAATCTGCACCAAAACGCAATTTCATCGGCGTTTTGCATTGGCGTTAATGTGCGTTATTGAGCGTCAGCGCTACATCGCGTTTTGCTTGAAAAGGCATCCCTCTGTTATTTTTGGGGCTAAAAATGCTGGTTAACATCGCTACAGCGTTAATGTGGGTTAGTGGGCATTTTGCCGGCTCAGCGTCAAAACCGCTTTAGCGCTGCATCTTCAGAATGCGCTGGCCGTGGGTTCTGCTTTCAACTCACAAACGCCAACGCTATTTACAGCTTAAAAACATCAGCGTTTGTATGGGGCCATTGAATAACATGGAGAGCTGCAAAAACGTTCAAAAACGCTGCTGTAAAAAACATCTGTGTGTATGAGGCCTAACAAGTAATTTAAATTGTAATTGTATTGTTTTGTGTAAAAAAATAAAATAAAATAAATAAATAGTTAATGTAGACAAAATAAAATGTGGAATTATTTTATCATATGTATATGTGCCTCTAAAGTCCATGATGTTTGAGCTTTCAACAGTGTTCTAAATTGTAATTGTAACTATATTACTTTAAATGTATTGTTGAATTCTAACTGTACGTTGATCAAATAAAGAGAGAAATGCCATATCAGTTCAATACAAACTCTGATTGATTGCTATAGGCTACTATATCATTGCTCTTTAAGCACAGCTGTTTCCAGACTTTGAAATTAAACCATGTGAAGAGGAGTTGTTCTAGCAAAAATGTACAATGTCATTTATAAAGTATGTAACAAAAGATCATTACATGTTCATTGTTTAGTTTCAGGGTGTGTGTATGCCTTTAACAAACCTGATTGGTCAAGTGACCTGTGAGATCATCGGACTTTGGATCATAAGGGTTGCAGGTCAGGCGTACATAGCCATGACGGAAAAATACATAATAAGGCACAGCAGAGGCTATAAGCAGGTAGGAACGAATATCAAACTTCTTTCCTTCCAACAGCAAAGGGTTTGGAATGTATCTGTAACAGAGGAAAACAATGGTAACTCTATATAAATTACAATTAGTATGCAGAATATCTGACTTCCTTAAAAAAGGTGTAACAATCAGATATTTCAGTAATATAACCCCCCCCCCCCCCCATACACATACAAATTTGCCTACATAAAGCTGGTAGATCCAAAGAAGTTAGACTATAAGTCTGGTGTGCTTAGCTATTGCTACTTGCTATATATTACTGCACTTTGCTATACTTTTACCATAGGTGCCCCTGTTTGGCCATCTTGATTGGCAGGGGTGGGGTGACGCCACGCCTGTGTATGCACTGGAATACAGTCATCCAATCACACAGGCACTGTGCCGGAATGTAAACTGAGCTGTGCATGCACAGCTCAGCTGACATTCTACAGGTGATTGCAAACAAGCAGTGGGTAGAGAAAAGAATCACCCCCTCACTTTCCCCCCTACCCTCACTACTTTTCTTCCTCTTTTTACTCTTTCTTTCTTTTCTTTCCTATACAGCCCTCATCTTTACAACCCACCCTACTACCTATCCCTACCCCTTTTTACCCAAGATCAGGATTTTGGCTCATTAGACTTCTCTCTTTAGACACAGTCTGGTCACTGTAGACCAGGGTCCTCAAACTATGGCCCTCCAGTTGTTCAGGAACTACAATTCCCATCATGCCCAGTTATGTCTGTGGATGTCAGAGTTTTACAATTCATCATGGGATGTGTAGTTCCGCAATAGCTGGAGGGCCAAAGTTTGAGGATGCCTGCTCTAGACTATATACCCGTATATCACTCTAGCACTCCCTCTGTTACATCTAGGGACCCCTCTATTTGTTCCCCCATGCGTAGCTCTAGTTCACGATCTTGATAGGATTCCCGGGCCCCTATCTTGCATGGTGGATCCGTCTATCCTCCCAGGTGCAGTTTGTTCCCATTGGGGCACCTGGGGGGCAGCTGACGCCCCACCCCAGGGCTTACCTAACATCCATTCATAGATCTACCCTTTGGTTTTCCACTCTCGATTGACCTTACTGTCTTATATCTCCTGTTTCAATTAAGTCGCTTAGGTTATCCTGGTTGTATTTGATTTACCCCTGGTCGTAAATGCATCTCACCAGAGAAATGTTTATGTTTGCGAATCTGTCTGTATTTTTGTACCCAAAACCAAATAAAACTTTTGAAAAAGAAAAGAATCACCCCCTTTAAAATAATCACATTTTGGTGCTTTGCAGCCCGAAAAGTTTTATCCAGCCGTATTTATTAGTGCAACTTATAACATCCAAGTGACAGATATAACAGCAACATGTCAGAAAAAAATAAAAAAAAATAAAAAACATAATCACTGAGTTGGAAAAAGGATCACCCCCTTATATCAGTACTTTGCTGGACGACCTTTTGCTTTAATTACAGCCTTTACTCTGTTGGGATATGTCTCTACTAACTTTGCACATCTAGACAACATTTGCCCATTTTTTTTTTTCAGAACTTCTCAAGTTCAGTTAAATTTGATGGTGACCGTTTGTGGACTGCAGCCTTCAAGTCATTCCACAGATTTTCAATGGTGTTTAAGTCTGGGCTCTGATTAGGCCATGCAAGGATATTCATCTTTTTCTCCTTCAAGCACTTTGTGGTAATTTTTGCTGTGTGTTTCGGGTCATTGTCATGTTGGAAGGTAAACCTTCTTCCCATTAACAACTTTCTGGCTTAGGGCAGAAGATTTTCCTCAAGAATGGATGGCATTTTTCCCCATCCATTTTTCCTTCCATCATGACAAGGGCTTCAGTCCCTGCAGCAGAGAAACACCCCCATTAGGGTACTTTCACACTGGGGGGGGCGGGTGGTAGTGGTAAATCCTCACTAGTTCCAGCAGGGATTTACCACTGTTATAGCGGCGCTATGGCGCCACTATGCAGGTGGGAGCGTGGTGCTTTTAACCTCCCACAAGGGTTAAAAGTGCCAGCGTGCCGCACTGCCGAGAGGGTGTGCAGCCGCTTTGGAAACACTGCCTATTGTTTTCAATGGGCAGGAACGGTGGACTGGCGATGTATCACTGCTCACCGCACCGCCCCAAAGATGCGGCTTGCAGGACTTTTTGTAACGTCCCGCAAGGCATCGCCCCAGTGTGAAAGGCTTTCACATTGGGGTGGATTGGGGGGGATCTTTGAGGTGCTTTTATAGGCGCTATTTTTAGCTAAAGAGCGCCTGTAAAGCACCTCAGTGTGAAAGTAGCCTAGCAGGATATTACCACCTCCATGCTTTGCTGTAGGAATGGTGTTATTTGGATGGTGATGTGTATTGGATTTCCGCCAGACATATTGTTTGGTGTTGAGGTCAAATAAATACATTTTAGTCTCATCTGGCCATAAAACCTTTTTCTGTGTAGCCTCATAATCTTAAAGGTGTGTTTAAGGTGGACAGATGAGACTAAAATGTAATTACCCACTGTTTGCAATCCCCTGTAGAATGTTCACTGAGCTGTGCATGCACAGCTCAGTTTACATTTCGTCATAGTGACTGTGTGACAGGATGACTGTAAGTGTATTTTAGATATTGCATGTCTCTTCTGCAACAAAGAGCCTGCCTGTTTACATTTATTTTTTTTTCAACTTTAGTCCTATTTTAATAAATAAGTCTGCTTTTACTGCCAGGTAAACAGCTAAATGCACATTTGAAATAGATACAGTATACTGTGTATGAATTATTTACCTGTCCAAAAGTTCAAAATTATTTAGGCACACACCCCTTCTACATTGCATAGCAAGAAGACTGACCTCACTTTTCACTAATACAGATAAGAAATACAAATGTGTCACTTTCCTTAGACCTTCTTGGCAATGAAAGAGCATCGTCACATTGTTGTGATCACCTCTCTGCCCTTCGTTCATGTAAGTAAGCACCCAGGGCCTGAAAACATGTTGGACTGGTAGCACTATGCTAAGTAATAGAGGAACACTCCCTCTTTCAGGGCTGTGGAGTGCTTTTGAGGCTTACTTTTACTAGCAATATTTAAAGAGGAACTGTAGTCCTCCTTAATGTTGCTCCACCTCCCTGGCACCACCATTTTCCATATTATGACTTGTGTGTAGATGTGCCAAAGGGCTCTGCCCAACCTTCAGGTCCTGGCAGAACCCTTTTACATATTTACGCATGTACAAGCACAGCAACGGTTTGGAAATTCCATAACAGACATCATTTGATCATGTGTGAGAAAGCTGCGTGTGCGCAGATGTGCAGTGGGGTTCGGATAAGAGCAAAAGCCCTGCAGGGGAGAGGATATGAGAGAGGGAGGTTGGAGGAGGCAGGGCAAAAGTAAAGTTAGTTTAATGTGAAGGTCCATTTTAACTGCTTAGCGACCTCCCCACATACATTTACTGCAGCAGGGTGGCCCTTCTGTGCCAGATCACGTACTTAGTACATGATCTGACACTTCTGGGACTGGGGCGTACACATGCGGCTGGTGACTCACTCCTGCTGTGATTGGACACAGCGGGAGCCAATCAGCGGGTCCGCCGGCACACAAGCATGTATATAATCAAGGCAGATTGTCATTCTGTCAGCGGGGAAGGCTTTAATCCTGTCTTTCTGCTGAGCAGGAACATGAATCTCTGCCTTCCCCTAGTTAAAGCACCTCTCCCACAGTTAGTAAGCACAACCTAGGAACACATTTAACCCTTTGATCGCCCCTGATGTTAACCTCTTCTCAGCCAATGTCATTAGTACAGTGACAGTGCATATTTTTTAGCATTGATCACTGTATTAGTGTCACTGGTCCCCAAAAAGTTTCAAAAGTGTCAGTTAGGTGTCCGATTTGCCTGCCGCAATATCGCAGTCCCGTTATAAGTTGCTGATCGCCGCCATTACTAGTGAAAAAAATATCCCATAGTTTATAGACGCCATAACTTTTGCACAAACCAATCAATAAATGCATGTTGGGATTTTTTTTTACCTAATACCAGAATACATATTGACCTAAATTGATGAAGAAATTAGATTTTCTACATTTTTATTGGGTGTGTTTTATAGCAGAAAGTAAAAAATATTGGGCTTTTTTTGTTTATAGCTTAAAAAATAAAAAGCCAGAGGTGATCAAATACCACCAAAAGAAAGCTCCATTTGTAAGAAAAAAGGGACAACATTTTTATTTGGGTACAGCGTCACAGGACCGCACAATTGTCAGTTAAAGTAATACAGTGGCGTATCGCAAAAAATGGCCTGGTCATGAAGGGGGTAAAACCTTCCGGAGCTCAAGTGGTTAAGGAAACATTTGAACAATTTAAATAAATACTAGACATGTGCGGTTAGTTTAGTTCCAAATTAAAATTTGGACGAATTTTTGTTTTTCGAAAATTCGGATGTATCCTAATTTTCCGAATTACAATAGTACCGAATTTAAACCAATCTGAAATAACGAAAAAGGAAATTCGGGCAAAATTTGAATTCAAATCATTGTAAAATCGTTTTTGCATACTTTTTGAATGTGAAAAGTTTTCAAATTCCAATAGTTTTCAAATTTGAGTTTGAAAAGTCCTCGAATTTGAATAGTTTTCCAATTTCCAAAGAGAATAAAATAGTATAGAAAACAAAGGAATAGAACAGAAAAAAAACAATAGACTAGAAAAGAATATATCAGAAAACAAAAGAATAGAATACAACAGAGTAAAAGCACTCTGTTCCACTCCACCACATTATATTCTTGTATTTTGTGTTATATTCCCCTCTATTGTATTCTATCTTTTTCCATTCTATTCCTCCACTTTCCACTCCACCCCATTCTCCTTGGAAATTGGAAAATTGAAAATGATTAGAATTTGAAAACTATTCAAAATTGATTCGAAAAATTTCTAATCGATTCAAAAACAAATAAACAAAACTAATTCCAAAAACAAATTAAACGAATGAAACTAATCTAACTAAACAAACGTATGTAAATAACAAATTGAAACAAAACAAAACTAAACAAATGTTTTCGCTCTGCATATAAACTAATAAATACAGTACATTTGTATTGCCTCAAGATTAAAATGACAATGTAGATGTAAGAAGTTAATAAATAAAAAGGTCACCTACATAAATTTCTTTAGTCCAAGTTTCAAGAAAATAGCAGAACAGAAAGTATTTAAATCCAACATTAATGTAGCACTACAATTTTAAAAGGACGTAGACACTGGCAATTCCCTTTTACAAATGGTTCAAACTGAGACTTGAATGAACAATAGAAATTGGTTCTTCCTCATTCTCCCAAGATAATAATTCACCATTAATTACGAGGATAAACCTGGTATTCAGTGCCATGCCACCTTCATCTGTTCACTTGTGGCCTTTGTAACATCTGGGGCCTGGGAACAGCATGCACTGTCATTGTGTTGTGTTTCAATGCTATGTAGTTGCTATTATTTCCACCTCTTTTGAGCAACATTTGCTTGCAATAGGTCACTGTGCACTAAGTTATATTGTCCCCAAGTTTAGGGCATTTAAAACTATTATTGTTGGTAACCTCTGGAAGTTGGAGGATGAGTTACCTCTAAAATCAAATCTTTTGCCTACTATTACTACTAGAGTGAAAGGAGTCATACATGTGCATTGTAGGGGTGGATAGCAGAATTGCATGTCATTTTTGCTGTTTTAATGTATCTTATCGACTATAAATAGATATAAATATGCCATTTCCCCTTGCAGTGGGTTTTTTAGTCCATTCCTGTACCATGGGCTACAATAGAATTTGCCACAAGGAATGTTAGAAACCTTTCCTGTTGTTCTGGCTCCTCTCCATTTAGCCTACAGGCCTGTCAGTAAACTTAAACATACAGCGAGGGAAAAAAGTATTTGATCCCCTTCTGATTTCGGATGATTGCCCACTGAAAAAGAACTGATCAGTCTATATTTTTAATGATAGGTTTATTTTGTGAGAAACAGAATAACAAAAATGGCCAGAAAACTGCATTTCAAAAAAGTTATAAATTGATTTGAATTTTAATGAGTGAAATACGTATTTGATCCCCCATCAATCAGCAAGATTTCTGGCTCTCTGGTGTCTTCTATACAGGTAACAAGCTGAGATTAGGAGCCTCTCTTAAAGGGAGTGTTCCTAATCTCAGTTTATTACCTGTACAAAATACTCCTCTTCACAGAGGCAATCAATCCATCAGATTCCTATGTCTCCACCATGGCCAAGACCAAAGAGCTGTCCAAGGATGTCAGGGACAAGACTTTAGACCTACAGAGGGCTGGAATGGGCTACAAGACCATCACCAAGCAGCTTGGTGAGAGGGTGACAACAGTTGGTGCGATTATTCACAAATGGAAGAAACACAAAATAACTGTCAATCTCCCTCGGTCTGGGGCTTCATGTAGGATCTCACCTCGTGGAGTTTCAATGATCACGAGAATGGTGAGGAATCAGCCCAGAACTACATGGGAGAATCTTTTCAATGATCTCAAGACAGCTGGGACCATCGTCACCAAGAAAACAATTGGTAACACACTATGCCATGAAGGACTGAAATCCTGCAGAGCCTGCAAGGTCACCTTGCTCAAGAAAGCACATGTACAGCCCATTTGAAGTTTGCTAATGAACATCTGAAAGATTCTGTGGAGAATTGGGTGAAAGTGCTGTGGTCAGATCAGACCAAAATCGAGACTCTTTGGCATCAACTCAACTAACTGTGTTTGTAGGAGGAGGAATGCTGCCTATGACCCCAAGAACACCATCCCCGCCTTCAAACATGGAGGGGAAAAAATTATGCTTTGGGGGTGTTTTTCTGCTAAGGGGACAGGACAACTTCACCTCATCAAAGGGCCAATGGCCAGGGCCATGTACTGTCAAATCTTGGGTGAGAACCTCCTTCCCTCAGCCAGGGCATTGAAAATGGGTCGTGGATGGGTATTCCAGCATGACAATGACCCAAAACACACAGCCAAGGCAATAAAGGAGTGGCTCAAGAAGAAGCACATTAATGTCCAGGAGTGGCCTAGCCAGTCTCCAGACCTTAATTCCATAGAAAATATGTGGAGGGAGTTAAGAGGTTCGAGTTACCAAACATCAGCCTCAAAACCTTAATGACTTGGAGAAGATCTGCAAAGAGATATGTGCAAACCTGGTGGCCAACTACAAGAAACGTCTGACCTCTGTGATTGCCAACAAGGGTTTTGTCACCAAGTGCCAAGTCATGTTTTGCGAAGGGGTCAAATACTTATTTCACTTATTAAAATGCGAATCAATTTATAACTTTTCTGAAATGCATTTTTCTGGATATATTTGTTGTTATTCTGTCTCTCATTGTTAAAATAAACCTATCATTAAAATTATAGACTCATTTTTTGTCAGTAGGCAAACGTACAAAATCAGCAGGGGATCAAATACCTTCTTCCCTCACTGTACTCGTCAAAACATGGGGCCCCAGATTCTGTGGATACAGGCCAGGTCCATCAGGGGTCAGTCCAAACACCCACCCCAAACAACACAGGGGTCGAGCACTACAAGGCATGTGGACCAGATGGGAAACCCATCATCACCGCCAGGCTAACTGACCCTCCTTCTCCTGTCCGACACCAGTTTCCCAACTGAGTCAGTCTGTATATTTGCTCCCCAGATATTGGTTTACCCTCTGTCCCTCAGAAATAACCAGACTCTTTTAACCCTTCTTTACTGTGCAGTAATTTGGTAAATAACAGCTTTAGTGACAGTAATTTTCAGTTATCCTTGTAGTGACCACTTGGGAGAATAGTCCAGTTCTCTCCTGAAGGGGAAACTACAAGATATGGTTGCTCACATCTCACAGTCTAAGTTAGGTGTCCTTCTCTTCCCATCAGCCACTTTCGCAGGGTTCTGCCCATCTTACTATATATATTACTGAGTAAGCAACTCAGAGTAACAGGCTGGTTGCTAGAACCCCCTTGGTGGGACTCCCTCAAAAAGGGCAATCCACAAACATCTCCAGAAATATGGGGATATTTGGTGGCTGTATTTGAATACCCCTCTGTTCTGTTGCTGGATTTACCCATGTGGCAAGCATGACTAGGGTAGATCAGAGCTCAACACCTAAACCTAACCATGCACCTCCCCCCAGTATTCCCCAAATTCCACCTTGCCCTACTTAGAAAAGACCACACAACACTTATGTGGGGTAAAAATGGCCAAAATCTGCCTTTTATTCAAACATAACCTTTATTTAACTAACAAACATACTAATTGACTTAATCCAGATACAATGAATTGAGATCCTTGACGGTATCAGATATCCATAACGCTTTGTGTCTGAGGCACCAGATATGCAAGTTGCGACCCCCGCCGCAAAACACTGGCTCGGGGCCCAACCCAGCTGACCTCAGCCACCCAGGGTTCTTAACACTACCCAGTCACTATGCAGTAAACCGTATCAACTCAAGGATACTATACCTCAGATGGTTCCCCACCGTTTACCCAATGACCAGACTTTACCCCATAATAACTCCGACCTCATGGCCTCGCCTCTCTGGTCCGCCTTGGAACAACGAATTCTAATTGGGACAAAGGACGATGTGACTGCAACATCGCCAATCAGCAAACCCCCTGCCACCCGTTTAGAAGAATTGACCAGTTTGCCAATGCGGAAAGCTCTGAAAAATGCCAGCAAAAAGGCTGCCCTAAACAAAGATTGTTCGTAATCTGAAAAACAAACCGTTTGCAGATAGTCTAAGATAGAACTTAATACAGATAATGATACAGGGTGACGAGAATCGCATGATCGGTGGCCTTTCCAGTAACACTTAATTGCTTGCCTGCCTGGCCGCAAAAGCTTTAGTAAAATCCCCAACTCTGACCAACTTGAACCAGAATGATAGCATTTCTCCTGCGGTGTTGCTATCAGTGTGTGAAGAGTGGGAGAAGAGGGTTGCATTGACAATCCAACACAATGGGCAGCACATTGAGCACATTTTATAAGTGGTCAGAAACTTGTAAATAAAGTTACGTTAAAACCAAGCACACCATTGTATTTCTTGTGAAATTCCCAATAAGTTTGATGTGTCACATGATCCTCTTCCTATTGAAAAAACAAAAGTTGGATTCAAAATGGCCGACTTCAAAATGGCCGACATGGTCACCACCCATCTTGAAAAGTTTCCCCCCTCACATATACTAATGTGCCACAAACAGGAAGTTAATATCACCAACCATTCCCATTTTATTAAGGTGTATCCATATAAATGGCCCACCCTGTACTTTGTTGCAAATCCCAGGAATATACACAGCATAAATAAAACCATTCAATCTCAGGCACATTAAAACTAAATGGCGCAAGAGGCGCACCACTGGCGGGGAAGAGGGCAATATGTTATTGATTGCTGATACTACACCCACATTGTTACAGTGAAATCACAATTTTTGTTTAGAAAGGCATCACCCCAAATCTCCACCGCCTGTACTATTAGAAACAGTTCCAAAAGTACCATGTTCTTTAACAGACCAGCCAAACGCCACTCGTCAGGCCACTGTTGCACACTCCAGTGTCCTTGGAAGTAAGACTCATAGCCAACAGAGCCAGCAGCATCCGTGAACAAGACCAAATCCACATTGCTAAAAGGACCCACCATCCACAGTATTCTACCATTATAGGACTCCAAAAAGGTGTCCCAAACCCGGAGATCAGCTCGGAGCTCCCTGGTCAAACAAATGTAGTTCCCTGGGGCACAAACACTTGAAGTAGCCAAGGACAACCTGTGGCAAAGATTCTGCCCATAGGAATAATCCTACAAGCAAAATTTACCAAGCAATGACTGCAGCTCTCTCAACTGAATCTTCCGACGGCCGTGCGCATTGCCAACCACCCTCCGCAGCGCCACCAATTTCTCCCAGGGCAATCGGCATTCCATGGCCACTGAATCAATCGTAATGCCAAGGAAAACCAGTTTGTTGCCAGGCCTTCCGTCTTGTCAGGAGCCAAATGAATGCCGAAACAATCTGCTATGTGCTATAAAGTTCCCAGCAGAACCACACAAATGCTAGAATCCGGAGGGCCAATACAAAGAAATGTCTTCCAGATAATGAATGATGGAGTTCATTCCAGACACATCCCGTACCACCCATTCTATAAAAGAATGAAAAGTTTCGAACAGGGCACACAATATGGAACAACCCATCGGTAGACAATGATCAACAAAATATGACCCTTGCCTCTTACAACCCAAAAAAGGACACTGTGTGGGTGAACCGGAAGCAGACGAAACGCCGCTTCCACATCAGTCTTGGCCAGCAGCGAACCCTGGCCATGCATGCGTATCCAGAAGATAACTGCATCAAACGATGTATAGGTACTCGCACAGGCCTGCGGGTCAATATCATCTTTAACCGAGCCACCCTTAGGAAAGGAGAGATGATGCATTAAACTAAAGTTGCTGGGTTCCTTCTTTGGGACCACCCCAAAAGGGGACACAACCAGGCCCAGACATGGAGGAGAGGAAAAGGGGGGCGCTCATCCGACCTAAAGAAACTTCCTTAGAAAGCTTCTCTGAGACCACTGCAGGGTGAAGGAGAGCCAAACTCAAATTGTTGAAGGCCGGTGGAATGACAGTCAACGTGCACGGGATACGAAAAACTTCCCTAAATCCCAGCTCGAAAAGTGGAGCAGATTCCCGATCCTGATACCTATTTGAAAAAGGAACCATGCTTCCCACTCTCACCGGGGTCCTCCCTTTTTCCAGATGTATCACCTGAGCGTCCTTTTCCCTGTTTAAAACAGCGGGCGAGCGAATGGCTGCCGCCGCAGCCTGAGCATTCATGTTTAAAACGATAGGTACTGCCGAATTGACAGGAGCTCTCGTTAAACTGCCAATGCGCTCCTTTTCTTCTGGAGGCTGATATACCTGAGGTAGAGGCGCCGCCAGCCCTCCCTGGGAAAAACAGATTTGCCGCCCTGGCCGATGTCCTTGTGATCCCAGCGAATGGAAGGCCTAACAGCCTTTTGCTGCCTGAATTGCTCATCATAACGGAGCCACGCCATCCCACCATAAACTCTATTGGCCTCCCTAATAGTGTCTAGGTAACAAAAAAGCAGCGAACAATTTTTCCCTGATTACAGTAGCCAAAATCGCGAAAGCTTGCAACCAATTGGCAAATGTATGTGGGATCAGACAGTATCTCCTCTTATCCTTCTCCTTTTTACTCTCGTCGGGTTTAACCCTATCTAGGTTAAATTTTTCCAGCGGAAGTAGTGAAAATACCTCCACATACTCCCCCTTCCAAATCTTTTCACAGACTTCCGGTTTAAGGTTAGCGCCAAGGGGTCCCTTGTAGCACACGTATACCTCGCATTTGGCAGAATCCGCCAATCTGACCTTATCCGTCTTGTTCTCTCTGTCCTTCGACTTCTCCCCCACAGGATTGGTGTCTGCAATAACACAGTACAGCCAGCCCTCCTGCTTAGCAGGTGCCTGGGCCCCCCCTCTTGAACTGATGAGGCCAGGTTCCAGTACAGTAGGTCTGGCTGTACTGCCTCATCAGTGGCAAAGTAAGGCAGAGATAATATAAATATAAACTCCAAGCCAAGTTGAACCCTCTTAATTTATGACTGTAATGCATTGGGGTTGCATATATAGTACAGTAAATAATATGCCTCTCACACACAAGCAGCAGCCCAGTATTTTGACACTCCCCCCCCCCCCCACCCCTTCCCCGCCAGAACATTGATCTAAGTGAGAATTATGCTGAATAAAGTAGTGTCCATTGGACCACAGGAGAGCCAGGCCCTTGTTTGTCTGTGTGAGCCATAACTTGACTCTCCTATGTTCTGACAGCACCATGCTTTTTAGCCCCTACTGCAGTCCGTACAAAAAAATAAGCAAGAAGAATAGTTATTTTTATATATATAAAGAATAAAAGTCCGCGCTCACAACAACTAAAAAGATATAAATATTAAAATTTGAAATTTGAAGTGAAGTGTAACATAGGCTGCTCGCAAACAACAACTAATCCAAACCCTGTTAACCTAATCAACAACAAACGCTCGTCGGATACAATGTGAAGTGAAGTTTAAAGTTTAAAATTATAAATATAGAAAAATCAACAACACTCGCGCCTGAAAATAAGAAATATATATATTTTTATTGATAAGAAGAACGAATAAAAAAACATGCCTGACGTCATCCCCGATTTTTCGTACCACGACAGTCTTGTATCCTCTCAGTTCAATACCGAGTGTGTCTGTTTGTTCCCGGACCGAGAGGACACCAGGTTACCTGTGATGAAATAAGTCGTATTAAGAGTGAATCTAGTTACAAGACCG
>BLSH010323318.1:188779-201287 GCA_018402905.1 Glandirana rugosa | reverse complement strand
CCCCCCCCCCCCCCCACCATCAAAAAATTAAAAAATTTTTAAAACAAACTTTATATTTTTATTGTTATTATTAAAAAATATTTTTTCAATATCTGTTACATACAATTAAATCCATTTCAAAAACATTTCTTAATGGCCTTCCCATACCCCTTACCCTCCCATCCCAATAACCCAAAGAGGAGAGGTAACAAAAAAAACTATCCATAGCCTTCCTGCAGAAACCCGCACAGATGTCTCTGAAATCGCCCCTGAAGTTGCACGATTTCATTCCCGCTGTCAATGTGAACTTGGGCTAAAGGTACAAGCCATCACCAGATATCTCCTCAATGCCAGAGTTAGAACATCACCCTTCCAGACAGTAGTATCCCAGCCCTCTACTACTTACAGGCAGCTGAGCCATTCTGAACACAACAATATGGTAAGAGGCAAATTCTAACAATGCACAACAAAGAGTGTTTTTAGGGGCTCTTTTTAGTGTTATCAGATGAATACGATTATGAGCATTCCAAGATCTTGCAATCTTAATGTGGAATTTTGGACTTAACCCTAACAACACTTAAAACTGTCCCTTACCCCCTCTTAAAACCCTATGCCTTAAGATCATATTACCTACCTTACTTACTTACCTAATTTTAGTCCGGTTATGTGATCTCCTCTGTGTCTGCTAGTGGCGCTGCAGGGGAGAGGAGAGAGTCTGCCAGCAATGACTAGTAAAGCCTGAAGCAGTGACATCACCCATAGGCTTCAATGGCCAATCTGTTTTCAGTGCTCCCTCCTCTCCCCTGCAGGTTCTCTGGCTGGGGAGTCAAATCACATATAGGCACTTTTAAAGCTCCATAGAGCTATTTGTTAACAAGTTGTAATTGGTTAACATCCAATAGTACAAGCAGGCCTGATTTATTTATGTTGCAGATAAGGCCTCATACACACGGGCGTATCTAAAAAAATAAACAAAACGTCGGGTCCGACGTCAAGGAAAAAAAGTCGACGTTTTTCGGCGTTATGCATTGGCGTTTTTGAGCGTTAGTGAGCGTCGGCGTCAATAGGCGTTTTTTTAAAAAAATCATCCCTCTGCTATTTTTCAACCTAAAAACGTCGGCGTCAAAAAACGCCGGAAAACGCCGGTACAATATTAGGTGGCGTTTGTTGGCGTTTTGTGGCGTCGGCGTCAAAAAACGTCAAAACGTTACAGCCTCAGAACGCGATGGCCATGGGTTCTACTTTCTGCTCACTAACGCCAACGCCATCTACAGCTCAAAAACGCAGACGTTTTAATGGGGCCATTGACTAACATGGAGAGCTGCAAAAAAACGCCAGAAAACGCAGGCGTCAAAAAACGTCCGTGTGTATGAGGCCTTATCGTAACGTATAGGGGTTGATTTACTAGAGCTGGAGAGTGCAAAACCGGTACAGCTGTGCATGCTAGCCAATCAGCTTCTAACTTCAGCTTGTCCAATCAAGCTTTGACAATAAAACCTTGAAGCTGATTGGTTTCTGTGTGGAGCTGCACCAAATTGTGCACTTTCAAGCTTTAGTAAATCAACCCCATAATGCCTTTTCCAGCAATGGTGTAAAGCTGAAACAAGATGATCCATATCTAATAAGAAAATATGATGTCTTGCATAGTTTTTTTTTTTTAACAATGTTAATTCAGGTAGGGGTAAAATTATTGCTTTATAGAAACTCATCCTTACCTTTGCACAATCCGAGCTTGTGGACATTTCGCTGGAATTTTCTTTGCCATGGAATTTTCCATCATGGTCTGGATTTGGCTTTGAAGAGTGTCAACCTGCTCTTGGTTTTTCAGCAAATAGATGCCACGTCCTTGATTCAGCCCAGTGGGTTTACAGATCCAAGTTTGGTCATCTAAAAAATGAAACAGAATAGGTATTCAAAATCAGTGTTAGGGATAATTCACTGTTTGACATCCATAGTACCTTCTGCTATCACAGCTATCAAATATTCCATGAAATAGACAGTTTATACAGAGCACAGCAAAACTTATACCAAATGCAGTAAAATAGTTGCATCAAAAAAAAAAAACAAATTAAATATTTATCAGTTTTTTTCTTGCCATCCTACAACCTACCTAATAATACGTAGCAGACCAAAATACTATACTTTTTCCACATACAACACATACACATACTACTGTATACCACCACCCATGCTTGAGAGTATTTAATAATAATATTTCCAATACCTTAAAACCAAACAAATCTGTAATAAAAACTTATTGCAAGTCTGCAGTGCGCACATTACGAACAAAACACCTGTAAAAAAAATTTGAAGCATAAAATAAGACCACACAAAAAAGTGCACAATGGTACTTTGATCCTGCTAGCAACTGGTGACAAACCTGGTACACCAGGTCCAAATTAACCCACGAAGAAAGTGGTTCAATACATGACATGCTTTCTTCCCTGAAAACTAATGAGAACAGATTCTACACTTATTGATTATATGAGATGAAGCATTGCCTTCTTCTAACAGAAGTTATTTACACATCCTCACTTCCATCACAACACCTCTTTCCTACACATCTATTAAATGGTTATCCTTATGAACAGAGATGAACAGGCTCATTTAAATCTGGATATGGCCAAGTCAACCAGTGCAGATATCTGTAAGGCTCCATTCACACGTGATCGCGAGCGGAGCCATCGCAATTCCGCCCGAGATTTCAAATCGCTGCAAAATGTGGTACGCCATTGCAATGCCATTACTTCTTAATGGCACCCAAATTGTGCTGCAATTTTGCCACGATTGTCAAAAAGGAACATGAGCTTCTTTTGGGTGACAGTCATGGCAAAATCACAGCACGATTAGGGTGCCATTAGAAGTAATGGCATCGCAAACGCATCCTGGGTTTTGCAGCGGTTTTGAATCGCGGCCAGAATCGCAGTGATTCCGCCCACAATTAGGTGTGAATGGAGCCTAAATCTTTGGGTGTTCATGCCAAGGAATTTAAACACGTAGAGAAAGCTGTAGCTGAGGCATAGATTAAAACAGTGGGTACCACATCCAGACAATAGAGAAAAATCTCTTTAGGGTGCTTTGAGGTAGGACAGAGAGATGGTAGAGCCATGGCCTGTATAAGAAAAGGAAAGGAATAAACCACCTTGGGAAGAAAGGAGGCAAATCTCAAATCAACTATGTGTTTGGATAGCAGAAGAAAGGGTTCTTTACAGGTTAAAGCTGCAAACTCAGAGACATGCCTCGCAGATGAAATGGTGGCAACTATTCAATTTAGGGGATATGGGGGGATCCCTTTTGGATTCAAATGGTGATTTCTGAAGAACCAATAGAATCAGGTTAAGGTCCCGCTGAGGAGCATACAGGAGGAACAATGTGTGCAGCACCCTGCATGTAGGTCTTCATGAGAAGCAAGCAATCTCTGAAAAAAAAAAACTGCTAAGGGCAAGATTTGACCCTTGATGGTACTCAAGGCTAAACATTTTTCCAGACCAGACTGAACTTTCTGGGATGAAATTTCCTTGCTGTACACCAGGAGAAATACACATTCTAAGTGCCATGGTAGTATTTGCAAAGAGTCAATTTCACAGCTTTCAAGAGTAAAGGGATAACCAAATCCATTCGGCCCCTGTCTCTCAAGACCTGGGTTTCAACAGCCAGGTTGTTAAAGCCAGCAACAGGCAGGCAACATCCTGCAAAAGAATAGGATCGTAAATTAGCCTGTAGGCAGGTGCAGTCTATGTTCTGCACAGCAGGTAGCACTCACCTGCAGTGGCCTTGCACCTGGAGAGATAGTCACAAGGAACATAGTTCCTCTATTTCCTGGGTCACTGGGGAAGCTATGTGGTTGGATGCTGCCACTGCACATGACTCTGACAGCCATCTTGGGTCAGCAGAGCCTATTTAGGGCCCTGGCTCCCTGGTCTGGTGCGCTTAATGCAAATGAGTAGCGTAGTGAAAAGTGCCCCGTCTGTTAGGGAGAGGACAAGCTGTTGGGTAAAGGTACCTGATAAGCAAGAACTCAGGTTATCTTCCCGCTTAGGAAGGGGATGGCCAAGCTGCATTCTGCCCCCTTAACAGATGCTGTCAGATGGCTGAAACCTGCTCTCAATACACATTTTCTATTGCACCTGACAATGTGAATTATTTTTGCTGCACAATGCTGCACCCCACCTACAGGCACTTGGGATAGAAGATGTGGATGATTTAGTAGGGCACACAGAGAGTCTGCCAAGAGCCTTAAAAGCTCTGATTACCACTTCCTCCTGGGCCAGTTCAGTGCGATGCCCTGAGTCCTGGTTCACATTGGTGCGTTTTGGCATGTGATTTGACACTGCGTTTTACATGCTGCGTTTTGCCACTTTTGCCGTGTTCGCATCTAGAAGTGTTTTTTTTTTCTTTTAAAAGACAAACACCTCTAAACGAAACTATGCTAAATGTGAGTTAGGCATTTAGGTGCTTTTTTTTGCTGTTACGGGCATTTCAATTTCAAATGCCTCTGAACTTCCGTCTGAACGCATTTTTTTGCTTTCCAAAAAACTCTAAACTCAACTGCCTGGAAATGACCTTAAACGACCCTGTGTATATGTACTGATAAGATAACATTAGATGAGTTCAGGGCAGCTGAAAAAAAAAAAACACTCAAATGCCTCTAAATGTCCGTTTAGAGGCAGCAGTGTGCATGAGGCCTTATATGGTTGATTTGAATAGGGATGGTACCAGCAGAGATTTTGATGTTACAAAATGAACCCACCCACTATGCTCCAGATGCCTGGACCTGGAGACAAAACTGCTCAGCTTCTTTTTTTAAAAAACACCTTGAGGTGAACAGGCCATTCTCCGGAGTCCAAACTGGAATGTGCATGGTGGACAGGACTGGAACTTAAAGTTCTACCCAAGCCAACCAGAATCAGATCTGCCACTCTTTGAGCCACAACACATCTTGTTCCTCCTTGATAGGTTCCAGTTTCTCCTTGTTCCTTCTTGATAGTTAATGTATGCTACTGAAGTAGCATTGTCTGATTCAGTCCTGGTTGGATGACCTTGCAGAAGACAGATCCAGCGTTGAAAGGGGTAACCAGAACTTTGACCAGTACCAGAACTTTGACCAGTAGAGGAGATTCCTCTGACAACCGTGTCTCTTGTACCAATAAGAAATCTGTTAGGCTGGGATCCATTGTAAGATCCTTCAAAACCATTATGAGGAACAACTTTTTCTGATTCCAAAGCTAAAATTGCAACCCACCACACCAAGGCAAGCCTGGTTTTACTGATCAGGCATATGGAATGATCCAGAGACTGCGCTCTCCTGTCCCATGCTGCCAGTAATTTTGTTTACCGGTGGCCAATCTCCTTAAAGCAGCAGCATAATCTGCATACTCAAAATTACATCCTGTGCCCCTTAAAGTATAACTAAGAAAAATGTACCACTGTAAATTTTTGGTTTGAATTTTCAGCTGGAAGTGTATCTGCACTTCTGCAGCTCATAATGACAATACTAAGTACATTGAATAATATAGGTTTACTGATAGGCTTACCTATGTTCACTAATTGTAATAATAATGTGTTCATTTGAAACCTAACAAGTAGAACTTCTTCATGTATAAAAACATATACTACTGAATAAAATTAGCAGGGCTCTGAAGTCAGTATCAAATAAAAAACACTTTATTAAAATAAGCAGCACACTTACATAGAAGTTAGCATGAAACAGCATTGATAGGGAACACCTGAGACCAAGCAGCTGTAAACAGCGTGAAGCTGTGCACACCCACTCTCCCGACATCCAGCAGGCATTTTGCCAGTTGTCATCCTCGTGTGCAGCTTAGAATGCCTCAGCTAATATCCATACTTTGAGCTGGCTGGCTCCCTGTCATCATCTGTCTCTATTTGCTCAGTGATGCCTACAGCCTCACACTGATTACAGCTGCTTGGTTTCAGGTGTTCACTATTATGCTGTTTTATGCTAACTTCAATGTAAGTGTGCTGCTTATTTTAATAAAGTGTTTTTTTTTATTTCATACTGACCTCAGCACCCTGCTATTCATTTTCTTCTATATTGGGTTGATCTTACCCAGATTTTTGGTGGAAGCTGCAGGGGTTCCAGTCATAGTCCCTTCTCCTGTTCAGCCATCCATCGATCTAATTGCTTCATCCATACCTCTACCCTGTTGATGTTCTACAGATACAGATGAAAGTTCCAATGGACCAAGGGACTTGGCACTTCTCCTAGGAGCGCTGTATGTACTGTGTACTTGTACACTCTTTGAATAAAAATTAAACTACTTTTTTTAATTTAACCAATGTACCGCATGTATAGTGGGTTACCTTCATAGATAGAAAAGAATGCCTCAGCCTCTTCTTTCAAATCCAGACGGAATGTCTCAGGGAAAAAATCTGCCATTTTCAACACCCTGTTTGTAGACAGAAATAAAAACCAATAAATGACCACAGATACACCAAAATATAGCACTAACTGAACAGTGTCATAAATCTCCTAGCTGCCCCTTTTGTTCTTTCTTGAACTAAAATTTTCCTGTACCTCCACAACTGTCCTTCTTCTAGGAGGTATCTTTATAAACACATGAACTATTCAAGAGAAAACTATAATGGTTTTGGTCATTTTGATTTGAATTTTTAAGGTTACCTGCTTATATTTCTCTTACTTTTATGTAAGATCCCCACTAGGGCCATTTATACTGCTGTGCTGCAGTAAAGCATGCATTTAAATGCCACCCAAACGCACATGCATTACAACACACCACAGCGCTCAACAACACTGTGTTGGTGCATTAAGCAGCCCAAAAGAAGGGCAATTTCACACCAAATGCATGTGTTATCATGTTCAGATCCAAAATATAAAAAATAGAGATTTAAACTCACGCTTGGAGTACAAATAGTATTCTGCAATAATATATGTCTGAATACCAGACATTAAACAGATCTATGTGAAAAGACAAGTGTGCATATCTCTTTAAACCCAATATGAGCAAATAAAGAACTTATAATTCATAAATGTGTCAATTTAAGGAGGCAGCCGCCTTTTGTGATGACGCTTGTTTAGGGGAAACTCGTTGGGCAGAGCTGTTCTGTGACATCATCACGCATAACCCCTTAAACCCTGCCCCTCTGCACCGCAATCATGTGCATTGCAATGCCTTGCAGTGCATTGGAAACTGTTGCACAAAAACGCTACCCATCACAAGCAGTCATATGCTTTTCGTTAATTTTACTTACTTGCTATGAGCAACAAAACTTAAAAAAAAAAAAAAATAGGTACTGGTGAGTCATACTAATGTGTTGTATCTTTTTTTCTGCTAAAGTGGCCATTTTAGGTAATTGTCAATACAGAAAACCATTTGTACAAATTACTGCTGGTATATATGCATTTTTTTCCAACAAATTGGGATTAAACAGTATTCTTTTGTGAATGCTGCAATGCTATAGCAGCCTTTAATCCACAAAAAATTAAGACAAAAATTCAGAAAATCCAGAAAAATTAACTAGTGGTGCACCGAATGGAAATTTTGGTGCCGAAACCGATACCGAAAATTTAGGCTGCACTAGGCCGAAAACCGAAACCGATACCGAAAATGAAAGTTTTTAAAAAATAATTATATTTTTTATATATAGTTGTATTATATTCCACTTTTAATTAATATCATCAGTTTAAATTAATATGAATTTGTTGGCCATTATTGGCACTTTTAGTGCAAGAAAAGCTAAAAAAAATGCAGTCTGCAGTTTGTGACCATCTCTTGTATCATGTCTGCAGTCTCTTACTTATACTTCAACACATTGCTAATAGTATTGGCAAATTTTCCACTTGGTGCACCTCTAGCAGACATGAGACAGGAGACGGTCAGAGACTGCACACATAGCACAGGAGATGGTCAGAGGCGGGACATTGTTACAGAGCTGTCCAGTGATTTAATCCAGCTCCGTGACACAACATGAGATCTTGAGAAGGGAGGGGAGGACTCAGGATGATACAAGTGTGGCACCTGGCGGGGTGGGGTGACCCTGTTTGACCCCGCCCCTTTTTCAGATTCATTATCTGCATTTTTTTTCTTTCTGCATTCTGCCAAAAATGCCATTTTCGGCCGAAACGTTTCGGCCGCCGAAATTTCGGTGCATCCCTAAAATTAACACAAGCATATTGTTGATTGCATACATCTCAACCGTCCTTGATTTTGAGGGACTGTCCCTCGTTTGGAACAAAGTCCCTCTGACCCTCTTTCCTCCTCATTTGTCCCTCATTTTGGTCTGCTCTGTATCGTTGTACTGTATATAAAATACACTCCTTATCTATAAAAAAATGTTTTCCTGTGCTAAACCTTTTATCCAATTTCTAAACTGCTGCATTTATAAATTCCAAAAGCAAATAGAACAGAATAGTAGAGGTAAAAAAGCACTTGTGGGTTTAACCAATAATTTTTTTGTACAATTCTCCTTTAAGGGGGGTGTGGCAGGGGGTGTGTCCTATGCCTACATACTTTTGCTTATAGGTGCCCCTCATTCCCATTTCAGAAGGTTGGGAGGTATGAAATTGTATTGTAAGCCTATAACTGATGAGTAATACATAAGGATATATCAATTTAGAGTAAGAGACAGCATGACTGACAACATGACAAAGTATTATAATTATATATGCTATTATAAAGTATTATAAATTAGGCTTTTCATTAATGAAGTGACTAACCTCTAATATATAAAGTGAATAGTGATTCTTAAAAAAGTCACAAATGGCTCCCTAAGCACTGTATTGGGGACAGGTACTCTTTTACAACTATTGTAATTAAAGATGATTGCACACCTGGTTTTGTTGATTTTTTGCATGACTCTTTCATATTCTCGCAGGCTGCTCAAAAGTCCGATCTTCGTGGTGAGCACCTTATTGTTAGGTATTTGATACAAAAGTTGTTCACCTAAACATAAATCATTAAAGTATGCATTATTGTAAAGTAAGCGATTTTTATACCAAGCAGATGCAAAACCTCCTTATACTTGGTTGTTTTTGTAATGAAAATTGAATACTAACAACTTATCAAAGTAAATCTTATATTCTACGTTTTATCTGCAGGGCAGCAAGAGACAAAGGGGTTGGTTTACTAAAACTGGAGAGTGCAAAATCCCCTCTTTTTTTTTCACATTAAAATAACAAACATGTTATAGTTTACCTGCTCTGCACAGTGGTTTTGCACAGAGCAGCCCGAATCTTCCTCTTCTTGGATCCCCTGCCGGCGCTCCAAGTCCTTCCCTCCTACCAGGTGCCCCCACAGCAAGCAGCTTTCTCTGGGGGCACCCAAGTAGGCGTACTTCCAAGCCACGGCTCTGTGTGTCCATTCACACATGGAGCTGCGGCTCGCCCCCCACCCCTTCTGTCTCCTGATTGGCTCACTGGCTGTAATTGACTGCAGCCGGAGCCAATGGCTCCCACTGCTGAAAAAAGCCAATCAGGAGTGCGAGTCCTTAGAGAACCAAGGCTCTCGTGGACATCGCTGGATCGAGAGGGGATCAGTTAAGTATTAAGGGGGCTGCTGCATACACAAGGTTTTAAAAAAAACAATATCTACATTATTTCAGAGCGCCTCCCGGCGCTCACGTGACCGGCCGCCTCTCCCCTCTCCTGGGCTGACAGCTACTGAATTTGTATATAAGTTGGGACAGGTACATTCCTTAAGTTTAACTCCAGCCAAAAATATAGTTTTTACACTTTTTGGATAGCATAGGGAATGGTTAAAGCGGAGTTACACCCAAAAGTGGAACTTCTGATTTAACCACGTCAGCCCCAGAAGGATTTCCCACTTTAGGACCAGAGCACTTTTTGCGATTCGGCACCGCATCGCTTTAACTGACAACTGTGCGGTCGTGCGATGTTGTACCCAAACAAAATTTGCGTCCTTTTTTTCCCACAAATAGAGCTTTCTTTTGGTGCTATTTGATCACCTCTGCGTCATTTCTGATCGCCGCTATAAACAAAAGAAGAGCGACAATTTTGCAAAAAAAAAAAAAAAAAATTCTTACTTTTTGCTAAAATACAAATCCAAAAAAAATATAAAAAAACATTTTTTTTCATCGGTTTTGGCCGATTTATATTCTTCCTCATATTTTTGGTAAAAAAAAATTGCAATCTGCGTTTATTGATTGGTTTGCGCAAAAGTTGCCTCGTTTACGGACGATGAGAATTCATTTCTGGGGTTTTTATTTATTTATTTTTTTTTTTACTAGTAATGGCGGCGATCTGCGATTATTAGCGGTACTGCGATATTGCAGCGGACATGTCGGACCATTTTGCTACTTTTTTGAGACCATTGGCATTTATACAGCGATCAGTGCTATAAAAATGCACTGATTACTGTGCAAATGCGATTGGCAGTGAAGGGGTTAACCTGCAGGTGCGCTCTAAGGGTTAACTGTGTTCCCTGGGCGTGTTCTAACTGTGTGTGGGCTGGCCTGGCTGGGGAAAGGGGATGATCACGGCTTCCATATACAGGAAGCCTGTGATCACCGCCCTTTGCCCTCTATGAGAACGGAGATCCGTGTTTACTTACACAGACCTCCGTTCTCTCACTGCGGGGAGGGGGGGCCATCGCGGCGATCGAGTCCACTCTACCCGCTCTCTGGCCCCCCGAACACAGTGAGCGTGCGAGCGCTCACAGCACTAGTTATCGCACCCGCCGTCATAGGTTTGTGATAACGAGCCACTCTGTCGCCGTCAGACGGCGGTCGGCAAGTGGTTAAAGGAAGGTGACCCCCTGACATGCCACAATTGGTTCCAGGTCCACTTCCTCTTCTTCCCTCTTCGGAAGGAAGTTCACCTCCCCCCCCCCTCGCCGGCCATTGACAAGGCACAGAGTGACTCGCGCATGCGCAGTGCGCGCCCAGCTTTGAAGCCTTTTGAAGGACAGGTGAGTGTCCGATTGTTAAAAGTTAGTAATGTTTCTTTTGCTGTCTGTGCCTCTGTTCATAATATTTCACCTCACTTTCTGTCCCTGTAACAATTGGATTTTGAAAATTTGGGGTTGTTGTGAAAACAAGGATTGGTGATAAAGCTTCAGTGAATTTCCTCTCACTTCCTGTTCTCCCTCCATTTGTAAGTATGAGTTGTATGTAAATTGGATGTATGCAACTCAGGGACTGCCTGTATTGTGATTCAACATTAAACATGCAATGTATGCATTCTAACCTTCCCGGAAGGCATTATAGGTGGCCGAGCTCTTGGTTTCACACCATTTCAGCTTGTAGTCCTCTCTCTTGTTGTCGTGGATCTGTTGCCATCCTTTGCTCAGGCAGTATGCACTAACCCTAGAAAACAAGGTCTATTAACCAGGATAACATTCAATACATAACCAAAATATAGCAAAGTAAAAAAATATATTATGTTTAATGTTTTGTAGATCCAAATATGAAAGAGATAAAAAATGTCAATTGACTTATTATTGTGTGCTGTATAGTTTGTAATCAAACATATACATAGGACTAGTCTGATTTGCCAATTTTTTTTATCTCACAACTAGTCTAAAATCGGTCATACATGAAACAATTTCCAGTCAATTTCAACCACTTTTCATCCACCAATACGACTGCAAGTAAAAACGCAAGAAGCTAAAAAATCTACAGTCCACAAGTTTAATCAACTACTAGAATTGTGTAGATTGTGAAGTGGAAACAGGAAAATATATTGATTGCTTCAATACAGTTTATTGAAATATCAAATCGAAAAGGGGAAAATAACTCCAGCAGATGGTATTCCAATTTTTCCTTTCAGTTCATTAGGAATAATTTCAATCACATCTGTTTGTGGATGATGACATCCACCATTTTGGCCTTTACTTGCTTTGCAGGCTGAACAGAAAATTAGATTGAACATTTGATTATGCTGTCAAAGTGTCACGTGTATGGTCATAGCTAAGGTGCCAACTCTTACACACACCTCCAACTGCTGGATGAAAATAAAACTACCTAAATACCCCTTTTACCAAATTCATGGTAATGTAATTCACAAGGTCTTCCCCAATCTTAGAGCGTAGTGGGGGCTTATTTGGGCACTTTCTCCATTGCTTGGGTGACGTGGACACTTCTTAGCCCAGGCACACCTTGGACACCCTGTGGGCATGTAAAAGAAATAACAGGAATGGCGCTGTCTGATACTATGTGAAGAATAAATAAAGGGTAAACTTCTCAATATTGTGTATACCAGATATGTAAATAAATAAATAAATATAGGTTCCACACGGACCCGATTCTTCACAGGTGCAGTGGGTTCGTTACCTCTTTCACGGGTTTATTCGGGGGTGATGCGAGATTCTAACCCCTTCTGGAACACTTAATGTAATGGTACTTAAACCATTTTCCCCATAAATCCATCAAAATAAAAGTAGGTCGTCAACCTCCACACACATTCTCAACCGTGGAATCGATACTGGTATGTGCACTGTGAAACTGTCGTATTAGTTTACAAGTTAGATTAAAAGACAAGTCGGACGTTTCGTTCATTTCCGGTTTTACCACCTACAGTAGTAGGTGTTTG
>BLSH010323318.1:156534-188136 GCA_018402905.1 Glandirana rugosa | reverse complement strand
AGTCTATTTATGGCACTAAATCCAATATGTTATCATATACATTTTGTCTGGACTTTCATATTTATTCTTATGTGCATTAACTAGTTTATATGGTCCTCACCTATCAATACTATTGTATAACCTAAATCACGGTATTTATCTGATATAATTTTTTACGGACTTTTTACGGATTTTTATGGATTCTTACACGATTTGATATTCTAATTTCACTGTTGTATTATTTATCTTTACCCACTGTCACTGTTGGACATCTCATCACTCGGAGTATTTGGTACATAACTTTCACAGATTTTTAGGGACTTTTACGGACTTTGCACAAAATGTTGATTTAATTTATATTTGTCTCATATAACACATGTGGGCGGGTCCCCTATATTTATTTATTTATTTACATATCTGGTATACACAATATTGAGAAGTTTACCCTTTATTTATTCTTCACATAGTATCAGACAGCGCCATTCCTGTTATTTCTTTTACATTCACCTCCCCCTTTCTTTAAAGGGGTTTTCTGGAAGGCAGCAGTCTCTCCTTTTTTATTATTTCAATATTATACTAATTTTATCCCAGTGCGGGTTTACTTGATCATTTACCCTGTAGGCATGCCTATGAAAACAATGTTAGAGGGGTTTTTAATATAAAATGGGTGGGTGAGGGGTGGGAGAGAGGTATGGAAGGGGATTATGTATGCACAGATACAGGCTTTAACCGACAGGTTGGTCACCTCAATCAATGTTAACAAAGCTCATAAAAAGTAAAATAACTTTAAATAACTAAACTAGGTTTCATTTATCCTGTTATATAAAGATTATATATCATGGGTGAGGTAGCGACTCCAATGTTGTTTAAGATGCAGAATACAGGGATTATGAAGGGTGAGTGTTATCATGTTATATTACACCTCAAAGAAGGCCTCCGGGTGGATGTAAAAAAAAAGGGAATATTACTAGCAAGCAAAAATTCATTATTGATTGTTTTAACTCTTAAAAAACTTAATTTTTCACCATTGGATGAAAATCTTTGGTAAAAAAAACAAAGAATACTTTTTCAGACATCAAAGGTAAGAACCTCTCCTTTTCCCACTGTCTACTGAGGGTGCCATTGATGACCACTGAAGCTTTAAGCTCTAAATGGTAGGTTTTAATACCAGATTCAGAGGTGCCCGACATGTTCTCTAAACATTTCACTTAAAGTAGTCCACCAGCTTTCAAATGAAACTTGTAGTGCCGCTCTAAGCTGAGACAGAGATCTCCCCACCAGTTGCAGTGAAGGGAGCTGGCGTCAGTGCACCATTCAGAGGTGTAAGAGCATTATCAAAGAGAAGAAAGGGTGCCGCTCACCTACCATTAATATGTAGATGAATGGGTCCTCAGCCAGCACCGCTCCAGCCACGTCCCTCTGACATGTTTCGCCCCACTCACCAAGGCTTGGTCACAGAGGTCTGTGACATGGCTGGAGCAATGCTGGCTGAGGCCATGTTCATCTACATACTATTGCATTGGGTTGGTGAGCGGCAACCTTTCTTCTGTTTGATAGTGCACCATGTTTCTTTTACTTTTTGTAATTTTTTTTTGCAGCAAAGGTTTTTCATTAGATATTATTAGAATATATTATTATTTTAATATAATGAGCAAAATGCAGACCGTAAGAAACAACTAGTGACAACTAAAAACAACTATTCACTAGTGTTGAGCAAACCCGGACTGTAACGTTCGGGTCCGTACCGAACTTTGGGGTGTCCGGGACACGCACCCGAACACGGACGTTTCAAAAAACGTTCGGGTTCTGGGTTCTGGTAGTTGATCACGCATGTTGAATAGCTGCAGGGCAGCCAATCAACAAGCGTTTCACTGGTTTGCCCTTAGAAGCCATCACAGCCATGCCTACTAATGCCTACTAATGGCCTACTAATGGCACGGCTGTGATTGGCCAGTGCATCATGTGACCCAGCCTCTATATGAGGCTGGAGTCACAGTGCTGCATGTCACATGCTCTTGGGTTAGTATAGGGAGAGGATGCTGCCAGCGTTTTTGTGAGGGGCAGATTGCAGACATTTTAACATCTGATCCTGCATCCTGAGATTACTACTACTGTTGCTCTGAGGGACAGATTGCAGAAATTTGAGATTTCATATACTGCTGCTTTGAGTGACAGATTGCAGATCAAACTCTGCATAACACAACGATCGCTACGATCGTACACAATGATCAGATTGTAGGAGTAATTTGAGATTTCACATACTGCTGCTTTGAGTGACAGATTGCAGATCAAACCCTTCATAACACAACGATCGTACACAAGGATCAGATTGTGGGATCGTACACAACGATCAGATTGTGGGAGTAATTTGAGATTTCATATACTGCTGCTTTGAGCGATCTGATTGCACTAGGTAGAGGCTTCTGCTTAGAGGGACAGATTATTGTTCAAAAATCATCTCCTAGTTCTAAAGGGAGAGGTTCTAGCTGCAGCTGTAAGTGACACATTATTGTTCAAAAATCATCTCCTAGTTTATTTGATTTCAATTTATTTTCCCTATGCCCATTTTTTTGTAGGGCACTTGCCCTACTCTTACCCCCATTTTACTTCCTTTTGCAGCCCTCTAGCACTTGCCAGGACATTGCTACAGCCATTTTTGTGCCTAAAAGTTTGGGTCCCCGTTGACTTCAATGGGGTTCGGGGTCCGGGATAACATTCGGTGCCGAACACGGACTTTTTCCCAAAGTTCGTTCAGACCCGCAGAACATGAACGTCCAGGTGTTCGCTCAACTCTACTAGGCACCATTTGCATTCCTCACAAAAAAGTAATTCTTGTGCATCAAAGTATAAACTAGCAACATACGTATCTCCCTTAAACAGCAAGGTGTGTGCAAGTACTGAACAAGATGAAGGAAAAATAAGAATATAAGTAAGAATATAGTTTAATGACTTAGCTGCTTGTTTAGGTATCAGGGAGGTTTTTCTGAGTTGCAAACCTGGCCCGGGAGGCTCACACTGTGTTAATGAAATCAGTGATAATGCATATTGTATGCGATTTGTCCCATGTGCTAGATCCACCATAGTTTGCTTATAACACATGGTTTAATAGGAGAGAATGTTTCCCGGTGGCTCTATCTGTGTGCCTTGAGGCTGAACAGAGGTGGATAATAATCTTATATTGAGATTTATCACAGTATGTTATCTGCCTACCGAAGACCACCCAGGAAATAACTAAGAAGCATACATTTCAAAATGATAACATGGGCCCACCGGTGCTGGAAGATATTGGTATACTGGCAGCAAAGCACTTTGGCTATTAGTGAATCACATTTCTCATGGTACTCATTCAGCTTATGACTCAGCACACACACATAAAATAAAACCTTTGCTGTATCTTGTAATAGAAACTCAGTAAACAAGAGTGATGCTTGGAGACCTCAAGAAGTCCCAGCAGATACAATATTTATTTCTTGCACATCAGACTTCCATTCCCTCCAATCAGAATGTTCCCCGGAGAAGATGAAATATTGAGAGTCTAGAATTATAACTTTGTTGTTTACTTGGCAAAGTCCCTCAACACTGTTACAGTTTAAACCATATATACAGGAGACCATATTCTTGTAACCCTGTGTCTTCCTGAGCGTTTTAAAGTGGAAGTTCACTCTCAATCAACATTGACTATTTTAAATCTTTATGATACTATGCTTAATAAATAGATAGGAAATTATATCATATTTACGTGTTTTATATTTTTTTTGCATTTCTTCAGCTACTTCCTAGTTTCAGTGACATCACTATAAGGGTGCGTGGGGTGCGACCCGCACCCAAATTATGTCATACCTCCCAGGAATCTTTGGGGGAAGGGGGACTCTTCTTAGCTAAGCACACGTCCTTCCTGCATGCCTGAGCGAAGGGCAGATGGATTCCAAAAAGACAATTCTACATGAATCCTTTGCTTTTACTCAAGGTGGCCACGGCCAGAAATGCTAGTGATTTCTCAGAAAAATAAAGCGCAGAGACATGGATGGATCCTTTGAATAATAAAAATGAATAAAAGGAGAAGTATTACTAAAGCTATTTTGGTTATACTTCTCCTGTAGGTCACAGGAGTGCAGGTCATTCTGCAATCCTGTGACTTGTTTTCAGCTAACAGCGGGATTCCCTGTTTACTGCCGTTGCTCAGCCTGTCCAGGCTTGGGAAAGATCTCAACCATATGGTTGGGATCCACCCAGATGCCTGGACCAGCACCTTGTTTATCCTCTCAGTGATCTGCTGAAAGCCTGAGCCTGCCCCTCATGTTCCCTCCACAGCCCACCACTCCAGTGAGCCACTGCTCTTTGTTCAGAGCAGAGATGAGAACTGAGTGATCAGCGGTGTTTGATAGCTCAGTTCTCACTGCAGAGCGGGTGGGGGGACCGATGCGGCATTGGATCGATGCTGCATCCACTTAGGTGAGTATAAATGTTTGTTTTTGTATAAGTCCATACTTCTCTTTTAAATAGCATGTTTGGTTTGAGGGGCTCAGATCTAGTCTTGCTTTAATTATAACATAACAGTCTCCCCTACCCAAGTTAAGGTTATGCACTGGTTCAAATGCTACTAGTATGCAGCACCCTCCTAGGTAGTTGCTAGAAGAGAGTATAGTTTTTGGGTCTTTCTGCTTACCAGGAAGATTGCCAGGTAAATTTAGATGCTCTTTGCCTACCAGGGAGCAGAGATCCATTGATAGGGTCTGCTCATGGTATTCAGGTGCCGCTCATGTTGTCTGAATGTTTCACACTGGTCCAATAGGGGGGCATACTGGACAGTGGGATGAAATCTGGCAAATGAGGGCACAGACATTGTTATAGCCCTAGCTATTGGAAGAGGAAAGTGTCTCCATGCATGCTGGGTGATGGTATAAATGCCAAGGGCACATGTGCTAGGGGTCTTCGGCTGGAGAGCGGGGTCCCAGAGGGAGGGGGCGGCTGCCCCTCCTCTTTAGAAGCTGCCGTGGGGCCTCAGGTGCCTGACCTGAGAGCTTGAAGCTTAGAATAGTTGCAACCCAGATGTCCTGCAGAGCTGACCGGAAGGGAGACACGTTTGGAAGGATCTGCTTTTACCTACAGTGAGTACAGATCTGTGTCATGGGGCCGGTCCTGTGAGATGCCATCCATTCAGCAAGTAGGTTAGAGGACGGGTGTTGGCAAAAAGAGAATGCTAGTGAGTGTCCTGAAGATAGAACAGTTTCACTAGGTCTGCTGCCAGAGCAAGCAAAGGACTTAATCTCCGATACAAGTGTTGTATGGTATAACAGCCAGTCTGTTACCACATCTAACCTGTGAGGCCGAGTGAGAGTTTCCCTCATCTGCAATTCGTTCCAGTTGGATTATACCACCATTCCCTTCTATCCACGTTCCAACAATAAATACCAAAAAAAACCTTAGCAACTGGAGGCAAGATAAGAAGGGGAAAAGCCCAGGGAAGTCTACATACAGCAATCCCTACGGGGGCAGTGCTACAAGTAAATAAAAGAAACAACTCACTTTAGATGAAACAGTTAGAACTAATTGTTTGAATGATTGAAGCCATGCAATAAAACATAGCAAATAAACTATACAAAACTTTTAAGAAAAAAGAGCCTAACGTTTTACTGCAATACACATTGAAATCAATATACAATACTTACCTATAGAATAAGGAAAAAAAATCAACTGAATAGTTACACAAATGTAACATTAAAGTGGAGTTCCACCCAAAAGTGGAACTTCCGCTTTAAGACCTCCTCCCCAACTCCTGATACTAAAACTGAGCTTTTGGGGAGGAGGGGGGGGGATGCGGATACCCAATTTTTATGGGTACTTCCGTTACGGTCGCCATAAGGCGATCAGAAGTGGAAGGTCACCGTCCCCCTCCCTCCCAAAATCTTCTG
This sequence comes from Glandirana rugosa, assembly GCA_018402905.1. Taxonomy (NCBI): domain Eukaryota; kingdom Metazoa; phylum Chordata; class Amphibia; order Anura; family Ranidae; genus Glandirana; species Glandirana rugosa. The sequence goes on along the minus strand of BLSH010323318.1, from coordinate 182,245 downwards.
GGACACAGAACAGGTCGCTAGACCGGGAGACAGGTAAGTGTCTGTTTATTAAAAGTCAGCAGCTATACTTTTTGTAGCTGCTGACTTTTAATAAAAATAGATAACGGTGGAACTCCGTTTTAACGCTTTACTCACTCAGAAAATGATACATTCCCTAAAATACCTAAACTCCCAATGGATCCTGGCTAGAGTCAGTATTAAAGGAAGTCCTTTGTGCTTATTTAATTGTGTAGTGAGTATTAATACAATAAATGCAATAATACAATACTTATGTGTGTATGAAACCACCAAAGAGTATAAATTAACTATTTTCCCATACAAGCATTGTTGTAACTCTTTATAGTAAATATACTACATAAATAATATGGATCAAACTAAGCAAGAACATGATTACTAAGTGCCTAATAGGATACATAACCAAGATGGCAAGATTGTAATATGTTAATGTGTGTTATTAGGTAATAGTTACTAAATAAAAAGCTATGCCAATGATCAAAAGGAAGAAAGTAAAAAACACAGCATACATAAAACAGGATATACACAACACAGAATGCACTTTAACATCAACAATATTCACACTGAGAAACTATTAGGGCAACCTTTCATAACTATGCAAATGTAATTTCTGTATTTAACAACCAGTCTTTAATACCTTGGCGACATTTGTGTCTTTTTAAATATGGCAGCTGCTAGTGTAGATTGCACAATTCACTAACATGATACAGAGAGCTGCCAGAAGATAGCGTTGTGTCACACATAAGAATTTATGTGGTATGTGTATGGGGCTTCAAAAAGATGGTGAGAAACAAAGAAAAACTGTGTGCCATTCCCATATAGTCATTACTCAGATAATATGTGCTAGTGTTGCCATATAAAAGTAGACGATGGGGTTGATTTACTAAAGGCAAATAGACTGTGCATTTTGCAAGTACAGCTGCATTCAGCAAGGGCATTTGCTCCAGAGGTTAGTAAATGAAGTGGCACTTCACTTTGCTAAGCATACCCAATCACATGGATAAAAAACAAAAAAACAGCATTTTTGCTTGCACATGTTAGGATGACAGACATCAACAGTGCTTCCTTTCATTTACTAAGCTCTGGAGCAAATGCCCTTGCAGAGTGAAACTTCACTTACAAAGTGCACAGTCTATTTACCTTTAGTAAATCAACCCCTTTATATTTTTGTCTACAACATAGAAGTTAGTTATTTGCAGGGATTTTTTTTTCTGCAGGAATATGGGAAATGCAGTTCTGGCACCTTTCACACTGAGGCAGTTTTCAGGAGCTTTAGTGCTAAAAATAGCACCTGTAAAACGCCTGAAAACTGCCTCCCCTGCAGCCCCAGTCTGAAAACTGCCTCCCCTGCAGCCCCAGTGTGAAAGCTCAAGCGCTTTACACTGGGGCAGTGCACTTGCGGGGCAGGAAAAAAGTCCTGCAAGCAGCATCTTTGGGGTGGTGCGGGAGCGGTCTATACACCGCTCCTCCACCCCCCCTGCCCATTGAAATGAACGGGCAGTGCTTCTGAAGCGCCAAACCAAGGGCGCTTTTAAGCCCTTTTTGGGGTTAAAAACATCCTGTTAGTGGCCGTAAAGTGTCACTATAACAGCGGTAAAGCGCCACTAAAACTAGCAAAGCTTTACCGCTACCGCCCACACTGCCCCAGGTGAAAGGTCTCTGAATGTATATAATGGTAAAGGGTGCTGGGCAGGGGCGTTGCTAGGTGGGAAAAAGGGCTTCAGTACGAAGGTAAATTTGATAACCCCTCCCACCTTTTAAAGTAAGCCCCGACCAAGCTCCACCCAATGCCCTGACCAAGCTCCACCCAATGCCCCGCCCAGCCCCACCCGATGCCCCGTCCCCACCTTAAAATGATCCCATTATGACATCAAATCTTGGAATGGAAGGCATCATTTTTGTGGTTATCAAAGGGTTAATGTAAGGCATGCTCAAGTATAAATAGATTTACTGTAATTAACTCAAAAGTCGACTTTCATTGTGAAATGCATTTCTTGAGAATGAATGGTAATCATGCATCATCATACAGTATTGCACAGCACACAGACATACAGCATCTGCATGTGTGATTAATAATTGTACAAGCTTTTGAATGATATAGAGTGTACAGTTGCAGACAGTGCTGCCTTAGTAAGCTTGCTTTACATTGTAAAGGGAAGAGCAAGGGCGGTGGTGCATACATTAGTCTTTGTGCATGTATAATGCACAAGCAAGCATGGATGTGAAAGAAAACAAAATAGGTAGTAGGGAAATAAAATTAGCACACAATGGCTGATGCCCAGCCAAGTTCTCTCTTTCCCTTTCGCTCTCAATCTCTCTTGCTTGCTGGGCTATGCAACTTGCATGATGCAGAGCTTGCATCATGCAAGTTGCATGGCCTAGCATTGCAAGCAAGAGAGAGAGAGTGAAAGTGTGTATGTGGGGGTGTGCACTGTGCAGCTACTATCCAGAATGGAGTTGCATCTTTCTTTTGTTAACCCTTGCATTGCAACAGCAACTTGATTCTCGATATAACCTGCACAGTGCACTGCACACCCCACATAAACATGTGCATAAAATGCATTACGGTGAAAAACAGCAAGGGTTTACAACCCCTTAAATCTGCTTAACTGCACACTTTGCACAGCCACAGTGACAGTTTACTCTACAAACTGTGAGGTCCGTGATTTACTGAGTCTGAATGTCCCGGCCTAGCCAGATGTGACGCCGTGAGCTGGAGGCCAAGCACGGTCGCCGGTCCAGATGTTCGACTTCCACAACGCGCCTGCCGCACAGGCGCAACGTCACTCCCACCTTTTGAATGTGGCAGCGCACTTTAATGGACGTCACACATCCCGCGCTAGCGGGACTGGACCAGCTGACGTGACGTCCATCATAGGCGGTCGGGGCTATCAATAGGGTTTGCGTGCCCAAAGACCCGGGGGTTTACAGGGGCCTACTAAAGGCTGTAGCCCCCCTCAGCCCCCGCTCCCAACGCCACTGGTGCTTGGGTGTGCTAGAAGGCCTATTGATGCTGGCTGCTGGGGAATTTGTCGCTGGTTGTCACCTATTGCTGGGTCAGTCTATTGCTGCATGGAGATCTATTGTTGGTGGGGAGGTCTATTGTTGCTGGTTGCTTCTATACAAATTACTAAGCACCAAAAAATGATACCTGGTTCTGTATTCTCTATCTGGGAGACCAGATAGGGTATACAGAGTCGCCAGATAGGAGTATACAGAACCCAAGATAGGGGTATACAGAGTCCCCAGATAGGGGTATACAGAGTCACCAGATAGCAGCAAACAGAGCCACCAGATAGCAGTATATAGAGCCACCAAATAGGGGTATACAGAGCCACCAGATAGGAGTATACAGAACCCCAGATAGGGGTATACAGAGCCACCAGATAGGAGTATACAGAACCCCAGATAGGGGTATACAGAGCCACCAGATAGGAGTATACAGAGCCACCATATAGCAGTAAACAGTGCCCCAGATAGCAGTATACAGAGCCACCAGATAGTATACAGAGTCACCATATAGCAGTATACAGAGCCCCAGATAGCGTTATACAGAGCCACCAGGTAGCGGTATACAGAGTCACCATCTAGCAGTATACAGAGTCCCAGATATCGGTATATAGAGTCACCATATAGCAGTATACAGAGCCCCAGATAATGGTATACAGAGTGACCATATAGCAGTATACAGAGCCCTAGATAGGGGCTTGCGGCACTGACAGACCCCCCCACTCCCCCCGCACTTACCCCATCTCTTAGGCAGGTTGGCAGTGTGCAGATTCCGGCGAGCGGGGAGCGTGCTGGAGTGCAGAGTCGGGACTGAAACCCGGCGGAGTGCTGCGCCTGCACAAGTAATCACGCAGCCAGCATGTCCGCCACAGTCCCGCCCACCGCATCCAATGACAGTCAGTCACTGGCTCAGGGCAGCCAATTAGACTATGTGTGTGCGCCTGTTCAGCGCACATACATAGTCTTTTATGACTGACCAATCGGCTCACTACCTGCTGTCAGCAGACAGCAAGGAGCTGAGGAGAAAAAAAAAAGTCAATATACCGGCGCCTCCTGTAGGGGGTCGGGCTGACTTTTTTTTTCTTGTCAGCGAGGGGGGGGGGAGGGGGTGCCCAAGTGCCCCTTATTGACCGGCCGCCGCTGGGGCAGATACAAGGTGTGACTCGGAAGGGGGGAGTACCTGCACCTATTCTTTTAGAAAAAAAAAGGCCTGGTAATTTGGTTGGGAGAAAATATCCTCCATTTCTGTAGAGCATAGCATAGAGAAGTCCACAATGTGTTAATAGTTTTTCTTGGAATAACGTTATTAGCTGTGGAGTCATTCTATGGCCCTAATTCATTAAACTGCAATTACCTTTAAAGCATTCTAAATCACACCCTTAAAGCTGCACACTGGAAAGCTAAAAGCCCTATCTTGCACGGGGACTGTGCCTGCATTAAAAGGGTTAACTGTTCATTTATGTGTAGGAAATTTACAAAAGCAGTCCTGCAGGCTTCCCTGCACTGTTAAAAGGGGTCCCTGCAGCCTATTATCCTCTGCACATGGGCGGTCTAAGGTCCTCTGGCATCATTAGGACCAATGCAGAACCCAAAGCCCTGCATTAGACGTGAGAATGCTGAGAAAGAGACCACCACTGGAGTGTAGAGGAATGCCTTGTGCCGTAGGAACAGAAGATCAGGTAAGTAAACGTGCTCTAACCGTTCCCTAGACTAAATAAGCAGTTTACCCTTGCAGTACGTGGGCAGCCCCACTGCAAGGAAAAACTGTTAAGCCTCGTACACACGGGACGAGGATCATACGTACGATCATCTCAAATCGTATGTTGGCTGTTGTATCTAGCATACTGTCTACACTACACGATCGTACGACCAAAGAAAGAACGTACAGGTGCATGTAATTAGCATCCGGCCATTCCTGACTTCTGAGCATGCGTGTTTTGCACAATACAACTTGTTGTACCAACTTCTCTGTACACACGATACAACGAACGTTCGATTTCACATACAACGGTCGTTCGTACGACCTGTTGTATACGATCGTCATCCCGTGTGTACGAGGCTTTAGTTTTCCCAGAGTTCAGCTTTAAGGCGTACCAAAATTACATTGGATAACAAATGATGCCTATATGGAGTTCAAAACTTAGATGAAAGACATACCAGAAAGTCTATTTCGGGGTGTCAAACTCAATTTCATCATGGGTTGCATCAGCATTATGGTTGCCCTCAAACGCCTGGTTGGATCTGTAAGTCTACATACATTTATTCTCAAAGAATAGGTCCAGGAACTCCATCAATTGCATTGATAACATTGGGAGGATCTTAAAAGCGCAATAAACACCAGGAGCAGGTTATGCACAGCGATTCAGGATGCGCTATGTAGAGAGTGCAGAGTTAAGGGGTGCACTACATACAGAGTGCAGTTTCAGGGGTGCCCTATGCACAGAGTGCAGGGTTCAGGGGTGCGCTGTGTACAGAGTACAAGGTTGAAGAGTGCGCTACATACAGAGAGCAGAGTTCAGGGGTGCACTATGTACAGAGTGCAGAGTTCAGGGGTGCGCTGTATACAAAGTACAGGGTTGAGGCGTGTGCTACATACAAAGGGCAGAGTTCAGGGGTGCGCTACATACATAGTGCAGAGTTCAGGGGTGTGCTATGTACAGAGCACCCTTCTAGGGATGTGCTATGTAGAGAGTGCAGAGTTCAGGGGTGCGCTGTGTACAGAGTACAGGGTTGAGGCGTGTGCTACATACAGAGGGCAGAGTTCAGCGGTGCGCTATATACAGAGTGCAGTTTTAGGGGTGTGCTATGTAAAGAGTGCAGAGCTCAAGGGTGTGCTATGTACAGAGTGCAGAGTTCAGGGGTGCGTTATGTACAGTGCAGTTTCAGAGGTGTGCAATGTACACAGTCTAGACACATGTATTCTGTATCAAATTCAGGACAGCAAATTCGTGACCTCAGCTCAGCTGGACAGACTACAGTATATAAAAGTTGATTGAGAGTGCATACAGATAAGGCTTTGTTGAGAACACTCCAGTCAGTTCTCTCACTTCAATTTTTTCAGTGTTCTACCCGACAGGGGACAAAGTACATGTTGTGCCTTGTTCCCATGTGCTATGTAAGCGTAGCTGCACCCCTGTACAGGGTATCCCAACTAGCAAGGAGATAGCTGCTTGATAATCATCACTTGTGTGATACCCAAGCACTTTGCCAAGACAAATGGCGGCAAGAGGAGAAAAATGTTGGGCAGCCACAGGAAAAGGGTGGGCTCCCTGTCCAAAATTGTAGCTAGGAGTCTTACAAAGCATATTAAAAGATGGAACAACATGGATGTTGTCCTCTGGGTAACAGAACACTGAGAAAATTGAATAGGTAGTTTTTCCTCGAAGTGTATTTCGCTGCAATTTTTCTTTTTTTTTTTAATTAGATCCTTTATCAGGTTTTTTTTTTTTGCTGTCTGTGTCTTTGTTGAGAAAATGTGCTGTCTTTCTCCTGATGAAAAATTGTCATTGAGATAAAAAGTTAAGGGAAATCCAATATTTTAGAGTTTTCCCCAGAGCAAATCTGAAATCTTCCATCCTTCCATATGATTTGTCAGTGCTGAAGTAGTGATATGTGAGCGCGGCTCAATCCTGTAGTACTGTAAGTCCAACCTGTGTGATATCACATCCAGTAGGGGGGTGTACAGGACAGGCTGGAGTCACACGAAATAGGCAGGATGACACGAGTATCATTCTGCCCGAAGAGGACTGCTGGCCTTAAAATATGGAGGAAGTTGAAGAGAGCGATACAGCATGTCGAGAGAAAGAAGAGATTGACCAGTTTTCTTTTTTCGTATACATAGTTAGTCAGGTTGAAAAAAGACACAAGTTGATCTAGTTCAACCAAAAAAAAAAATAGAAAAAATATATATAACCATACAATCCCATATACAATCCTTCACCCACAGTTGATCCAGAGGAAGGCAAAAAACCCCAGCAAAGCATGGATCCAATTTGCTATAGTGGGGGAAAAAACTCCTTCCTGATCCCCCGAGAGGCAATTGGATTCTCCCTGGATCAACTTTACCTAAAAATGTTAGTACCCAGTTATATTATTTACATTAAGGAAATAATCCAGGCCTTTTTTAAAGCAATCTACAGCGCTGACCAAAATCACCTCTGGAGGGAGTCTATTCCACATTTTCACAGCTCTGACTGTGAAGAAACCTTTCTGTATTTGGAGATGAAATCTTTTTTCCTCTAAACGTAAAGAGTGCCCACTTGTCCTTTGCGATGACCTTAAAGTGAATAACAACACCAAGTTCACTATATGGACCACTTATGTATTTGTACATGTTGATCATATCCCCCCTTAATCTCCTCTTCTAAGGAGAGAAAAAATTCACTTCCTCTAATCTTTCCTCATAGCTGAGCTCCTCCATGCCTCTTATCAGTTTGGTTGCCCTTCTCTGCACTTTCTCCAGTTCCCGATATCCTTTTTGAGAACTGGTGCCCAAAACTGAACTGCATTTTCCAGATGAGGTCTTACTAATGATTTGTACAGGGGCAAAATTATATCTCTCTCTGGAGTCCATACAAGAGAGGATTTTGCTTGCTTTGGAAACCGCAGCTTGGCATTGCATGCCATTATTAAGCTTATTATCTACCAAAACTCCCAGATCCTTATCCTTTATGGCTTCCCCCAGTTGTACTCTCCCTAGTATGTACGATGCATGCATATTCTTAGCCCCCAAATGCATAACTTTACATTTATCAACATTAAACCTCATTTGCCACATAGTCGCCCAATTAGACAGTGCATTGAGGTTGGCTTGTAAGTTGGAGACATCCTGCAAGGACGTTATTTCACTCCATAGCTTGATGCCATCTGCAAACACTGAAATGGTACTTTTAATCCCAGACCCTATATCATTAATAAATATATTGAAAAGTAGGGGTCCCAACACTGAACCTTGGAGTACACCACTGATTACCTTAGACCATTCAGAGTAAGAATCATTCACCATAACTGTCTGAATTCTCTCTTTTAGCCAGTTTTCTATCTATTTACAAACTGATCTTTCCAAGCCTGTAGATTTCACCTTACACATTAGCCGTGTGCAGGCTTACCTGTAGTTTAAAGTGGTTGTCATGACTTGACAACCACTTTAAACTAACAGGTCTATAGTTACTTGGTGAAGACTTTGATCCCTGTTTAAATATGGGCACCACATTGGCCCTACGCCAATCCAGTGGTACTATTCCAGTGATTAAGCAGTCCCTAAAAAATAGATACAATGGCTTTGAAATGACAGAGCTCAATTCCTTTAGGATCCGTGGATGGATGCCATCTGGTCCATGTGCTTTATCTACCTTTATTCTGTCTAAATACTTCTGGACCATTTCACTTTTGAGCCATTGTGGATCATTGTCACAGGTTAGGGGATTTAAAAATGCTTGGAGTTCCACTTTAATGATGTTGGAAACCAGGAGATGAAGCACGGTAAAGTGCATCAGTGAACATAAAATTGCAGCTCTGCTATTGGAACATACACTATATTATCAAACGTATTGGGACACCTGCCTTTATACTATAGCGCTATCCCCGCAGGAGCCACTTAAGTATGTTGAGTCCGTTACTCTGCCTCTCAACCCCAACAACAGCCTCAGTCTCCTCTTGCACACCTGGTAATAGTGTGAGTGCAAGGATCAATGAGAAACACACACGTTATTATAAAACACAGAAGTTGTCTTTACTGTAGTATTTCTGTGGAATAACCATTGACAATATGTTCAAGGAATACAATAGAAGAACATTAACTGAAGTTATGAGCAACATAGCTCAATAGTACATTTAGGCTGCTTTCAGGGGATTCAGAACCTTAGAACAACCCCAATAGCAGAACAAACCCTTTAATAACAATAAAGTCACAAAAATGGCAATCTGTATCAGATTGGTTAACTTTATTCAAGTTTGGCTCTATGAGTCCAGGCAGGAGGAGAGTAGAAGACTGACCCTCTCTATGTCAGATCCCTCTCTTCTGTCTCTTGGCACCACAGGCCCAATAACAAACACTGTAATCAATTAAACAGTCAATATCTTAACTTCCCAGATAGGCTGTCCCACACACCCATTACATATACAGAGCCCTGGATATAGGAGTGCAAGGCTGTATGGTGATATTAACTTCAGTCTCTTTGAAGTTAAATACGTTTTGGCATCTTCAGCTAGCCACTCTCGTTGGCGCACTTAAGTTCCTGGATAGTAGGCCCAAATAAAAAACTGGCCTGGATCATTAAGTGAAGAATTCAAGATTTTCCTTGGCAGGGTGAAAGGACAATGACCTCTGTATACAGTGTCTTTCTACTTAAATGGCTTTGTATTCTGCAGGTACTACAAGTGTCTGCAAGATGACTACCAGCAATGATGTCTGTATACAGGGTTCAATATAACTCCGTCTGTACAGTGTCCTTGTTTCCTGCAAATGGGCAATAGCCCCCTCACCCAGTCCTGCAATCGATCAAGGCCCAAACGAACTTCCTGGGACAGGCACGCTTCCCTGGCGGCGACTGATCACCTCACACTGGAACACTTCTCTGTCGGTGCAGGTGCGCCTGGATGAGCACCTGGGATCCTCTCTCTCAAGCTGGATGTCCCAACCGATTCCAGAGGCCTAAGATCACACAGTGGAATAACCCAAGAGGCAGCACCCCTCTCTTAGGTATTTTCCCTTCCTCTCCCACGCTTTCACTGAACTCTCCCCAGACAATCAAGATGGAGTCTCTCTCCTCCTCTCTTCTAGAGCATGCATGGGATTGTAGTTCCATACTCCATACAAAGCTATAGGGACATCTGGTAAAGGGACTTCATATTCCAGAATGCTTTGCAGCTATTCCTGCAGCTGGTTAAAGTCCCTCTGATTGATTGATTGGTCCCTGTAACTGTTAATTCTATTGGCTTTCTCCCTCATGCACAGAGAAACTCAGGAGAGCCACACTGTAATTTGATGTGTGTGTGTGCGCTGGCAGGCACATTCTCCCTGCTAAGAGAGCCTGTATACTCTCGGTGGCCACTTGGCAAAGCCTCAGAAATAGCGGGCAGCAAAGTGGGCCCCCACTACAATACACACATGAAGTTTAATGGCATCCCAGTCTTAGTATATAGGGTTCAATATTGAGTTGGCCCACCCTTTGCAGCTATAACAGCTTCAACTCTTCTGGGAAGGTTGTCCATAAGGTTTAGGAGTGTGTCTATGGGAATGCTTGACCATTCTTCCAGAAGCGCATTTGTGAAGTCACTAAGACTATGGACTAAGACTGGAATGCCATTAAAGTTCATGTGCGTGTAAAGGCAGGTGTCCAAATACTTTTGGTAGCATAGTGTATTATCACACCATGTACATTTTACACTTTGCATATAGTAAAAGTGTGGCATGGCAGCCAGCAGAGGGCGCCCAGTTTTCACGCATCTTCCAGGCTCATGGCTTACCCACTGTTACTTTTCTGCTCTATACAGTTCAAACACTTTGACACATCATCACTGTTACCTAATAAAGCAGGCCTGATTGCAAATTATAATTAAAGTTTAAGCAGACAGGGCACACAGAAACATACCTCCCAACTTTTTGAGATGGGAACAAGGGACACCTTTTAGCAAAAGCATGTAGGCATAGGACCCACCCCCTGTTATGCCCCCTTATAGGAGAATTATACAATTAAAAAAATGATAAGTTAAACCCACAAGTGCTTTTTTTTGTACCACTACTATTGCTTTATATTGGCTTTTGAAATTTACAAATGCAGCAATTTAGAAATTGGATGAAAGGTTTAGCACTGGGAAACTATTTTTGAAAGATAAAAAGTGCATTTTTATCTACAACTATATAGATCAGACCAAAATGAGGGACAAATGAGGATAAAAGAGGGGCAGAAGGACTTTGTTCCAAATTAGGGATGGATGGGAGCTATGCAGAAATGATCCACCTTTTGAGGATGTCATTTTTTTCCATGACCAGTTTTATAGGTTACAGAGGACCTGGAAAACATTTACATAGTTGGTAAATGCAGAATATGGATTTTTTATGTTCACCAAATCTTGTAGGGTGCACAGGTATAATACAGAGCAGAAACAACTGAGAGTTGATTAGCCTCTTGGTGCGTTAAATCCCATATTATTGATGGGGCTTACAAGGTCAAAAGAGAAACAACAATCGATAACATATCAAAGTCCTACTACACCTTTTGATGAATTTTTCATCTGTAGCAGCTGCCATCTTAACATAATCCTCCAGCTCCCAAGAGAACGCCCATGCCAGGAAAAGCAGGGAATCCAGGTGTACTGCCTGCTGCTATCCTCAATGCTATTGAACTCATGTATAATAATGCTCAAAGCTATCAGGCATGTGGTAGTAGATCTCCTCCGGTGTCTGCTAGGCTACAAACACAGAGGGCCTTTAACCGCTGTGTGGCAAATTCTGGAGTTTTCATGCTTCAGGAGGCACGGGGAGGCATCCAGACAGCCTGAAATACACTGCGGCTGGACGCTCTACTGAGTAATACTCGCATTTAGGGCTCTATGCATTCAGGGATGTATGCCGGGACACAGAATACCTACATTCCAGGCAAATGTCCTTGAACGTATACGGTCATAAATGCAAGTACCACTTGGTATAACGTTTAGCCGCAGCATATATCATCCAAATCATAGAGATGTGACCCACAGGGGCTAATAGCCCAGTGTGCATGTGGCTATAATCTTCAAAAGTAAGTGATCCTTCCTGCATTATAGGAACCTTCTAATCAGTTTTAGGGTATGTTTAGGCCTTTGGGGAGAGGGACAAGCAGAGAAACACAATTATTTGGCTCACTGGGCTTTAATTGGCCCAGGGAACTTAAAGAAGATCTTCACCTTGTACATAAAGTTCCCCCCTCTTTACCCCTTCTCCACATGAATAGTACAGTGTTTAAGGGGTTTTTTTACCAGTTTTTAACAGTGTGGCCCACCCCTCCATGCACATCCTTCGCCTAGGTTAAGAACGTGCACAGTGCTCCAGGTTTAGCCAGTGGGCCCCCACGACGACGTACCTCTAGGTCAGCCCCCCTCCTACTTACTGAATAAAAGACTAAGGCCTCCTGGGATATGTAACTTGCATATCCCAGGAGCTATTCAGGGAGATATTCATCATATTCGCTTTTTGCGCATGCACACTGAAGAAATGGCCCACTGGTGCCGATTCTTCAGGGCCCGTGCTATGATCGGCACAGGAATGACGCCATCGTGGCTCCGGCCAATCACAGCGCTGAAGCCTGCGAACCAGGAGGAAGCTCCAGGAAACACATCGGCTGTGACAGCGGTGTGCAGGGACCGCTGCAACAGCTTTGATCTCAGGTAAGTATTTTATAATGAGCTAGTATGCATACTAACTCACTATGTCTTTGTGTTGCAAATTTTTTTATGTTTTTTTTTTTTTTAGGTTTACAACCTCTTTAAGTGTGCACATCATGTGGGTAGGGGGTGTGCAGCTTGGCACACCTTTGCCCTGGGCGCTGGATGACCTTGTCCCGTCACTGTCCAGGAGGCCTTAGTCTTTCATTCAGTAAGTAGGAGGCCAGCTGGCTGAATCTGGAAGTGCCAGCTGACCACTCGACGACGTCACAAGTAAGATGGCAGTGCGGGACTAAGCGGTGTCTGTTGACAGAAGGATGTCAGCGGGACAGTGCTGGATCCACTGGGTGGGTGAGTATCAGTAACTGTGCAGACAACACCAAGGTATTTAGAAAATAATGGGGTATAGAGAAAAAAGTGAGAGGGTAGGGTAAAGGTCCTCTTAAAATCACATTTAAATTGCATGTATAGCCAACATTTTTTTTTTGTTTTACGTTTTGGATAGAGTGGCGAAGAATCAGAACTCCTGTCACATTTTACTGCTGTTTTTGTCCCTCTTGGAGAAAATCGCCCCCCTCTATACATCCTGGTGACCATTGTCACTGAGATAGAGAGTAATGGGTAATCCAAAGTTTTACAGTGCTCAACAGAACAAGATCTGATGGAAAATCTTTCACTGGGAACATCTCTTCCTGAGACAACTATCTAAGATCTCACTTTGTAGAGATTTCCTCTCCAGGACAGGAAATACAAGTACACCTCTCCAACGAGACACAAAAAAAACCGTCCGGGATTTTAACACCTTCCTGCTCTATTCTGTTCTATGTCTACTTTAGCCTACTGTAGATGAAATATTGAGCATAAGCAGTGGTCCTCTAAATAAACAGTAGGTCACAGTTCTTTCACCAGGCTCAGCAGGGAGAACATACTGATCCATTTTTATTGATTCCTCAGAGTAAGGCTAAATTCCTGTGAAATAGTATAATACATTATTGAACTGCGTACATGTGAATGGCTTACTTGCCAAAAGATTTGTAATTATGTCCGGTCAACCTGTCAACCTGACATCCTTGCTAAACATCAGGGCCATGGCTCCAGACCTCTCTACAGATTACAACACAGCCAAGTAATACATTCTAGGGCAAGACTCACCCCATTCTAGGTTTTTTGATCTGTCCACCAACTCCAAAAGCTTTCCACTTCTAATTGTTTTGTTCCATACATCAGTTTTATATCCATGCCATGTAGGCCAAAACACTATCCCCCAAGAGCTCCAGTATCAGTTAATGATATTATCCTGCAGTCCAAGGAAGCCACAACATCTACTAAGGTTGGGGGTACATTATATAATTTTCTTGTACAATTTTCCTTTAGATTTACCCAAACCATATAATATGAGGTCAGACATAAACACTTTTAATTTGTATGCAATCATGCAATTGGGCAGTCCCTTGCACTAAATTGCTGAAGATAAATCTAAAGCAAGTTGAATAAGAAATTGTATAATGTATAACCAGCTTTATCTGGTTAAATCAGTGATCTTGGTTTGATTCTATTTGGGATAAAAAAACTTTCCCATAAGGCTGCACTACTTAGTTAATGAACTCAAGAATGGTTAAATGCGGGTTATTGAGTGTTGGTGTTTTTTTTTGGGAGGGGGGGTTGGCTGGCGGCACACCCCCGCGCGATGTTGGTCGGTCAGTCATCCAGCCCCGCATTTACCCCATCTAGGTCACGGATGGGCAGCGCTCCTATGGGAGGAGGCTTCCATTGCATCTCCTCCTCCTCTGCATCATGGCGGCTTCTGCCGTGTGTCTCCCCTCTCCTCCTAGTCGTCCAATAGGATTGCCTGTCCTTTCATCCTGATCGGCTGGGAGGAGGATCAGTGTTGTCACACAACTGGGTGGGCTCAGGGAGCAGTGCTCACCCTTTTTTGAAGCCTATTAGAGCCTCTGGCTCTAATCACGTGCTTAAAAAAAAAAAAAAAGAACACCCTCCATTGGAACCCATGCGTCCGGTGCCCTGTATGTAGATTAGGGGGCTGGTCGCATGGATAGCTGGGCAGCACCTGTACTCCCTTAATGGATGGGCTGCCACTGTTATTGAGCTTAATTTATCAAGCTGCCATAGGCATGCTAAAGTAACCTCTCAAGCCATATCAAAATGCCACTTGAAAGGCCACTTTAGCATGTTGTAAGTACTATTGCAATTTGTTGAATCATGGCCACTGTTTTAAAATGAAGAGTTTTTACTACATATGCTTTTACTTATAATAGGAGAGTATCAAGTGATGGTCTTCATGTAAGTTAGTCTCCTATTGTAAATTAAATAAGTAAAAGCTTGTGCCGAACAAAGAGAGAAAAATCTCAGCCACCAGAAACCATGCAAGCCCTGTGGGTAATAGGTGATAACAGCCTCAGCCTAACTCCATCCAGGCCACGCCCCCTCCATGACTAAGCTGTGTGGGTGGGCCGAAACATGTTGGGGGCGTGGCCTGAATGGAGTTAGGCTGAGGCTGTTATCAGCTATTAAACGCTGGGCTTATATGGTGTGCGGTGGCTGAGATTTTTCTCTCTTTGTTCTGTGGATTACATGAAGTCAGGGCAGGCTTCTAGCCTGACTTCCACCCTCAGTGAAACACACTGAATGGGTATATAGATGCCAGAGCGGTTTAGGTTCAAAGTAAAAGCATGTGTTTTGTTTTTGGTTACAAAACACGTAAACCTCACTTTAGCTAGGTTCACACCTATGCGTTTTGCAGTGCGTTTTCAGATTTGCAGAAACACTACAGTCCATTTAACATGATTTCCTATGGGTCACGTTCACACCTGTGCATTTTCAATCAGTACATTTTTTGGAAAGGATCGGTAGCCTTAAAGTGGTTGTAAACCCTCAAGGTTTTTCACCTTAATGCATTTGCATTAAGGTGAAAAACCTTTTCAACTGCAGCAGCCCCCCCAGCCCCTCTTTACTTACCTGAGCCCAAAACTAACCCACGGCGGGGACGAGCCTCGCAGCTCACCCAAGCTGCTCCAGTGTTCATTGGCTGGATTGATAGCTGGGGAGCCATTGGCTCCCACTGCTGTCAATCAAGTCCAGTGACCCGGGAGACGGGGGCTGGGCCGAGTCCCACTGTTTGTGTGAATAGATGCAACAGCAGTGTGGTGGTCACTCGAGAAGATGAGGAGCCCGGAGCACTGCTGGAGGATCCCAGAAGACAGGGTTAGGGGCCACTTTGTGCAAAACTGCTGCACAGAGGAGGTGAGTATGACATATTTGTTATTTAAAAAAAAAATAATAATAATATCAGCCTTTTGTAACACTTTAAAATTGAAGTAAAGTCTTTTTTAACTTGTACCCACAGGTTCCATGGTTTTTCACCAAGTCTGTACAGTGATCACTTTTTTGCACAGTCTACAGTCAAGTCCATAACACACCTGGCCATGCAACAGCTGAGCAGCCAATTGTCCCATTATTTTTGGTCCCTTAAACATATATAAGCTGTTGTAATTCCTACACCATTCCCCTGATTTGGATGTAAATACCCTAAAATTAAAGCTGAAAGTCTGCAGTTAAAGCACATCTTGTTCGTTTCATTTCAAATCCATTGTGGTGGTGTATAGAGCCAAGAAGATTACAATTGTGTCCATGACCCAATATTCATGGACCTGACTGTATGTTATATTGCATAACTCTAGCACTAGTGGCACTTTATGTATATATTCATGTATATTTGATTGGTTTAACGCTAGTAGCACTTTATATATATTTTTACACAGCCTTTTTGCACATATTGAGTTTTGAGGTCAGCGCTGTTTTTTTTCACTATCAACATTTTTTTTTAAAGGCTGAGGTTTACTACTGCTTTAACAAATGTACACTTGTAAATGTTTCTATCCTGATACATAATCTTGTTTTTCAAACACTTTTTTTTTTTTTAGAACTGAAAGTCACTTACAGTTGTGCCCCATTACCGCCACCAATGTAAAAGAAGGACCCCGGGCCCCGTGGGTCTTCTGGTTTCTTCTCTATGGCAGTAGATGACTCTGAGAAAATCTTTCGGTTGGGGGTTTGCATTTTAGCTGCCTCTGAGTTCTCCGAATCGTTGGTCTCAAATCTGGCTGTTCAGAGTAAAACGAGAGAGATTAATACCAAACAGAGCATTTAATTCATTCATTTAGAGATGTAAGACAATGCAGAAAAATGCATCCAGTCCCATTTATCCTAGACAAAAAACTATTTTTTATAACACATAGATACTACCTGCAACAAGCTCAGTACAGCCGGTCCCCTAGTTACAAACATCCTACTTACAAAAAGAGGGAGACAACAGGAAGTGAGAGGAAATCTCCCCCTAGGAAGGGAAATTCACTCCTGTAAGAGTTATTATGGGAAAAAGGGGTCTCCACTGAAGCTTTATCACCAATCCTTGTTTCCACAGTAACCTAAAATTTTCAAAATCAAATTATCATTGGGACAGAAAGTGAGGTGAAATCTTCTGCACAGAAACAGACAGCAAAACAAACATTACAGGGGTGTTACCCCTTCCCTATGCTATCCAGAAAGCTTAAAAATTGTTTTTTTGGCTGGAGCTACACTTAAAAAATGTACCTGTTCTGACTTACAAACAAATTCAACTTAAGAACAAACCTACAGACCCTATCTTGTTTGTAACCCAGGGACTGTCTGTATCAGTAATTTCTGTCCATGCATGAAGTGAAATTGTTGTTCTATAAGATCAATTGTGGTGCAGCCATCAAACAAAGTAACCATCCAGTAAGTTTTAGTGAGCAGTCTGCTCACACCCAGGATCCACCGAAACTCACTAACTCATAAGATATATGGATGGAAAGAAATAAACCCCCAAAGAGATAACATGCTTGTAGAAAATTAAGCCTGCCTGTTATCATGGCAACAACACATCAAGAGCAGGTTCTAGGTTTGTTGATACATGCTCAGCTGTCATGCAGCTATTCAGGATATCATTATCAGTGACAGCAAACCTAACCTCCTGATAATAGTATAGGAAATGTGTGGTGCTTATGAGTAAGCAAGGAGCTTTGGGCAGGAGACAAAGCCTAAAGTTGAACAAGTATTGA
Source organism: Glandirana rugosa (assembly GCA_018402905.1). NCBI lineage: Eukaryota > Metazoa > Chordata > Amphibia > Anura > Ranidae > Glandirana > Glandirana rugosa. Next base: position 164,759 of record BLSH010323318.1, on the reverse strand, counting down.
AAGTAGAGGGAAGCTTAGTTTTTCTGCCTTTATTGGCGTTTCCATTACTTACTGTCTTGGGGTCAGATGTGCCTAGGAGAACCTTGGATCCTTGAACCTTGAAGGGCCTTGATTTCTCCCTAAATGACGATGCCTTGTTTCTTCCGTGGTTACTACCAGTTTTGCTGTTTGACAGTTTAATGGGCTTAGTGCCAGGAGGGGGCAGGACTTGTTACAGTTAAAGAGGTAGTAAACCCATCCATTTAACAGTTTAAAAATCAGTTACATTTCCAGCACATGCCGGAAATGTAACACCCCCATTGGCTGTGCTCTAAACCAAACTGTCAAACCATCCAATGGCTGGTGTCGTAGCTGATCACATGTGCAGCATCATGGCTGTTGTATATTAAACAGAGGCCAAGATGGCAGCTTCCTTGGCTAAAATGGATAGGAGGGTTTACTACCACTTTAAACAGTTACATTCAAGGCATGCCTCTGATCATAACTGTCACAGTCACCACTGTACTCATGTCAGCTCTCAACCGAACTTTCAAACCCTCAAATGGCTGGTGCCATAGCTGATTACAAGTGCAGAACCATGGCAACTGCAAATCTAAATAGAGGCTAAGATGGCGCCATCTTCAATTGTAAAGGATAGGAGGGGTTAGTTCTGCTTTAATCTCCATTTGGGGAGCAGTCAAGGCCCATATAAAGAAAGGTTCCAAAATGCAAGTCTTCCCCGGATGCACGGAAGTAATGCAGAGACAAATAAAGTTACTTGCATGCACTTCAAGCTGCTTGCACTGTATCAGTAATTGTGAAAAAAGGGGGAAGCCTAACACTGTGCAAAAGGAAAAATACCGTGTTTGAAAGTGATGTGTAGCTACTGGTATATCACACTTGACATGTAAAACTGTAAATAAAAACAAAAACCGCGCTCACACACCTGAATGGTGACTAGATAAATATTATCTATCTAGATGTAAAGAAAATAATATTATGGACACTACCAACAATTTTTCTTGCTATTTTCTTGCACACCTTTCAGTTTGCAAGATTGATTGTAATTTGCTTAGTGGATTTGCACAGTTATTATCCAGCTATTTTCTGCACATTGTGTGTCATCATTTGCAGGCTGGTTATGATGTTTATTACACAGTGTATGATTTGTCCGTTTAATATTGCACTTTATTAGCACATAGCGCTTTTTTCCCATAAGCTGCTGACACTTCCTCTGTTCACCCGTAATTGGGTACTTATTGGTAGTGTCCATAATATTATTTTCTTTACATCTAGATAGATAATACTTATCTAGTCACCATTCAGGTGTGTGAGTGCAGTTTTTTGTTTTTATGTACTATATCAGTAATGTTAGTACATACACTGTGTAGGGCATGACAATAGGTTCGCTTTGACATCAACCTTTCATAAACATAAGTGTAGCTAAATTTCACAAATACTCCACTCCAATGACCTCTTCATCATCTCCCCAGCTTTTTCCAGGTGCCTTCCTTGTCTTTGGCCATCTTGACTGGTTAGCAGGGGATGATTGAACTCCCATGAATGCGCAGGAGTTCAATTATCCTGGTACCAAGGTACATTGCTAATGTATAATGAGCTGTGCATGCTTAGCTCAGTGTACATTCAGAAAAATGCAAACAGACAGGTAAGTTTATTTTATTGCAGAAGAGACATGGAGGGTTGATTTACTAAAGACATATAGACTGTGCATTTTGCAAAGTGCAATTGCACTCTGCAAGTGCAGTTGCACCATAGCTTAATAAATGAGGTAAAGCTTCACTTTGCAAAAAATATCCAATCACATGCATGGAAAATTTAAAAAACAGCATTTTGCTTGCGCATGATGGATGATGGAAGTCAGCAGACCTTTTTCTCATTTACTAAGCTCTGGAGCACTTTACAAAGTGAACAGTCTAGTAAATCAACCCCATAGTGTGCCTCTTTTGCACTAACGACCCTGCCTGCTTACAATTTTTCTTTATCTATAGTTTCCCTTTAAAACCACAATAGCTGAAAAAAGTTGTGCCTTCCTTCCCTATATTATATCTTTGCCGACTATGTATGCTCCAACACTACATGTGCTCTGATTTGTTATCTGAGTTCCTGTTGAAAAGACTGTGCTTACCGTTTGTGACCCAGTGACCAAAAAGAGAGTAAAGAAAACAGCCCTTATTCTATTTAAAACTAAAAATTATAGGGCGAATTCTACTTTTTAATGCACCTGAAGGGACCATAAACACTTGCAATTTTGATATGGCACACCAAAACGCATGGTAGTGCATGCAGTGCACTGCATTGCAATGCATTGTGAAGATGGATTAGTAAAACATTCTAAATGAATTATGCCGCAATGCACCATAGCATGTAGGCTTAAAGGCTAAGCCCACCTTTTGTTAAAAAAAAAAATAATAATAATAATAATAATAAATGCACATGATTTTGCAGGAAAAAAAATGTGCATTTATTATTTTTTTTATACTGCAACCTGCAAAGCATTGCACACACAATCCCTAAAGCCTAGTGAATTAGGTAAATTTGCTGTTTACCATTATCCAATCATGTGCAAGCAAAAATGCTGTGTTTTTTTTATTTTTCCTTGCACCTGATTGGTATATTCCTTACAAAGTGAAGCTTTACCACATTTGCTATGCTCTAGGCAAAATGAGTGCAACAGCACCTGCACAGGGTTGCCAACCGCCAGTAAATTTACTGACAGTTTGTAAAAATCAGTGATTTTTACAACTGTCTATTAATATCAGGGTCTGATAATTTGTCATGCTGTGCTGATTTTTTAAGTGTAAACCAAGCAAATTACTTGATATGGGTATTGTCAGTGTCTCCATGTTGTGTTTAAATATCAATTGTCTTAGTTTTTAATAGGAGTTCTGTTATTTTTCAAGCTGCCAGTAAAATATGTGCTCTGCCAGTAAATTTGCCAGGTTTTGCCAGTAAAAAACGCTACAGCAGGTTGGCAACACTGCACCTGCAAATTGCACAGTCTATTTGCCTTTAGTAACTAGATTTAGAAAAGGCATCTGATACAGTTCCCCATAAACGTTTACTGTACAAACTAAGGTCTGACGGCATGCACCAAAGGGTGAATACATGGATCGAAAACTGGCTATGAGGGCGAGTACAAAGTGTGGTGATAAATGGGGAGTACTCGGAATGGTCTGGTGTGGAAAGTGGGGACCAATCCTATTTAATTTACACATAAACGATCTGAAGGATGGGATAAGCAGCTCAATCTCAGTATTTGCAGACGATACCAAGCTAAGCAGGGCAATAATTTCTACTCAGCATGTGGAAACCGTGCAAGAAGACCTAAACAAATTAATGCGGTTGGCAACTACATGGCAATGAGGTTTAATGTTGGAAAATGTAAAATAATGTATTCGGGTGCCAAAAATATCAATGCAGTTTACTCGCTAGTGTCAGGAGCCATGAATCAGACTAAGAGTAAACGTGGTCAAAACAGCCAGGGTTCGGTAACCAGAGCGTATAGTCAGAGCAAGCCAGTGAAAGAAGAGTCCAGAGATCAGTGAGGTCAAACAAACGGCATGCTGGGTCAGGAGCCAGGAGGAGAGTCAGCTGAGCAGGGTCTTGAATCCAGGAATCAGAAGGGAGTGTCAAACAAGCAAAGTCTTTCACATTAAAACAAAGCAGAGATTTCTCCAGAGATGTTGACCAAGGCAAAGGCATCTGCGATCTGATCCAGGCCGTTTATATAGCAGCAGAACTTGCTTAATGAGGGAGGATATGATCATCAGGTGAGACAGAGTGGGAGACTGGCAGACAGAGCTGAGACTGGCAATTAACCTTCAGCTGAGCAGCTTGCTTTGAGAAGGGAGAGCTGAGCCCTGACAGTGCCCCCTCCTCAACAACCCTCCCCCCTCGGTGGGCCACCAGGTTTGAGGGGAAAAGGTCTATGGAAAGCACGGAGGAGGACAGGAGCATATACGTCCAAGGATCAGATCCAAGAACGCTCCTCTGGACCGTACCCTTTCCAATGAACTAGGTAGGTGTCCAAGGAACCTATGGGAGTCAATGATAGATTGTATCTCATACTCCTCTTGGTTGAGAACAAGGAGACATGGAATACATAATACATTTGCATAATAGAAGGCAGGTTTAAAGTGTAAGCCACTGGCTTGATCTTGCAGAGAATACAGAAAGGCCCAATAAACCATGATGCCAGCTTCAGTGAGGGAACATGGAGTCGGAGGTTGCGAGAAGACAGCCAGACCCTCCCCACAACTTAGTAAGAAGGCGCAGGTAGGCGTCTGTGGTCAGCATGGCATCTGTACCTATCATTGGCACGTCGCAAAGACTCCTGGACTTGTACCCAAGTGGAATGAAGACCACGGAGATGCTCCTCCAAGCGGAACAGTGGTACCCTCAAGGAGATGCCTCCATTCTTTAAGGGCTAAAATGATCGCTAACAGCTCTCTGTCCCCAATCTCATATTTGCATTCTTCAGGAGACAACTTCTTGGAAGAGTAGCCACAGGGAAGCATAGCGCTCTCGGAGGTGGGACATTGGGACAGAAGGGCACCAACTCCAGTCTCTGATGCATCAACTTCAAGGATGAATGGTAACGTAGGATCCGGATGTGCCAACACAGGAGCAGAAACAAAAGCAGCCTTGAGACTTTCAAAGGCCTTAGTGGATTCCAGAGACCAATTCTGTAGGTTTCCGTTCTTTCTGGTCATATCAGTCACCAGGGCTGGACTGAGACAATAATTTTGGCCCTGGACTTCATCCAGACCGGCTTACTTTAATTTTACAAGCACGCACAAGAACAGTATATAAATGCTAGACATTTTTAAACCCCAAGAAGTGTCTAAAAAGTGGTTAAAAATGCCCGTGGTGCGGCGCTTCCGAAGCGATTCATTTCAATGGGCAGGGCAGTTTAGGAGCGCTGTATATAGAGCTTCTGCACTGCCCCAAAGATGGTGTTTGCAGGACTTTTTTTTTCTATCCTGCAAGCGCACCGCCCCAGTCTGAAAGCTCTCGGGAGAGGCAGTTTTCAGGAGCTTTACAGGCACTATTTTTAGCCCCAGTGTGAAAGGGGTCTAAAGAAGATCAAAAAGTGATCTGAATGGATACAATACATGCACAATCTCTCCCTCCTCCTAAAGGCTCTTTCATTCGCAGAAAGACATGTGAAGCCCAACTGCATGGGTTCTACTTCACTGACAGGCTCAGAACCAGGAGGTATGAGTGGTGAGGGAGGCATGGGTGGGACTACAAAGCTCGGAGCGAAACGTACAGGAGGTTTCGGCAAGCACTTCTTAAAGGAAGGTCTCTCTCAGAGTCTGGAGTCAATGAGAGTAGAAAACGTGATTAATCTCTCCAGCTCAGTAGGTATGTCTTGGGGTGCTATCTTATCTTTGATGTTATCTGAGAGACCATGAGAAAAAGCAGCCACGAGAGCCTCATTGTTCCAAGCAACCTCTGCTGCCAGAGTATGGAATTCAATGACGTAATCGGCAACTGTTCTCGTACCCTGCTTGATGGAAATGAGGCTTTTGACAGCGGTAGTGGGGCATGCAGGACTGTCAAATACCCTTTTAAAGGAGGCCACAAACTCTGGGTAACTCTGGACAACACGCTTTTGAGTCTCCCATAGAGGGTTTGCCCAGGCCAAGTGTTACGTACCTGACGGTGGAGTCTGTCTTGTGCAGGGAACAACCGCTCTTGCGCACCCGATTCAAGGACCCCTGGTAGTGTAGACAGAGGCCCGAGAGTGCGGGATGGCACGAGGGCTGGATGGTCACAGATGTTGTAGTGAGATTCCAGCAGGTCGTGCAAACAGGAGAATGGTCGTACAAGCAGGGTTGGCAACGTGCAGGCAGAAAGGTACAGAAAGGGTTAGGCAAGCGGATCGTCAAGTTCAGGCAAAGGTTCGTTAACGGGCGGGCAGCGGAGGTACAGAGGAGTAGACAAACGGATGGTCGTGGATAGCCGGGGTCGATGCAGGTAGCGGACAACAGGTCAAAGCAAGCCGGGTAGACAGGAAACAGGTGAAATCACAGGAACAGGTAGGGAGCTGAGGCTCACAGGTCTGGAACGCTGTAGAACAAGCAGCAACTTGGTGCAAGATGTCCAGGGTTTAAATAGGCACCATTTGGCGCCGTTTCCGGCGCGTGCGCGCGCACGGGAGCGCGCGAGCGCGCACGGAGGCGCGCGCACCACCCGGAAACGGCCAGGAACACTGGCAAAGTCCTTTTTACTGACACCAAGGCTCTGTCAGAAAGCAAAGAAATCACGATGCCTACTTTGCTTCAGTCCGTGGGAAACACCTGGGGCAGCATCCCAAAGTATATCCCAAATCACTGGGGAAGGGAAGCGGAACCAGACATACCCCTTATAGAGGTAATATTTCAGACAGGTGCCTGCACAGAGACTTGAGCATCAGCAGGAAGGTCCTGCAACACAGGTTGTGCCGGAACAGCCACTGTAGGAGGAACCAGGTGAGCAGTGTGATTCAGAAGCATCTGTAACACTATGGCAAACGGATCCATGCGATGGTCCTGCTCATCCAATCTGGAAAAAATATTACCAGCAAGTTGATTGTCTGCATCTTCTGAATTCATGGACTTCACCTACTATCAAACAAAGAACAAAAAAAAACCCTATATGGGACTGTAATAGGCAGCAGACACCACAAATGAATCTAAAATTTCTTCGTTTATTTTATCTATTTAAAAGAGAAAGATTTGTCGCTCATTTGAGAGACAAATATAAAAATAATTTACATGTATGAATTGGCCCCTAAGTATTCGTTTTAATTTGTATGTCAAAGCTTCGTCCTCATAGTGCAGATCCGTGCATATGGAACCGAGGGGAGCTACCACCGGTTCACTAGAGGAATGGGAAGATGTAAGTACATCTATCCAGGGCCTGGTGGTCGTTGCATCCCTTCTCCGGGCACCTACTATCAGGAACCATGAATCAGACCAAGACAGAAGTGCAGTGAAATCACACTTTTTAATAATAAATTAAAATGATATAAACGTGGTCAAAACATAGCCAGGGTTCGGTAACCAGAGCAGATAGTCAGAGCAAGCCAGTGAAACAGGAGTCCAGAGATCAGCAATGTCAAACAAACGGCATGCAGGGTCAGGAGCCAGGAGGAGCCAGCCAAGCAGGGTCTTGAATCCAGGAATCAGAAGGGAACGTCAAACAGGCAAAGTCTTTCACAGGAAAACAAAGCAAAGATTTCTCCAGAGATGTTGACCAAGGCGAAGGCATCTGATCCCGGCAGTTTATATAGCAGCTGAGCTGGCTTAATGAGGCAGGATATGATCATCAGGTGAGACAAGAGACTCAGCTCTCCCTTCTCAGAGCAAGCTGCTCAGCTGAGGGTTAATTGCCAGTCTCAGCTTCCACTCTGTCTCAGCTGATGACCATATCCTGCCTTGTTAAGCCAGCTCTGCTGCTATATAGAATGCCTGGATCAGATCGCAGAGGCCTTCGCCTTGGTCAACATCTCTGGAGAAATCTCTGCTGTGTTTTCCTGTGAAAGACTTTGCCTGTTTGACGTTCCTGGATTCCATATTCTGCTCGGCTGACTCTCCTCCTGGCTCCTGACCCTGCATGCCATTTTTTTTTTTACCTCGCTGATCTCTGGACTCCTGTTTCCCTGGCTTACTCTGACTATCTGCTCTGGTTACCCAACCCTGGCTATGTTTTGGCCATGTTTACTCTGTTTATGTCATTTTACCATAGGCATCCAATAGGCATAGCAATCCAAACTCACTCAGAAGGCTTCCCCACAATCTTCCCTACACCCCGGACCAAAAATCGCGGAGATACGTGCCCGACCTCCGAGACACCATAAATTTAGGCCGCGGCGATAACCTACGGATACCATTTTACTGTATTTGTCTCATTTGTACCGGTTTTGTATCGGTCCCAACCCATTGGTCTCGTCTATCAGTCTCATTCGGTCCCTTTGTCCTCAGGTCTCTAGTCGCTCCATTTTTTTTTTTACCGTACGTCCCAGTCCTCGGTCCTCCTCTCAGTCGGCTCGTCTTATACCTTAGGTCCTTGCAGTTTGTCCGTTTCAGAAAGTGTCCTTTTGTGTCGTCTCTAAAGAGGTCTCTACAACTGGTTCCGCTTCCGGAGACGCTAGACTAGGTCCGTAAGATATATCGTCGTCTCGACCGAATTGTTCCGTCCTATACCAGTAGTCGACTCTGTCTCACCTTCGACTCTGA
>BLSH010323318.1:108013-131246 GCA_018402905.1 Glandirana rugosa | reverse complement strand
GGCGGGTTTGTCCAGCCAGCCAGTATGGGAGAGACCTGTAATCCGCACTGCCCATCACCTCACTTCATAGTGCACAACCCGGCTCAGTCTCAGCGCCGCTGCATTGCTGAAAGGCAGCCAATGGCTTGCAGCAATGCCAGTGTCTGTTTTTGTGCGTGTTTACAAAATTAAAGTGGGCCAGTCTGGATGAAGTCCAGGGCAAAATTTTTGTCCCAGTCCAGCCCTGTTTGTGGTGACAGACAGGTCACCAATCCTTGGGGCTCATATACCTACAGATGATTTGTGGTGAGACAGGTCACCAATACTTGGGATTCATGTACTTACATATGATTTGTGGTGAGAGACAGGTCACCAATACTTGGGATTCATGTACCTACATATGATTTGTGGTGAGAGACTGGTCACCAATACTTGGTATTCATGTACCTACAGATGATTTGTGGTGAGAGACAGGTCACCAATACTTGGGACTCATATACCTACAGATGATTTGTGGTGAAAGACAGGTCACCAATTCTTGGGACTCATATACCTACAGATGATTTGTGGTGAGAGACAGGTCACCAATACTTGGGACTCATGTACCTACAGATGATTTGTGGTGAGAGACAGGTCACCAATACTTGGGATTCATGTACCTACAGATGATTTGTGGTGAGAGACGGGTCACCAATACTTGGGACTCATATACCTACAGATGATTTGTGGTGAGAGACAGGTCACCAATACTTGGGACTCATATACCTACAGATGATTTGTGGTGAGAGACAGGTCACCAATACTTGGGATTCATGTACCTACAGATGATTTGTGGTGAGAGACAGGTCACCAATACTTGGGATTCATGTACCTACAGATGATTTGTGGTGAGAGACGGGTCACCAATACTTGGGATTCATGTACCTACAGATGATTTGTGGTGAGAGACAGGTCACCAATACTTGGGATTCATGTACCTAGAGATGATTTGTGGTGAGAGACGGGTCACCAATACTTGGTATTCATGTACCTACAGATGATTTGTGGTGAGAGACAGGTCACCAATACTTGGGGCTCATGTACCTACAGATGATTTGTGGTGACAGACGGGTCACCAATTCTTGCGGTTCATATACGTATGGATGAATTTTCACATGCTGTGTATGCCAGCAGCGTTGTGCTTTTCTTGGTAGATAGCCTCAGTTAAAGGTTCTCCCTTGCTGTGCTCTCTTTGCAGGTCATTGTACACCCAGAAAAAGGGCAAGTGTGAATACAACAGAAAAGACAATGGGCTGGATGAAATCCAATCTGCTAATACTGGAAACAAGAGAACTGTCATGCCAAGTTACTTATTAAAACAGGCTGTTGGCATGAATGGAAGCACATAGTAAACGAAAGACAGCTCCTAATTTTCTAATCTGCAGGAACATTTTGCACTTGCCAAGAGAGATTTTGTGCAGACAGGTTGAGCAGCAAAATGTATTTGTGCACTTGTTAGATGAAACTTCATATACTGCTTGGGCCATAAGGTTGGATTCACACCTATGCATTTTTAGTGCTTTTTGCATTTTGCAGATTTGCACTACAGAATGTGTCCCATAGGAAACCATGTTAAATGGATTGCAGTGCAAATATGCAAAATGCAAAAAACTTAGGTGTGAATCCAGCCTAATGGCCCGTACACGCGATCCGAAAATCGGATGAAAAATACCGCATACGATGCGATCATACGAAAATCGGAATGTTAGTACACAGCTTACGAGAGCCGATCATGACAGTTCATTAGATAATATTCAATCGGACATGCATGAAAATTTTGATCGCATGGTACCAGATCGTACGATTTTCGTTTAATCAGTACAGTTGTCATCCAAAAATACAATACAAATACACAACAACACATGACATCACTTCCGATTTTTTATTCTGTCGTACGAGAATTTTCATGACTTTAGTACACTCTTCCGATTCGATCTGAGATTAGCATGCAAAAAAAACGGACGATCTGTCGTCCGCTTTTCGGATCATGTATACGGGGAATAAGGCTCGATTCACATCAATGCATGTTGCTTTTCAGCGTTTTTTCAATGCTTTTTTGCGGTGCTTTCCGCGTTGTTGCTAGGCAGATTTAAACCACAAAACGCAGCGAAACGCGGTAAAAACACAGCACTTGCATTTTTCATGCTTGCCCATTGAAGTCTATTACATGCAAAACGCTGCTTTTTGCATGAAAAAAGGTCCCCGACCCTTTCCAAAAACATAGAGGCACAAAAAAGCATTGATGTGAACAAATGAGTGCAAAATGCTCTACATTTCCAATGTATGCTGAGTCAGTAATGATTATAATCCGAAACAATCTCACAATGGCCAAAACTAAAAGTTCAGTAATGAAGAGATTAGAACTCCTGTCAAGTCCCCAATGGGTAGATGCACGTCTCTATTTGTCCTGGTGACCACTGTTACAGAAAGCAATAGAAAATCCTCCAAAAAATTACAGGAAAATGTTACAGTTGTCACCAGAACAAGTGGAAAATCTTTCAATGGGGACACTTGTTTAGGTGACAGCTGTCTTAATTGGCTATTCCCCTCAATTTGGCAAGAGTTCTTCTCTCTCTTGAGTTAGGGAAAGTCTCCCCAATGGAAAACAGACAGCTAAGTACAAACTAAACTTTCCCTATTCTATCCAAAAACTACAAAAAAAAGTTTTGACTATACATACACCTTAAAATGGAACTAGAGTGGAAAAAAAATAAAAATTTGCGATCAAACAGCCTCCTTATTGCAGAATACACATGCTGTATCACTACAATAAAACAAACTTACCTGCCTGTTTGCAATTTTCTTTAGAATGTACAGTGAACTTTTCAACATACCTTTGTGCCTAAATGAATGAATTCCCATTTGAATTCAGTGAAGTTTAAGGTTACGTCATCCCCACAGACCCATCAAGACCACTGAAGATGACCCGAAAAACGCTGGGAAAAAAATGTTGGCGCCGGTGAGAAAACTTGCAAAAGTTGCTGGAGCAAGGTGAGCATTTGCATACTTTAGTTTCACTTTAAGAAGCGGTAGGCTGGCAGTGAATGCCCCTTGCATCCTTCAAAAAGACCTATCTTTATCTTAGCCATGTAACTTTCAAATTTATTTGGGCTCAGATAAAAATAAGAGTCACTTTTTTTGAAAGTTACTATTCCTATCCCAGTGTTTTTAGCTTTGTTGAGCCTAATGTGTATTGGCACATATAGATGTTTTATCCCTCCTGGCTGATATCAAACAGATTTTGCTCAGCTACAGGAGTAATTTAAAGTTTATAAAAGGGCTAGGTGTAACATTTAGGCCTCATGCACACAGGACGTTTTTGGATGTTTTTACAGCAGCTGTTTTTGGCTTCAGACGATTTTTCCTACAGTCAATAAACCCTCCATCATGTTATCCTATGTGTCCATGCACAAATAGGCTGTTATCAATTGTTTTTGGCTGGGGTGTTTTTGGGTGGCTGTAAAAAAACCCCAAGACTAGTGGGTTCTGAGAGACGTTTATCAGCTGTAAAAATGCTCTAACGTCAGAAAACGCCCAAAAACGTTGATAAACGCTCAAAAACACCAGCTTTTTTTAACGTTTTTGATCCCTTTGAAAAAAAAAAGTTATTGCAAAAACTTTGAAAAACTCACTACAAAGCTACTGACATTTTTATAACGTTTTTAAAACGTCCCATGTGCATGAAGCCTAAATATGCATCCATTCCAGGAAGAAGCAGTGACAAGGTTTGTGTTTGTGCATGCATGAATACTTGTGCAAAGTACATTATACTCATTACATAAAATGGAGGAGAGACAAGGAAAATAGCAATAGTGCGCAAATAAATACATCTTTGGTCTGTGTTCCAAAAGCTGGGTACACACTGGCTGAAAATCAGTCAGTTCAGCAGGAACCAGCCAACTTTCAGTCAGTGTGTACAGCTGTCTTTCTGACAGAAGCCGGTCTAACTAACAGCTTTTGTTGAAGAAACATGCTGGAAAACCAGCATCAAATCAGTACTTGCAGCCAATGACTGCAAGTGCTGATCTGTGAATACTGGTGGGGGATGGGGGGGTGGGGGAGCTGGAGGGGAGATTGCCTCACCAACATTGCTTGTGTTGGTATGGTGATCTGTAAGATTTCTTGTGTTCAACCTGCTGGGCTGAATGACAAAAAAAACTATTAGTGTGTGTGTGTATATCCAGCTTTACTAAGAATGGGTTCAGTTCAAGGCCAGTGTTGCCAACCGTCCGTAAATGTACGGACAGCCCGTAAAAACAGGGCAGTTCTTCAGGTGTCCGTAAAAGTCCGTAGCAGCCGAAAAGTGCCAGTAAAAACAGTGGCCATCGGCTCCGGTCAGAGCTGCGAATGTGCAATTACGGAAATCCCCGAGCGGCGAGTGAGAAGATCCGATTCTGACCCTGAGACGAGTTGGATGACCACTCCTCCTGTTGCCAGCTAGTGCCCAGCCCATCCACCCTCAAGTGAGGTTACTGCATTTTCCCGCCACACCACCACCAGCCAGCACCTGACCAGAGCAGACGCTCCGGATGGATGGATCCTCCTGATTCCTGCCTGCCTCCCTGCTCTGGCTGACCCTGCAGCCCTCCTTGTGACAGTGGTGAGTGCAGTACACTTCCTCTTCAAGCCAGCCAAAAGGAGTCGGGACATTGAGTGTGGGACTGTTTGAGACCCACGCGGTCTCTGTTCACTCTGACAAACAGCCATGAGCCAGGCTGCAAGAGTCTCTCTCTCTTAGTGCAGTGTGCACTGGATAAGTGGCAGGAGATAATGGAAGGATGGTGTAATGGAAACAGGAGGTGATAGGGATGGTGTGATGGAGATGGTGGAATGGTGACAGGAAGTGATGGGGGGGGATGGTGTGATGGAGATGGGGGCATTGTGTGATGGAGATGAGGGGTGATGCAGGGATGGAGATGGGGGATGGTGTGATGGAGATGAGGGGTGATGGAGGGATGGAGATGGGGGGATGGTGTGATGGAGATGAGGGGTGATGGAGAGATGGAGACTGGAGGGATAAAAACAGGAGGTGATGGAGACAGGAAGTCTTTAGAAGTGGGGAAATAAATTCTGGTGATCCTAGTGGCTACCAGGGATTTCACCTCACATTCTGTGGTGGTTATGGAACAGAAATCTCTACAATTTGAAATAGGTGTCAAAACTGATGGACTAAATAATCTGCCCTTATTATATTGAAAATAACAGAAATATGTTTTTTTACCTTGCTATCTAACTTAAATCGTATTGCTATTTGCACAGTGTACTTGCTTGTAGACTAAATACTGAATTTGCACTGAAAACTGTAATTTAGTAACTTTTGTAAAATGCCAGTAAAAACTTGGCTGTGCCAGTAAATTTTGGGTGTTGTGCCAGTAAATTTCAATCTGGTAGGTTGGCAACACTGTTCAAGGCAGGTTCACAGAAGATGACTAAAGTTTGGATGCTGAATCCAAACCCCACTGAAGCCCAGGAGAGTTGTATGTTCTTGTTCAAATATTTTATTATCACAAGTAAGAAGCATACATGAACAAAACAGGTACAGTCGATACTCATATCCCTTAGTGAGGGATAGAAAAAGGAGTAACAGCAACAATACATAAATAAATTATTTAACCATGCGGGTGCCAGCGATATAAATATAGCTTACAAAATGTAAAACAGTTATATACTAGCCGCAGGGAGGGGAGGCTATACAGAGGGATGCTTTGGATGCCTGCATGGGCTGACATTCAGGCCTAAGCCCAGGGAGGGCTTGCGGCTGGTCATTCAGGATATTAAGATGGCTCATGAGTAGAGGAGATGTACATAAAAAGGTAATAACATTAATAGAGATAGAGGGAACGAGTGAAGTAGTAAAAAGAAGGGGAAAAGAGGAGAAAGAAAAAGAGACAATGTGTTGTCAAGGTTTGGGTGGATAAAATGGTTCATCCTAGGTTTCCATAGCTGCTCATATTTGGGGATTTTGTCTAAAATGACCGCCTCAATTCTAGCATGGATCATAGCTCTGGTGATCCTATTTTTGGTCTCTACAATATTAAAATGTGGGGTTGTCCAGGCTTTTGCTATGGTCTGCTTGGCTGCAGTGGTGACCTGCAAGGGAAGTTTAAATTGGGTTTTCGTTATCTCTGTAGGTTTTCTGTTGAGTAGGGCTATGGCCGGGTTTAGATCCAGAGGACTATTAAACAATGTAGATAATATGCTAAAGATTTCTGTCCAAAAGGATCTCACCAGAGGGCATGTCCACCAAATGTGGAGATGGGAGCCCACCTCAGAGCAGCCACGGAAGAAAATAGGGGAGTATAAGGACATGAATTTGGAGATTCAGGCAAGGACTAGATACCACCTTATGAGTACTTTGTAGTTTGTTTCTAGTGCGGTTATATTTTGAGAGGAGGATTTAGTAGCTTCCCAAATGTCTGACCAATCTTTTTGGCATAGAGACTGGAGATTAAGCCTGTGGCATGGGGGTCCTTATGGCAGGCGTGTTCAAAAGTTGTCATGGCTGGTATCGATGAGTCTCTACGTAAGCAAGGGGTGAAGAAATGTTTCAACTGTAGGTAGCGGAAAATCTCGGTAGTGGGGAAATCATGTGTTTCCCTTAGAGTGGAGAATATATTGAAGGTGTCTGGTGTGGTGAATGATTGAGCTCGGAAGAGGTTAGCCACGGTCCATCTGTTGAATGAGGCAGGAGATGTCCAGGCCGGATAAAAAGCCAGGTTGCACAGGTAAGACAGCAGTGGGTTGTGGGGGGATTGTAGTCCTGTTCTATTTTTAAGCCTGTCCCACAGGCGCAGGCTGTGTAAGGTAATTGGGTTGTGAACAGTCCTGCGGTCATTCAGATGTAGCCACAATAAGTTAGCCACAGACAGTGGGTCACAGTCCACTGATTCCAGTGACACCCATAGCAGAGTTTTGCGGGTGGCATGGTATTTGGGCAATTGGGCTATCTGTGCTGCTTGGTAATACTTTGTGAAGTCAGGGAATCCTAAGCCTCCCCTAGGTTTGGGAGAAAATAGGATGTGTTTATTAATTCTGGGTCTAGATTTACCCCAAATATATTGGAGGGTACGCTTTTGTAAGATCCAGAGAAAGTGTGATGGGAAGGTGATTGGAAGTACTCTGAATAGGTATAATATCTTAGGCAGGATGGTCATTTTGACTGCCGTTATTCGACGCATCCACGCCAAGGGCAACTTTGACCAGGAGGAGGAGAGCTTTATGTAAAAAAAAAAGTAATGGACATTTTATAGGCTAATAGGCAGGGGATTGTCCAACAAATAGCACAGGGGGCTTGGCACTGCCCTGGGGAACATGCACCAAAGCAAACAAAATGGTGAAGACATAAGGAGGCAATGGGGACATAACAGGTGGGCATACCTGGACTTGTTGTACCAACATGAGGGTTCTGTGGAGTTCCTCACTGCCTTATTTTCCTTAAAGGGCTCCTGTGCCAGCACCTAGCTACATACTCCCTCTACTAAATCTATTTGGTCCCTGAAGATAAAAGAAACTACTACTTATTTATCACATAGAGTCAACAGAAAAAAGAAAACAGCTACCAACCAGTCACACACAAAGATACAAATAATCCTCATACCCTCTTATATACAACAGAGGAACCTCTCACCAATCAAGACATGGTGTGAGGGGGTTCTGTTTGTGAGCTAGTCATTGGTACAGCCCAATGGGGTTTGTCAGAGCATGGGTCACCCACTTTTAGTCTGATAGAGAGGCAAGCTGGCCTATCATCACTCCTCTAGGAGCCATGCAAAACTTCTGTGGAACTCCCCCAGTGTATCATATGTCAGCTTCCTTGGAGTATGTATAGCCTTCTTGTTGAATGGTTCAGGTGCTCTGCTAGTGCTGTTTCACCTCTTGCAAAGTCTATTTCAGGGGAATCTGGACTATTTTCATTCTCTCCCTCTTCCTCTACATCTGAGGATGATGCATCTATAGGGCTGTTTTCTAGCTGCCTTGCTAACGAAAATTCTGAGCATGTAGAATCTGTAAGGCAGTTTATTGATTGGGTGGCAGGCAAGGTTTCGGGCATATTGGAGGCAGAGTTTACTGAATCTACTTCTTGTGTGGAAGGAGAAGTAACTGTCATTTCTGCTGGTGGTTGCTCACTGCTCACTGGTGGTTGCTCACTGGTGGCATCCTCACTGCTCTCATTTTCAGAGTCTGATGTGGCTTTCCTTAAGTTGTGCTGTGAATGTATTTCTCTACGCGTCACCAGAGGGGAGTCATTGGCTTGTGGCTCTGTTATCCTTACTGCGTCTGTGATTTGCAAAAGGTTCATTTGATGCCAAACCTGGCTTCAATGGCCCAGTTTTTCCCTACAGGCATATTTTATAAGCAGGTAACCTGGGTAGCTTCTTACATACTACAAAGTGCTGTGACTTCCAAATATCAGCAAGTTTGTGCTTGCCAGTCTGGCCCAGATTTCTCAGTAACACTCTGCCCCCTGGCTGTAAGTCCTGAATCTTTACCCTAAAAATATAGTGCTTTTTATTACACTGCACACAGGCTTCTGACACCCCTAGAGCTTTTTCATAAGTGGCCAAATTGTTCCTCAACTATCCCTTGTGGGCTGCTATTGATATCTGGTCCAATGAAGTATCAAAGGCCAAATCAACTGGTAGCCATGCTGCCTTCCCAAATGTTAACAGATAGAACCCTGTGGCGTTGTTCTTGGTGCTCTTATAGGTGTGAACTATTGTTATAATGTGGCTACTCCCGTGCTGTTTCTTTTCAGTAGAGAGAGTTTCGAGCATATCTAACAGGGTTCATTTGAAGCATTTAGGCTGAGGATCCAGCCCAGCTTGTCTGCATGTCTAACAGTCTATTTATGAGCTTACTTTCAAAGTTTCTCCCTTGATCTGAATGGATGTGTTGGGGTAGACCATAATGAATGAAGAATTTCTCTACTAGAACTTTAGCTACAGGCGAGGTCTGTTTGTCTTTAGTTGAAAACACCTGAGTATATTGAGCAAAGTGGTCAGTCACTACCAATACATTGTCCTGCCCACTTGAGTCAGGTTCCAAGCACAGAAAGTCAATGCACGCCAATTCCATGGGCCCTGGCCCCAGAGAAGAGTCTTGGTTTCTGGTAGCCAGCTCCAGAGGGCATGGCATTAGCCTGGTTACATTTGATTATGAAGCCTTCCAGAGCCGTGAGGAATACTGTGCTCACAGTAACAGAAGCAGAGTGAAGGAACCCACTGAGCAGGGTGATTGGACCCATCTCCCCATTGCTTCTAACTAAAGGCCTCATCTGTATTACTCAAACTGTATGTAAAGTATACCTCCTACAGTCCTTTCCTAAACAGCATCTTCTATCCCCAGTCCGAAGATGACCAATCAGGTGAAGATATAAGGAGACAATGAGAACAGGTAGGCTTGCCTGGGCTTGCAGTCCCACCATTAGAGTTCTGTGGAGTTTCTCACTGCCTTATTTTCCTTAGGGGCACCTGTACCAGCACCTGATAATATCATTGCTCCCAATTGTCCCTGATTTCGAGGGAATGTCCCTGATTTGGAACAAAGTCCCTCTGACCCTCTTTCCTCCTCATTTGTCCCTCATTTTGGTCTGATCTATATAGCTATATATAAAATGCATTACTATCTTTCAAAAAGTTTTTCCCAATGCTAAACCTTTAAGCAAATTTCTAAATTGCTGCATCTGTAAATGTCAAAAGCCAATATAAAGAAATAAGAGTTGTAAAAAAAAAAAAAACTTGTAGATTTAACTATTTTTTTTGCATAATTCTCCCTTAAGGGGGTGTGTTCTATGCCTACATACTTTTGCTAATAGGTGTCCCTCGTTCCCATCTCAAAAAGTTGGGAGGTTTGGGTAACATATGCATTGTTCGTATTACCATTCAGCACAAAAAATTTCTTCCACATAAAAAAAAATCAGTCCTTTCTACCAAAAGCTACGATAAAGCAGCAGCATCATATAGCAGACAAAAGCTAAGAGAGGTGTCATATGATCACAGGAAAGGAGTCAATGACCTAGCTCCTTATATCACATCCACACCTTAGGCCTTGTTTGCAGACTGAGACATACCAGCGTGCTATTTTCTCACACAAATCAAGTTTCTTCTTCAGAACCTAAGAATAGAAACCCTAAGAAAAAGCTAAATGCCTCAGGGCAACCCTTTGATTCACACTAAATTCATTTTTGATAGGAAAAAAAACCTTTTTTTTTTTTTCATTTTGTGATCGTGAACCCCTTTTGTAACCCGTGAACTCCAAAGTATCACTTGTTTTCATTATATGGCTTTCTAACATCTAGATCTACAGGAGGTGGGTACTAAAAGGTTTATTACAACATGATGAAAAAGATTTTTTTCTCCTGGCCATTACAGAATCCAAGAAAAAAATTTAATAAAAATGGTCTGCAATTGAACAATTAAATTTGATCAATTTTACAATTAAAAAAAGATGGAGGAAAATTAATTATCTTCCCTTAAAAAAATGATATTGTGTGTACTACAAAATGAATAATTTGGCAAAATAAAAGTAGTATAATCAGTTCAGAATGGAGCTTTGTACTGTTTCATACAAAATATTGTATATGTTAATGCATAATAATGTCAGGTTATAGCTATGCAGGCTATAGTAATGATATGATAATGTAAAAAAAATGCAATATTTAAATAGGCAATCACTTCTCATTGTTCGTTTGTTTAGAGCGTATTTAATTCAAGCAGAACCTAACTGTATCCGAGCACCACAAACTGAAAACACTAACCACTTCAGCTTCCTGACCAGGCCATTTTGGACAATTGCGTGGTCATGCAACGCTGTACTCAAATAGAGCTTTGATCCCCTCTATGGTTTTTATTTTTTGTGCTAGAAACAAAGAACGACTGACAATTTTGAAAAAAAAAAACCCAATATTTTTTACTTTCTGCTCTAAAACATATCCAATAAAAAATGTAAAAATCTAATTTCTTCATTAATTTAGGCCAATATGTATTCTGCTACATATCTCTGGTAAAAAAATCACAATAATCGTATATTGATTGGTTTGCGCAAAAGTTATAGTGCCTACAAACTATGGGATTTTTTTTTTACTAGTAATGGCGCAAATCAGCCGCTTATAGTGGGACTGCGATATTGCGATGGACAAATCAGACACCTACCGACACTTTTGACACTTTTTTGCGGACCAGTGATGCTAATACAGTGATCAATGTTAAAAATATGCACTGTCACTTTACTAATGACATTGGCAGGGAAGGGGTTAACATCATGGGCGATCAAAGGGTTAAATGTTTGCCTAGGGAGTGTTTACTAACTGTGGGGGAGTTGCTTTTACTACTTGAAGACATGGATCAGTGTTCCTGCTTTACAAGAACACTGGATCCTTGCTTTCTGTACTCACAGAATGACAGTCTGCCTTGTTTACTGTCATTCTGTCAGAGTAACAAACGATCGGTGGGTCCCGGCAGATATCGGGTCTGCGGGACCCGCTTTGTAAAATCACAGCGGGAGTGAGCCGTCGGCGGCGCACGCTCGCGCTCAAAACCCATAAGTGCAGAATAACGTAAATATACGTGATTCTGCACAGAGCAGCCACCCTGTAGCAGTAAATCTGCTATGGGGCAGTCATAGTGGTTAATTCAAGCGTAATATTAAAAGCAAACTCCCCCATCCATCCATGTCTCTGTGCTTTATTTTGTTGAGAAATCGCTTTGAAAAACACCCCCCTAGCATTTCTAGCTGCAGCCATTTTGAGTAAGGGCAGATTATTCATGTAGCATTTACTTCCTGGAATCCATCTATCCCTAGCTCAGGCATGCAGGGTGTGCTTAGCTGAGAAAGCCCCCTCTCCCCTCCTCCAGCTGAAAGAAAAAAAAAATACCCATGAAGACTCCTGAGATGTATGACATAATTCTGGCCTAGGCCATAAAACCAGGAAACCACTGAAGAAATTAAAAAAAAAAGTTTAGAACAAGAAAATATAATTAACCTTCCAATCTATTTATGCCAGCAGTATAAGGCCTCATACACACGGACGTTTCCAAAAAAATAAACAAAACGTCAGGCCCGACATCAAGGAAAAAAAATCGGCGTTATGCATCGGCGTTAGTGAGCATCGGCGTCAATAGGCGTTTTTAAAAAAAAATCATCCCTCTGCTATTATTCAACCTAAAAACGTTGGCGTCAAAAAACGGCAGTTAACGCTGGTACAGTATTAGTTGGCGTTAGTTGGCGCTAGTTGGCATTTTGCGGTGTTGGTGTCAAAAAATGCCAAAACGTTACAGCCTCAGAACGCGCTGGCTGTGGGTTCTAGTTTCAGCTCACTAACGCCGACGCCATCTACAGCTCAAAAACGTCTGCGTTTTTATGGGGCCATTGACTAACATGGAGAGCTGCAAAAAACGCCAGGAAACGCCGGCGTCAAAAAACGTCTGTGTGTATGAGGCCTAAGGATTAACTAGTTAATGTTGATTGAGAGAGTTGAGTTCCCCTCTCGAAGCCTCTCGAAGCATGTATGGGCAGGCTGATTGTACCCAAGTCTATCCATCGATCAACTTGGGTACAACCAGCATGTTGGATTTTTAGAATGTGATTATTGCCAGCGGTTATAGCTGCTAGCAATAATCACTGTGTTCTCCTGGCAGGGACAGCTCCCCACATTCCCCCCTCCTACCATGAAAACACAACAGCTCAGTGTTGATGGAATCGAACGATTTTCTTTCGGAAAGAAAATCGTATCATCTATGGCCGGCCTAATAGCTGGCGGCTGATGTTGATGCCATTCCATTCTTGTGAAAGACAAGCACCGTCATTCACAAGAACACAAGCCCCCGATATTATTATGACTATAAAAAGGTCAAGCACCATCCTGCTGCCACAGAGGAGAGAGTCGCTATATGGATGCGGCCACTATGTTTGCAGACTCTGCACTGTGTTTTGGCTCTTCCAAATAGACAGACCAACAGACAGCAACACCCAGCATGAATACAAGAAGATTTAATTAAAAGAGTATCACTCTACATAGAGAGGGGGCGGTGTCTCAGTGCTGTACTGTAGCTCCCATAAATTGGGCTTCTGCCTGGGATGGAGCTACAGCCAGCAGAACATAGAAAATAAAATCAATGTCTTATAAACTGCAGCTGCTGATCAAAATGGGACCAAGTGGAAACAGAAGCAGCAGACTTATCTCTCTGACACTCTGCACTTTCCTCCAATCCGCATGCTTCTTGCACTGTACCACAGCTGATTTGCTGTTGTTGCTTCTCTGCCTTCCAGTATGAGCTCTGCTGTACTGATACCAAGTGATTTTATTAACAAAAACAAAGCTGCAATAATTTATGTCTCCTATCTGCAGTTCAGTTTAAAATAGTGTGATTTTATGAAGTGGAATCCATGATAGTGTGTAGTTATGAAAAAGAAGTGCAACAATTCTGTATAGTTAAAGCGGAGCTGAACTCCCCAAAGGGGGATTGCTTTGTTTAACAATTCCCCCTGCAATTACAAATGCCATTTTTTTCACGTCTTCTTTTGTTTTCTCCAGCCCTGTCCTCTGCCTCTGAACCCGAAAGAGGCAGGCAGCAGAAAAAAAACAAAATGGTGATGAGGGGCCCAGGTTACATCATCTGTACAGCGGATCACAGCAGGACAACACTGCATTGGCTGGGCAGGTCATTATGTGTTTTGGTGATCACCCAGTAATACAGGTAAAAGGTGGAAAAACTGCACGGGTGAAGTTAAAGTGTCACTAAACCCACATCATAAAAAAACTGTCAATGCAAATGATGTATTACATGCTGTTTATACTCACTCAGTCACTGTGAGATTCATTTTCTGTATTCTGCAAAAAAAAACTGGTTGATCCCGCTGCTCTCAATCTGCCCCTTCTGTTCATGTCCCCAATTAACCTAGGGATTTTGCAGCTGTGGTGGCAAATCCGCACATGCTCAGTTTTATGTGGGTTTCCATGGTGAGCATTTCCTCCTCCCTATCGCATCTTAACAGCCCATGTGACTATAGAGTCACACATGTGGGCGTATACACGTGGTAAATGACGGCTCATTCCCTCCCTCCTCCTCCATGCCCACTAACCAGCTAAACACAATGGGGGTGGAATATTATATGTAGATTAATGGAGGCTTTACCTCCCTCTTATTCTAAGACACAGGCTGGAGGGGCACGACACAGACTGACTGTCAGAAATCCACCCACACCATGTTATTTCCATACAATAATAAAGATTTTATTTTAAATATATACTGTACACTATATTGGCAATAGGTAGGTTGCCACCTGTGCAATAAGTCCATCTGTGAAATTCCCTTGCTACTAAATTTTCCACAGTCAACTGTTAGTAGTATTGTAACAAAGTGAAAGCAACTGGGAACAACAGCAACTCAGCCACAAAGTGGTAGGCCACGTAAAATCATAGAGTGGGGTCAGTGCGTGCTGAAGCTCACAGTGCGCAGAATTCGCCAGCTGTCTGCAGAGTCAATAGCTACAGACCTCCAAACTTTGTGTGGCCTTCAGACTATCACAACAACAGTGCATAGGGAGCTTCATGGATTCCATGACCGAGCACTTGCATCCAAGCCTTACATCACCAAGTGCAATGCAAAGCTTCAGATGCAGTGGTGTAAAATATGCCTCCACTGGACACTAGAGCACTGGAGACATGTTCTCTAGAGTGACAAATCACGCTTCTCTGTCTGGAAATCTGATGGACGTGTCTGGGTTTGGTGGTTGCCAAGAGAATGGTACTTGCCTGACTGCATTGTGCTAAGTGTAAAGTTTGATGGAAGGGAATTATGATGTGGGTTTGTTTTTCAGGGGTTGGGCTTGGCCCCTTAGTTCTAGTAAAGGGAACGCTTAAGGTGTCACCATACCAAGACATTTTGGACAATTTCATGCTCCCAACTTTGTGGGAAAAGTTTGGGGATGGCCCCTTCCTGTTCCAACATGACTGTGCACCAGAGAACAAAGCAAGGTCCATAAAGACATGGATGAGGGAGTTTGGGGTGGAGAAATTTGACTGGCCTGCACAGAGTCCTGACCTCAACCCGATAGAACACCTTTGAGATGAATTAGAATGGATACTGCGAGCCAGGCCTTCTTGTCCACATCAGTACCTGACCTCACAAATACGCTTCTGGAAGAATGGTCAAACATTCCCATAGACACTCCTAAACCTTGTGGACAGCCTTCCCAGAAGAGTTGAAGCTGTTATAGCTGCAAAGGATGGGCCAACTTAATATTGAACACTACAGACTAAGACTGGGATGCTATTAAAGTTCACGTGTGTGTAAAGGCGGGTGTCCCAATACTTTTGGTAATATAGTGTATTTGTATAAGAATTTAAAACAGTTTATTGATATTATTTATTTAGTTTTACTCTGTATTACAACGGCTGTTTTTTTTGTTTTGTTTTTTCATTTTGAACACATGACCAACAGCCGAGAACTAGAATCTCCTCCTGCTTATGTTTCCCTGCAGACAGGCTGGGAGAGAGCTGGGTCATGTGACAGCTGTATATTGATTAGGAAAAAGGTACTTTGATGTTTTTATTAAAATAATTACAGTGCCATCATCCACATTTAGAAATTGAAGGGACAATGTAAATGAATGTGTATTTAGTATCACTTTAAGTTCTGCTTTAATACAGCTAACGTTTGTCATGTGTTTAGAGCCATAGAGTTCCATTATTTCCAGCTTCAGGCTCTCCACATTCTGAATATTCTGAGTCCAGTTCCCCTATGGCTGTGCTTTCCAGCACACACTAAAATGCTTTCCATTTGGGACCTACAAGATTACAGTGTGTACAGCACACGGATGTCCCTGTAGACTTCAATAATATCACAGCTTTCTGCTTTGACTCATAGTTCACTTACATTGTATAGCCTCAACCCTGTGTTCATTTCAATCATCCAATCATGCATGGAAATTTCAAATAAAATAGACTTTTCTGAGATTAGGACGCATGTACAGTGTATTGTTGTATGTGTTCTGTCATGCTAAAATGCATGTGTCATGGTTACCCGTTATAAAGATAGAGTCTATTCTCATCATAACACTTATCAGGAGATTATGTATCATTACTGCTGGATAAAACTGTGCTTATCAATTGCAGCCTCACTGTGCCAATCAAATGCATCATCAATGTGCCCATCACAGTAGGCCAAACACTTCCACATTTCAAGTAAAAGAAAACAAAAAACACTTAACATAAGGTGTCCCAATCAGAGTCCCCCTTTACATCAGGTGTCCTCATCAGAGTCCCCCTTTACTGCAGGTGCCTCCCTTTACATCGGTGCCCCAGAGTCCCTCTTTACAACAGGTGTCCCCATCAGTGTCCCCCTTTACATCAGGTTTCCTCATCAGAGTCCCCCTTTACATCAGGTGTCCTCATCAAAGTCCCCCTTTACATCAGGTGTCCTCATCAAAGTCCCCCTTTACATCAGGTGTCCTCATCAGAGACCCCCTTTGCAGCAAGTGCCTCCCTTTATATCGGTGTCCCAATCAGAGTCCCCCATTACAATAGGTGCCCCCATCAGAGTCCCCCTATACATCAGGTGTCCCCATCAGAGCCCCCCTTTACATCAGGCATCCCCATCAGTCTCACCCTATACATCAGGCATCCCCATCATCAGATGCCCCCTTCACACCAGGCATGCCCATCAGAGTCCCTCTTCACATCAGGCATCCCCATTAGAGTCCCCCTTTACATCACGCATCCCTATCAGAGTCCTCCTTTACATCAGGCACCTCCATCAGAGTCCCATTTACATCAGGCATCCCCAACAGAGTCCTCCTTTACATCAGGTATCCCCATCATCAGAGTCACACTTTACATCAGGCATCCCATCAGAGTCCTCCTTTACATCAGGCATCCCTATCATCAGAGTTCCCCTTTACATCAGGCATCCCCATCAGAGTCCCCCTTCACATCAGGCATCCCCATCAGAGTCCCCCTTCACATCAGGCATCCCCATCATCAGAGTCCCCCTTTACATCAGGCATCCCCATCATCAGAGTCCCCCTTTACATCAGGTATCCCCATCAGAGTCCCTTTACATCAGACATCCCCATCAGAGTCCTCCTTTACATCAGGCATCATCAGAGTCTCCCTTTACATCAGGCATCCCCATCAGAGTCCCCCTTTACATCAGGCATCCCCATCAGAGTCCCACTTTACATCAGGCATCCCCATCATCAGAGTCCCCTTTTACATCAGGCATCCCCATCAGAGTCCCCCTTTACATCAGGCATCCGCATCATCAGAGTCCTCCTTTACATCAGGCATCCCCATCATCAGAGTCCTCCTTCAGATCAGGTGTCACCCCTCTCCCCCCTCCTCGTACTCACAGCTTTCACCTTCGGACCAGCCAGAAATCGGAAGTGACAGCGCAGGACCCTTCAATCACATACCACAGCAGGGAACAATGCTATAGTGGGAGTACTCTGCACCCCCAGGACACTCTATGGAAGTGCGATTAGAGTTTCTTGTTTGTAATCACGTGATTGCAAACACGGCATGCCCCTCATAGACCCTGTGTGTCCAGCGCCTCTCACACATTTAAGTGGCATTATTTTTTTTTTTTTTTCAGTGATTGCAGCACGTCATGCTTCCCATACACTTGTGTGTCCAGTGTCCCGCACACACTTAAAGGGCCATTTTTTTTATGATGAGTAGCTATAGGGGGGCTGCACCCCTGCGCCCCCTATTGATGGGCCACTACTGCAACGCATTAATTGCATTGTTGAGTTGGCAACAGGTATTACCAGCTTTGGTCAATGGCCATCAACCAGTGGTGGGCGGTCCACAAGGGGCTTCTCTGAGGCTCCCCTTCTTCCACAGTCCCCAATCCGTCTGCTGAAAGCCTTGGGGGCACTCTGCACATGCTCAGTTTGGTGTGTATTGCTAGAGAGTTTTCTTTTTTTTTTGGAGGGTGCATGTAATCATCACAGGGCCAATCAGCACTGTCCAGATGGTCAGGGGTCCTGCAGCCTCATAGGACAGTCAGAGGAGAATGAAGACTCCTTCTACAAGCTTTAACCAGGCACTGATAGCAGTCACAAGACTGTGATATACTGCTGATGAGAAAAGGCATTTAGCATTTTATATTTAGTAAAATTATTGCATTTCCATGTTCTGTGTACTGTAGGAGACCAGATATAGTGAATGCAGGGTCCTTGGTTTAGTAACACTTTAAAACCATGTCAACGTCCATCAAAATGGTGAGCACAGATGAGACAGCACTGATGGGCACAGGCAGGCGGCACTGATGGCACAGATGGGATTGCACTGATATGCTGCACTGAGGCTGCATTTATGGGCACTGATAGGCTGCCCTGATCGGCACTGAGGTCGCACTGATGGGAACTCATGAAACACTTATGGGCACTGATCGGCTGCACTGATAAGCAGTGGGCGCCGTCCATTCCTTTACTGACATTGTCCACAGCCATATATCTATAGGAGAGGTTTCCCCCATCCCTGCAAAGTTTGCAGCAATTTTTTTTCTTTTTTTCAGTGTGATGTGTATTGTATGTGATGTTACATATTACAGAGGCCAGTATTGTGGTGATATTGAAGTTTATTGAGATTTCCATAAATTAGAGGGTTCCACCATTATTGTGTTGTTGATTAGTAAGTTAGCACTGTATTTTTTTGTTTTTTCTCATGCCGACATTTCCTTGTTCCACAAGCTGATGTAAAGCATCATGGCCCAGCTCTTTCTGTGGTGTGGCTAGGGATGTTCTCATATACACCATACCAGCACTGATTGCTGTTAGAAAGATCCCAAAGCTACAGCATGGGGAGGAATATTTCTAATACTGAATTACAGCAGAGTACAGTGTGTATAATATATCATTATGGGATGTGTGTACAGTGCAGTAATGATAACATAAAGCAAGTAAGGGCAATATGTTTATCTCCTGTTGTGGCTGAAGGGGGAGAGCACAAACATGCTTTGCATTTATAAGACTGTAACCTACCTATCCTGCTGTGTGTTACTAAGTAGTATGTCTGGCTGGATGCAAAATGAGCGGGTGAGATTTATGTTGAAGTGGGCGAGTTCACATTTAACATGTACAGACCTAGTGTACCCTCCCACATTCATTGCAATTCCAAAGATTCACGGGAAATGTAGTTACCTTTCTTGTAAAGAGAGAGAAGAGGATATGATGCAATCACTGTTCTAACAGCTCCTCCTTGGCAGAATACATGATGCATTTTTTGAATTAGAGAGCTGACTTCCTGAAAATTCAATTAGACTTTTCTCTTCAATGGTAAGGAATTTCACAAATGTAATAACTGTTTAGTGTTTTGTGTGTGGGGGAGGGGGTGTACTAATGGGGGATTTTTTGCAAATCCCAGAGTTCTGCTTTAATCCATTCTTGAAACCTGGAACCTGGCCCTAGGCTAAGCCTACCTTTCGCTGACCAACAAGTGTCTGTCCCTGTCTATACACTCGCCACACTGCAGGCATGCTAAAATGACCCAGCAGAATGAATAAGCTTCGGGTAGTGGAGTAAAATGCATTGGGGGCGTGGCCTGCTTGGAGTCCAGGCTGAGGTTGCCACTTTATTCACCTCTCCAGGATATTTTGGATGTGTGACTTTCAGGGACCACCCCTTTCTTCTTTGCTATAAATAGCCTGCCTGGGTCCAAACAGAGGACAAGGCAGTCCCTAAAAGATTCCGCTAGCACCAGAGGAAAGCAGCGATTGTGTGATTGCCATGTTTTTTTCTGGCAGCTAACTAGGAGGTGAATGAGAGATCTGCAATTCACCACCTCACTACCCTGTTGCCCTCCAGGGCAACTTTACCGCTTGTTGGGTAATGCGGCTGCTGCACACACACCACCCTCCCACCTACAGATCTTCTTCCTTCTACACTTATTCCAGGTCTGCCTCGGGAACTACACATTTTAAAACATTAAGTCCACAAGGGTAGCTCATTTCATCAGTTCGCTCACCAATTTAAAGTGAAGATGATATTTATGAGCTTAAAGCGGTATTAAACGTTACAACTAAAAAATGTAAAATGGGTCCCCTACACGTGTATGCCATAATGTGCTAGTACACACCGCATTCTAGCACATGGTAACAGACTTAATGCTCAAATGGAGCCCTCTATTGCTAAGCTGTTACTGCTCCTGTTCCATCCTGGTCTGGTCTTTCTTCCGGATTCACGCTCTTCGAACGTTTGAATGGCCAGGCCAAGATGACGTCACTGCCATGCATGCACATGGGAGTCATCATCGCAGCTCGGCGCTCTCTGTATTCACAGCACACACATTGTTCCATGAATGCAGAGAGTACCGCGCATGTGCCAGTGACGTCATTGGCTGGAGCTGATGTCAATATCTACTAAACAGTGTAAGTTCAAGCCATTTCCTTTGCCCCACATGTAAGAATTATTATAAGCTTACCTACTGGGTAAAGTTAAAGTGGTATTACATTTTTTTTGTTTTTTTGTCTTTTTTTAAATAATAAAACATTTTATACCTACCTGCTCTGTGTAGTGGTTTGACCAGAGCAGCTCCGATCCTCTCCTTTACTGTGCCCCGCTGTCGCTTCTGGCTCCTCCCCCTTGAGCAGTGCCTCCAGAGATAGCTGCTTGCTCTGGGGGCACCGCTGTGTGCTTGCTCCCGAGCTGCAGCTCTTTGCGTGCATAAGACACATAGAGCTTTGGCCTGGCCCCACTCCCCGCTCTCTCCTCATTGGCTCACTGGCTGTGATTGACAATAGTGGGAGCCAATGGGCTCCCGCTGCTGTCTCAGCCAATGAGGAGGGAGAGTCCAGGGACAGCCGAAGCTATCATGAACATCACTGGATCGGAGGGAGCTCCGGTAAGGATTGTGGGGGTTGGGGGCGCTGCATGGAATGCATGAAGGTAAAAAAAACTTCAGCCTTTAGGACCATTTTAAACATTCAATCTATTTCTCAACAGAGCTCCTTGGATTCTCAAAAAAGAAGATTTTATATTTCGGCTATAGCAGCACTTTAAGATCCCTCTTTTTCTGTTTTGGACAGATTATAAACTTTTTTTAATTTTTCAGAATGAGACGTTTCAAAGGAAGGGCCAGTGCAGAGCTTGTCCACCACTATAACAAACCATCAACATGTTTCTTTGTTTAAATGACAACTAAGCATACCTGACTGTGACAGGAAGACCAGGCATCCTATTCCTTCCCACATTAAATTTCACATATATCTAGCCTACTTCTATTAATCTGAACTATCTTGAAGTTTGTAAACTTATGCTAGCCATACACCAGTCAAAAAACGCTATTGGCATCATGTAATGACCGATTTTCGAACAGTAAATTGTTTTTATTATTGCAATATTTTGGTCTCTATTTTTCTTAAAGTGATTCTAAAGGCAGAAGGTTTTTTATCTTACTGCATTATGCGTGTGCAGCAGTCCCCAACCCCCCTAATACTTACCTGAGCCCCATCTCGATCCAGCGATGTTGCACGACTACCTCGGTCATCCGGGACTCTCCCTCCTGATTGGCTGAGACACAGCAGCAGCGCCATTGGCTCACTCTGATGTCTATCAAAGTCAGTTAGCCAATCAGGAGAGGGAGGGGGCAGGGCCAAACCGGGGCTCCATGACTGAATGGCCACAGGGAGCTGCGGCTCGGCTCAGATGCCCCTATAGCAAGCTGCTTGCTGTGGGGGGACATAATAGCAGGGAGGGGCCAGGAGCAGAGAAGAGGGTCTCCGGGCTGCTCTGTGCAAAACCACTGCAACAGAGCAGGTTTGGTATTTTTAAAGAAAAAAAATGAGACTTTAGTATAACTTTAATTTAATATTTTCAGGGAACATTCACAGAAAAAAGGTATATAAAATGACTTATCTTGATGGCTGTATGTTTCTTATGTGTACTATTGCTGTGCTCTTTATTTTAGGCATGACTGTTCGTTGACACAAACATTTATCTTCCAGGTGAAAGTTTTTTTCACACATGCGCAGTACCAACAGTTCATTCTTTAGGAGACAAGAAACACATTAACCTCTCAAATTATCACCCGTTTGGCAGAAGTTTTACAAACTTTTCCTTCAATTTGTTTGGCTCAAAAACGGCACAACTAATTATCGATTTGTGCCCATGAACTGGACAAAAAACGAACAAACTGTCCAAATGACAGATTTTCAAACAATTTTTCATCTAGTGTAGGGGTTTGCAAACTATAGCCCTCCAGTTGTTCAGGAACTACAATTCCCATCATGCCTAGTCAAGTCTGTGAATGTCAGAGCTCTACAATGCCTCATGGGATGTGTAGTTCTGCGACAGCTGGAGGGCCGTAGTTTGGAGATCTCTATGGGTACCATTACCTTGTTAAGATCCCCTCACATTTTCTTACTTGAATTCTGTGACATTAATTCACTATGACCTGTAAGTAGGCACTGCTGTGTCACACATTCACAGAGCCTGCCTTCTGAACTACAGAGGGGCTGAGAGGAGGAATTTCAAGAGGCGGAAACAGTACAGAAATCACTGTCCGCAGGCATTAGGTACCATGGGATATGTAGTCTTTAGAAATAGAAAGTGAACAGCAAACGGCAAGCTGCAAAGCATGCAAGGAATCCAGGAAGCTGTGGAAAGAGCTGGGCAGCAGATAGGGAACACTCACAACATGAAAAGAGTTGTTTCAAGTAAGCTTATATTGGATTGTCAAAAATAACTGTTATCACAATGCCAATGTTCTAAAATGAAAGTGTATACTGTGACCACAGATTTCCTTTAGGCCTTGTTCACATCTGGCATTTTGGGATCTCGGGCAGAATCACTGTGATTCTGCCCGTGATCCCAAGTCACACAGCAATTATGGCAAAATGCACCACGCGTGTTCACATTCTTTTTTGGGCCACAAGCTGCAGACGTCTTGGTTTGATGCGAGAAGTGGGGACGGGGTCGGATTTTTTTTAAGATGTGTGGTGTATTCAAGAGCGTAGTTTGGTTCTGCAGACGTCGAACACCGGGTTTTTTCTTACACTTGTGCGCACCACGTAAAACGGTATTAACGACACACTGAACCCTAGTGCCCGTCTTAGTGTCACTAAGACGGGCTCTAGGGTTTTACGGTCTACACTTGTTCCGGATTTCCTTTAGACACCAGTGTCATATGTGAAAGTAAAATCTTGTAACCGTAACACTATTGTCAATAAAAACTGTTAGGTTATATTCGAATGAACTTTGTTGAGAAAAGTACAAC
>BLSH010323318.1:62557-91064 GCA_018402905.1 Glandirana rugosa | reverse complement strand
AGGACCGACCAACCTACGAATACGTGCTTACAAAGACTTTTAATGGACTTTACTACCTAAACAAGGTATGGCTACCTCATGGTGCACTACCACAGGGGCACTTGGAGAGCTTTGTCAGGGAATGTGTTGGAGATGT
The DNA here is from genome assembly GCA_018402905.1 of Glandirana rugosa. Taxonomy (NCBI): domain Eukaryota; kingdom Metazoa; phylum Chordata; class Amphibia; order Anura; family Ranidae; genus Glandirana; species Glandirana rugosa. Next base: position 90,928 of record BLSH010323318.1, on the reverse strand, counting down.
CTTGAAGAATTGTACCTATGTTACTTTTAATAGTAAAAACATTATTGTTCAGTTTAACTTCCTGGTCTGAAGTCATCGAAGAGGTCATGGGGTATAAAGAACAGGGTTTATTCAAGGGGACCAGAGATGTTAGAGAGGATACAGTACAGAGATCTAACAAGCAGAAAAGTGTCCTAAGGAGGCTATATTGCCGTTGCTAATGACTATCGTACTTATGTCAAGTGCATAAGCATCCAACCAGCCAGGAAGCCAGAGACATGGCATGGGGGATGGATACTTTAGTAGTGAAGGGTAGTGAAGGGGTTTAATGTTTGGTCCTTTTACTGGTGACCAGTTCCCCACACAGAGTACGTAGGGACCTAGCCTGGGAGTCACAAGAGTTGCACTGAGGCACTGTGAGGAGAACAAGCATAGTGTGCTTCCTGTATCCAATAGTAACATAAGGATCATGGTCACTGGGAGCAAGGTGACCGGACTGCTGGGTTGGTGGAGACCAGTAAAAGCTCTGTGGTACTCGTTTAGAAATACTGCACACTTGGAGAGGAGTAAAGTCTAACAGAACTGATGCCAGTTGTGCATATGTGTCAAGAGTGTAGAAGGTTGATCACGGATTACAAAAGGGTTAACAGTGTTCTCCCAAAGGAGCCTCGCATTTAATTTAGAGAGCTGCCTTAATGCTGATTTCACATGACAGCAGCCCACCACGGGGGGTACTAGCGAGAGCTCACTCCAGTTCCTCAATTGGGCATGTTAAGCCCCGCCCAGTTTGAAAAGTTTTGTTGATCAGCAGGAGTGGGTCCCACTGTCAGAATACAAGGTCCGGTAGAGAAGATTCCTCCATCCACCTGGATTGTGTGGATGGAGGAATCTGGCAGTTTTTTGTGCTGAACGAAACAACCAGTGTAAAGCTTTAGGTTTTAAATTTGTTGGCGTCCATGCTTGGAGTACCAGTTTAATTTCAGACATATAGTGTTTATTTCTGCTGTCCTATTAGTGGGTTCCTTTAAGCACTCCTTGCTTTACAATGCAAGGTCCCCTTATTTATTTAAGGCCCAAAACCAATATAAAATTCCAGCTGCAGAAAAAAAAACTGTGGAGAAGTTTGGAAAATATACTTACCTTGCATCCAGCTTCCAACTATGGTTCCTGTGGAGGGTGACATACTGATCTTTTTTCGATGCCTATATTTCCCCAAACATCAGTGCATTGCCATGTGTTACTGTGCATTGAATCACAGGTGTATTCCTTCAGTGTGTAGCACTACCCCTGTAGGAGCCGCTGGATAGGATGGGTCCTCTGTTCTTTGCTTCAACCTTTTCAAGGACCTTAGCCCCTATGACCCACCAGGTTGAGTGTACAAACATACAATATCACAAGTTATCTCCAAAAGTAATACTTAGTACCTAATAGTAATGCTACATTGAAGCAAAAAGGCACCAAATAGGTAATACAGGCAAACTTAATAAAATTCTCACCCAATATGGTTGTCAACTTGGCAAGCAAAAAATGAATTAATCAACAGAAGATTTTACCCCCTTCATAACCAGGGCATTTTTTGCTATTTAGCACTGTGCTACTTTAACTGGCAATTGCGCGGTTATGCAACACTGTGTAGCCATGCCCCCGCAGGGGTTGCTGGAGGAAGTGGTTCACCTGTCACACTGCCCTCTGTCACTCTTTTTCACACATCCGGAGTCAGTAAGAACAGTACTTTTTTTTATCAGGGGATTTAACTTGGGGTATAGGATGCTTATGGAATGCCCAGCAGATCAGACAATTCTTCAACGGGACCATCTATATACCCTCCTGTATATACACTTCTTTACTGCTCCAGCACAAACTTGCTTGCAGTTAACTCTCCTTCCTCTCTCTTGCACAACACTTCTCAGGCCTAGCTAGCACATGGTGAGGCTTGCCTTTGGCTCTGGCCAGGCCTTGGTGAACCGCCTATTACAGGCAGGGGTCACAGACCCCTCTGGTGTAGCAAAAAGTACAAAGTGTGCTACCTAGCCTCGGTGGACTACTGCTCCCAGCCAGTCCTTTCTTCAGGCCCTGCCAGTACTCCTTGCTGCAGTGACCCGACTCCACTGCCCAGTGACACCACAGTCCCAACTGGCTCTTGCACCCTTCTCAGACTGTCTCTCTCTCCCCAATCTGTTCCAGTGTGTCTCTTCCAGCCTCCCTGGGTGTGTTTTTGTTTTCACAGACACCTTGTGGACCCCTCCTGGAGACTTACCCGGTAGCACCACTCCGTTACTCTCTCCTGCTCCCTGGTCAGGACTCCCCATGGGATGTCCTGAGGGGTTCCTTCCACTCCCGAGCCTTCAGACCCAAGGTCACCCGCCACCCCAGACTGGGGGCTCCCTCCTTGCCTCTGCAACTAGTGCTCCATCTCCCAGCTCTTCCTCCCGAACTCTCCTCCCAGGGGGAGATTGGTCAGAGCTCCCCAAACATCCCAGGCAGCTCCACCTCTCTTCCCCACCCTTTCTTCTAGAACACTCTAAAAGCAAAGAGGAGTTATCCAACAGGTGTCACTGCCTGCGAGTCACCAGCCATTCCCTGAGCCACTCCCCTGCCCAGGATCCAAACAATCAGGCCTGACTAAATTTACCTCACCTACCAACATCCTAACACCTAGCACCTACCTAAGAGTAGAGGGCGCTACAACTGTACACAAATTAAATTTATATAATTTTGTTCACATAAAATAGAGGGGGTTTTTTTGGTGGTGTCTGATCACCCCTGAGTTTATTTTTTATTATTTGAAGAAAAAAGACAGAAAATTTTGAAAAAAAAAAATATTTTCTACTTTCTGCTATGTAAACATATCCAACAAAAAAAAATAAAAAATCTATTTTCTTCATAAATTTAGGCCAAAAATGTATTCTGCTACATCTCTGTTAAAAAAATCCTAAGAAGTGTATATTATTTGGTTTGAGCGAAAGTTATGACATATACTGGAATTTTCACAGCTTTATATTCTATACTGTAATGGTGGAGATCAGCAGCCTACAGTGGGACTAACAGGGTGGCAGACAATTTGGCGCTAACAGACACTGGCATGGAGGGCCACTTACTGTCACCCATGTAACACTAATAAAGTGATCAGTGGTAATACTCTACAATGACACTGTACTAATGACACTGGCTGGGCAGGGTTTAACATTTAGGGGCAATCAAGGTATTAACTGTGTGCCTAACAATGCGTAATGTTTGTAATATGTGCTGCTTTTACTTTCTGATCTGGCTGTTTTTTCTCCCAGCAGGGAGAAGAAACAGCCAGATTGCTGTTTCCTGTTTTCCCTCGTTGTTGTAAACACAGAACTGTGTATGATTGAACACAGACGATTAGCAGGTTTCAACTGAAATCATTGGCTGAAATCTGCTGCCAAACTTATGCTGTGTCCAATCACAGCATGGGTTGGTACTCCCCCCAAACCCATAAGAAGGCCATCAGGTACATGTACGGGATTGTGCCTGTACCTGCCACCCACTAGCAGTATATTTACGGCGAGCGGTCAGCAGGTGATAAACAATGGTAATTACACAATTTAGCATACAACGTGATAACAGTAAGGACTAGGCATACGAATGCATTTGGCGTCCAGATCAATATAAAGGCAAGGCCTCCTGAAGTACAGCAGTGAGTGGCAGTATAGTTCAATCTAACAAGTGTTGGTACTATACTGCCAGAGCTCATTCATCGTGGCAATGCTAGTCCTAGACTGCCTGGGTATGCACTGTCCAAAAGAAAAGGAGGATGGTAGCAGAGCAAACAGGGGAACAAAGGGAGCTTGCAGAATAGTTATTACAGGAGGGGCTCTTTTGAGATGTTCCTCTGCCGGCTATCATTGGGGACTTTTAAAAGCATCTTTGACTTTAACGACAGTCCCAGTTAACCTTCATGCAATATAGGTACTGTATAGGCATGGTAAAATCTTGGCACAGGTGCAAGTTAGATGTGGTTCAGGTGTGGTAACAATTTGGTATAATGTGGTATAGGGTGCAATAAGGGTGCAGTATGGATTGGGGACACTTGATGTCCTGCTCTCAGTGGCTCATTCTCTGTTACCAGTGTCAATAATGGGTGGATAGACATCTCACCAGTTCCCAGGATGCTGCTGTGGATGCTCACTGTAGAAGAGGGTCTATTCAGTGTATCCCTGAAAGCCCCTTGTGATCAGTGGTGGGAAGCAGATGATGAGTGGATGCTTCAGTCCCTCAGAATCTTTAATGTGGGCAGTGCTGTGCTGCCCCTGGGTATCCTCACTCTCAGGCTCGCATCCCCACTGGCAGGTGAATACTCAGATAGAGGTGCTCTGCTCTCCCTCCCTCCCTCCTTGGCACCAAGAGGAATAACTTTCAAATTTAATAAAAATCCTCTCTCCACTCCTCCTACTGCACAGTGCATATTGGGATCTGTAGTGTAACCATTATAAACTAGCCCTTTTATGGCTGCCATCTCAAACTACAACTCCCATCTTTGTCTGCTCTCTGCATTGAAGTCTATGGAAGTTGGATCTCAGCAGGAATTTGGAGATTTGGAGGAGTCTGAGAGCTATAAAAAGTACTTTTTTCAGTTGAAGCTGAACTTCAGGCAACTTAAAAGGTTTCCCTTGCAGTGGGACTCTACTTACACTTCAAGAGTTTACTGCTTGTTTAGATTTAGGGGGCATAGAAAAGAAGATTTACTCATCTATGCTGCTAGACTGGTCCCTTCACTGTCTTTTCCCCCATGCTTCAGTGGTTTAAGGTCCTGATCTCATGAAGACCAATGCAGGGTCCATGGCCCTGCATTTGACGTGAGGATGCTGAGGGACTGGGGAGGGGAGTGGAAAATTGTAAAAGTGCTTTTTTTTCTCATCCCCTGGACTAAACAAGCTGTTAACCCTTGCAGTATATTCCCCTGCACCACTGCAGGGAAATATATATAAATCTCTCAGGGGTGGGCTTGATGAATACTGTAGCACCCCCATAGTAATAGGTGCTTTTTGTAGTGGATTTTTGCAGGAGAGGCAAATTTAGTCAGGCCTGACAATAAGTGCAGGCCTGAATGTTTTGATCTGGATGGGGGATTGGCCCATGCAGAGCTGGAGATTGCAGGAAGGAATGCCCCTTGGATACTCCTCCCCTTTGCTTCTGGAAGGCTCTGTAAAAGGGGATGGATGAGGAGGTGTCACTTTTGGAAGTATGTTAAGGAGCCCTGACCAATCCCTATCCTGGAATGGCAGGGGGCAGGCATCCTTAAATACTGTGATCTGGGGGAGGGGAGTGTTGGGTGGAAGAGAGATGTAGCAGAGGTGCTGTGAAGTCCTCACCTGGGAAGGGAGCCCCCAGTCTGGGGGGGGTGACCTTGAGGCCTGGTGGCTCAGGTGCAGCCAGAAGGAGAAGTTGGTTCCTGGAGCAGCACAAGGGAGCGGGAGAACAGCAGAGAAGCTACAGAGAGGACTCTTTAAAGGATCCCCAGGTGTCGGTGAGTGGCAGCCCCAGGGAGCTGAATGAGCAGGCTGGGAGAGGGCAGTTGAGAGTCTGTGGAGGTCGGAGGAGCCAGTCAGGGGAAGGAGTGTCACTAGACAGTGAGGTAGGTCGGAGGGGCCTGGAAGATGAAAATGAGGGCCCATGGCTTCACAACTGGGAGCCCCTGGCCCTTGCCCACAGTGGGTGGTCCGAAGGTCCTGCCGACAGTAGAGCAGGCCTCACCATGTGCTAGCTGTGGTGGAAGAGGAATTGTCATGGAGGCTTGATCAATTTCCCTTCAGGCCTAAAAGGAAGGAAGCAAGTGAAGGAGTGTAACGGTCAGCAAGGATTAGTGCTGGAGGAAGAAGTAGAGTAACGTTCAGCAAGAGTCAGTGCAGGAGGAAGAAGGAGTGTATATATGGAGGTGTATGGTCCTATATCCTAATCTACTGGGCATCCCACAATCGTCCCTACCCCATCCAAGTTTAACCCCTCAATAAAACAACAAAAATAAAGTACAGTTCAGTCACTACGGATGAACGGAAAAGTTTGTGATTGAGGGCAGAGAGACAGGTGAACCACAACTACCAGCCACCCATAAGGGGGCCATTGTCTACAATACATACTTGAAAATATATTTTTTTAAACCAGAGTTTAGTGTCACTTCAAGTCCTGACAACAGGTAAAATCAGGAATTATTGTATGTTGTGTAAATATGTTAAAATGACTGTGAAATCCCCTTCTGACAGAGAAAACATTAACCCATTGGTTGCCACGGGTTTCCTCTTATTTTGCCATTTGTAATGAAATATAGAGGAACACAGAAAAACAAAAACTGTGTGGGGTACTCAAAAAAGATAAACATTCATACTCAACTCTATGACTGCAGCATTTTTTTTAATAAAGGACTTGTCAAAACAGCATGGTGTGCTTACTTATACTTTCCATTTTTTGTGTACCCCATACTCATTCACTTGAGGGGGGGGAGCGCTGGGATCAAGGGGCCCCCTTGTTCATGGGATCTTTCAGATTACGATAAGTCATCCCCCGCACCCCCAGAAGCATCTGGCCAGGGTTGTGGGGAAGAGGCTCTTATTCTCATCAACATGGGGACAGGGGGCTTTGCTGGGGGGTCACCCTTGAACCCCCCCATGTTGAGGGCATGTGGCCTGGTATGGTTCAGGAGGGGGGTCAAGCTCACCCCCCCTTTTCCTGGCCTGCCAGGCTGCATGCTTGCATAAGAGTCTGGATTTTGGGGGAACCTCATACTTTTTTTTTCTTGGCATGGGGTCCCCCTTAAAATCCATACCAGACCAGAAGGGGACCCCCATGCTGATTTTTTTTTCCGGGTGCTCCTTTCAACCAATGCAAAAATGGACTGTTTGTCCGTTTACATCCGTTTAGGTCAGCTTCTGTTTTTTTAACCACTTGCCGACCGCCGATCAGCATCTGACGGCGACAAGGTGGCTGTGTAGCGCAAATCGCTGTCATATGACGGCGGCTGCGAGATCGCACCCAGTGAGCGTGCGCGCGCCGCCGGAGGCGCGCCCGCATGCTCACTGTGTCTGGGGAGGGCCAGGGAGCGGGTGCGGCGGATTCGATCTCCGCCGGTCACCCGCGATGCCCCCCCCCCCCGGAGTGAAAGAACGGAGGTCCGTGTAAGTAAACACGGACCTCCATTCTGTGAGGGGGGAAGGGCTGGGATCACAGCCTTCCTCTACACGGAAGCTGTGATCGCTTCCCTTCCCCAGCTAGGGCAGTCCCCCCACAGTTAGAACACGCCCAGGGAACACAGTTAACCCTTAGAGCGCCCCCTGCAGGTTAACCCCTTCACTGCCAATGGCATTTACACAGTAATCAGTGCATTTTTATAGCACTGATCGCTGTATAAATGCCAATGGTCCCAAAAAAGTGTCAAAATAGTCCGACATGTCCGCTGCAATATCGCAGTACCGCTAAAAATCGCAGATCGCTGCCATTACTAGTAAAAAATTTAAAAAATAAAAACCCCAAAAATGAGATCTCATCATCCGTAAACACAACCACTTTTGCGCAAACCAATCAATAAACGCCGATTGCGATTTTTTTTTTATCGCATATATGAGGAAGAATATAAATCGGCCAAAACCGATGAAAAAAAATGTTTTTTTATATTTTTTTTTTGGATTTGTATTTTAGCAAAAAGTAAGAAATTTGGGTTTTTTTGAAAAATTTTCGCTCTTCTTTTGTTTATAGCGGCGATCAGAAATGAAGCAGCGGTGATCAAATACCACCAAAAGAAAGCTCTATTTGTGGGAAAAAAGGACGCAAATTTTGTTTGGGTACAACGTCGCACGACCGTGCAATTTTCAGTTAAAGCGACGCAGTGCTGAATCGCAAAAAGGGCTCTGGTCCTAAAGTGTGAAATCCTTCCGGTCCTTAAGTGGTTAAATGGAACAAAAATGGAGACTTGTTCTGTTTAGGGCATATATCAAAAGAGACTGAAGGTGCAAAGATGTTGGCAGATCTCAGTCCATAATGGTCACTTTAGACTGTTAATCCAGATATCTACACACATCTTGATTACCTTATATGATGGTTACACTATATTGATGAATATTATTGTTTTTTCCAATATGTATTAGTGTGCACTTCCTTTTTGTTTTTCACACAGCCTTGTATCCATCTTGGTCCTGTCTTCTTGGGTCCCCCCTGTATGCCCTGGCTGGTTGGCGTGCTCCACCTTCAGCTCCCGGACTGAGCGTGCTGTTGGCTGTCCCTTTATGTCTTTGCCCTACTTTTGAACAATTCTTTTAAATCCTTTAGTTGATGTGTAAGTATATTATAGCCATTATAGGGAATGGAGATTGCTTTTTTTTACCCACATTTAGTTATTATGTGGGCTTATATGTAGTTATAATATATTTATGACATGGTCTCTCCTCAGATATACTGGATTTTACTACCTCCTGAAGAAGTGAACATTGCTTCACAAAACGCATCACATGCTCGCCTCCGGGATTTCTCGAGAGCTTCTCCCATCCTTTGGAACTCCCTACCCCAATCAGTCCGACTGTCTTCTAATCTATCTATATTTAGACGATCCCTGAAAACCTTTCTCTTTAAAGAAGCCTATCCTGCTTCTGCCTAATACTCTTTCTTTCTACATCAGCTCATTCCCCACAGCTTTTACCTTTTGTATCAATTGACCCTCCCTCTTAGATTGTAAGCTCTAGCGAGCAGGGCCCTCTGATTCCTCCTGTAGCAAATTGTGATGTAACTGTACTGTCTGCCTTCATTTTGTAAAGCGCTGCGCAAACTGCTGGCGCTATATAAATCCTGTATAATAATAATAATAATAATAATAATAATATAGTCCAACATGTACCTACTTGTTTATGCCTGCAATGTTGCTTATAATATTGTTGTATATATATACAGTATGTTGTCAAATATGCATCAACGTTTATATGTACCTTTTTCCACCTTTTTATATCATGACATATGTATTTTTCATTGTGTCAACTTTTAACTTGAATATGAAATAAAGGTTGTGAATTAATGTAAAGTGGTATTTAACTTTTTTGGCATAACTTCTAAAAGCCCCATGGGCGCAGTCTTCCTTTTGCTATTTTGGATGAAAAATGGACCTGAACGCACAGGGATGTAAACGGATGATCATCCTTTTACATCTGTTTGCCCGTAGGAATGCATTGCTATCTGTTTTTCTTCCACCAACGGATGGATGAAAAACAGACGGACAGAATGCCTGTGTGAAAGGGGCCTAAGGCTACTTTCACATTCAAGCGGCAGCCGCGGTAAAACCCCGCTAGTTTTAGCGGAGTTTTACCAGCGATAGGGCTCCGCTATGCGGGCGGGAGCGCCGCGCTTTTAACCCCCCACAAGGGGTTAAAAAGGGGTTAAAAGTGCCGGCGCTCAGCGCTACCGAGGCGGTGCGCAGCCGCTTCGGAAGCGCTTGCCATTCATTTCAATGGCAGGGGCGGTAGAGGAGCGGTATATTACCGCTCCCCTCACCGCCCCAAAGATGCTGCTTGCAGGACTTTTTGTAAAGTCCTGACAGCGCACCGCCCCAGTGTGAAAGCACTCAGAGCTTTCACATTGGGGTGGATTGGGGGGGACTTTTGAGGCGCTTTACAGGCGCTATTTTTAGCTAAATAGCATTTGTAAAAGGCTTTAGTGTGAAAGTAGCCTAAAGGTGAAAGCAATAAAAAACTGACAGGTGATCTAATCCCTCTCCACTCTGTTCAGAACTTATAACAGATATACTGTGGCAGGGTGGCCGCTCTATGCCAGACCACGTACGGGTCTGGGGCACATGCTTGTGCGGCCGGAAATCCCCTCCCGCTGTGGTGATTATACACAGCGGGAGCCCAATGTCCTCCTCAATGTCTGCCAGCATCCACCGATTACACAGGACACAAGCAGAACAACAATCTGTCTATGTAAACAAAGCAGATTGTCGCTCTGTTAGAAGGGAAGGCATTAGGGTTGCCACCTGTACGGGTTTCTCCCGGACAGTCCGCTTTTTGAATGATGTGTTCGGGATTCTATCTGCCTCAGACCCGGACGCATCATTCAGATCGGACTGCATCGGGAGTGACAGGTCTCAGCCATCCGGTGTTTATTTTATCTCCCCCCCGCCCTGCCTTCCCAGCAGTTTGTCTCATTCACACAGGAGAACGAAGCTGCCTCCTCCTCCTCCTCCTTCTCTGCTTTGTATACACACAGGAGAAGGCAGGGGAGCAGGGACGTGCTGATCTCAGCTCTCTACAAAGTTTTTGTCTATGCTCTAAAGAAAATGAGTGGGGTGTTCCGTGCTGGTGGCAGACAGTGGAAAATATGAGAGCTGCTGCCTCCACTGTGACCACCGCCTAGTGGGGTCGTCTGATGTAAAGGGTTTTGAGGGTTTAGTGGGTGTGGCGCTGCTCTAAAAAGTGCTAGGTGCTCTAAGCAACATATAAAAGTGCTGAGTGCAATTATAATATTTAATGTGTATACCATGGGTAAATAAATGACATTTAAAAAAACATTGCCTTCATGAAATACTAACAATACAATATTATTTATAAAGTGACATATGCTGTATAGAACAATCAATATTGCATGAATTAATTAATGAACCAACAATCCATAGGAGTACAAAAAAAACATTAAAGTGGATGAAATAGTCAATCCATATTTAAAAATCAAAAAATTGCAAACTAAAAAATATTTAAAAAATAATAAAAAAAATACATTAAAACAGTGTCCAATAGTGCTATTGTTGAATATTGATCCTTATATGCTAGTCCATTGATGCTGGTACAATTGAATATAAAAATATGAACCAGTGCAAAAGTATTTTATATTGGTGACAGGTGCCCTTTATCCATGTGACGGCTCTAAGCCCAGGTTCACACTTGTGCAATGCAGGAATCAGTGCGATTAAAGAGCCGGTTCCCGCATCGCAGGCAGTTCACACTGACGTCTGTGAACCGCTGTGGGTGTCATTACAAAGTTAATGACACCCCCAGTTTTGTTCACAGATCACAGTGTGAACTGTCAACTCGCACATGAATCAGATCGCATTGGGTGAGAACACCCATTCGATGCGATTCCACTGTGGGAAAAAAAAGGTCCCTGCACCTTTTTTGTGTGAATCTAATGCGAGTTCAGCCATACAACTGTATGGCTGAACTCGCACTCCTCAGAAATCGCATGGGATTGGCACCTGCGGTGGGGGTGCGAATCACATGTGATCTCTGAGATCGCACATATGTGAACCCGGGCTTAGTGTAGGTGTCTCACTCCAAGCTCCCGCACTCATCAATAAGCTGTCTGCTCAAGGGGGGGTATCTCGCATTCACAGCCTCTGCTGTTGTATGTCAGGACCCAGATACGCGTCCAATACACTCCTTCCATGCAATCCCAATTGCCAAACAGCAGAGACTACAGTCAGCGTAAAGCAGATCTGTGTGTGTGGGGGGGGTTGCACTCTTCTTACCCCTACACTGTGCATTACACACCCCTGACTCCTGTACTCTTTATGATTTGTACCCTTGACTCCTACTATGCATTCCACACTCCTGTCCCCTGCATTTTGCACAGTAAATATTCCTGAGCCCTGTATTCCATGCACAACACTTACAATTTGGCCACACCCACGGTTCCCTGCGCCACGCTGTACGCGCTGAATTACTATTCTCCTTGAGGCAGCCAAAAGTGTACTAGGTCTTTTCTTTTACAATCTTATAACATATACTCAAAAAAAAAAAGGTAATGCGCCGCTAAAGTGTTTGCGTTTTTCTTGAAAAAAAGGTGGCATCCCTAGAAGGCACAGATCTTTACTTTCCCCTAGTCAAACCACCTCCCACACAGTGAGTAAGCAAAACCTAGGCACACTTGTTAACCCTTTGATCACCCCTGATGTTAACCCCTTCCCAGCCAGTGTCATTAGTACAGTGCATATTTTTTTAGCACTAACCACTGTATTAGTGTCACTGGTCACCAAAAAGTGTCAGTTAGTGTCAGAATGTCCGCGCAATATTGCAGTCCCGCTATAAGTCGCTGATTTATTTATTTTTTTACTAGTAATGGCGGGGATTACTAGTAAAAAATAAATAAATAGACAAGAATAGTCCATATTTTGTTCAAACCAATCAATATATGTTTATTGGGATTTTGTTTACCAAAAATATGTGGCAGAATACATATTGGCCTAAATGTATGAAGACATTGGTATTTTTCATTTTTTTTTTTTTTTTTAGTGGATATGTTTTATATCAGAAAGTAAAAATAGTGTTTTTCTTCAGGGCCAATTCACACCACATGCAGTCCAGTGCGTTTTTTTTCCTGCATCAAAATCGCATGGAAAGTAGGTTATATGGCTTTCAATGGCTTAGTTCACACCAGTGCAGTCAGTTCCAGTGAGTTCCAGCTCCAGAAAAAAAAAGTAGAACATGCTGCATTTTTCTGCACTGAACTGTACTGGAACGGTAAAACAATGGAAAAACGCACCGGAATGCACCAAAAACGCACTGGAACGCACCTAAATGCACTGGAACTCACATGTCCTTATTTTAAGTAGGGGGAAAAACTGCACTGGACTGCATCAAAAACGCACCAAACACGCACTGGAATGCACCAAAAATGCGTCAAATGCGTGCATGCAGAAAAGCATCCAGAACGCATCAGGACTGCATTTCTATGGTGTGAACTGGCCCTCAAAATTGTCGATCTTTTTTTGTTTACAGTGCAAAACATAAAAGACGCAGATCAAATATCTCCAAACAAAAGCTCTATTTGTGGGGAAAAATGGGACGTTTTATTTGGGTACATGGTTGCATGACTGCGCAATTGTCAGTTAAAGTAATGCAGTGCTGTATCGCAAAAAATGGCCTGGTCACGAGGGGGGGGGGGGTACATCTTCCGGAGGTCAAGTGGTTAAGATCCTATACAAAATTGTAGGTTGCATGTAGTTTGCTTGCTGTTCAGTTTTTTTCCTGTAGATGGCGCTCAACATAGCTATTTTCTCCACTGCTAAAAAATACTAATAAATACGTTGATTTGAAGAACAGAGGTACAGGGCTCCCATGAGCATTCAGGGAGCATCTCACTGCTGTGCTTCGCACTTATGGCAAAAATTAAACAGATCTATGGGTCCATTGCAATGCACATGATTGCAGCACAGTGATGTGGCATTTATAGGGTTAAATAATTAGGTGGTATGAAGGTGACGTATTGCCTCCTCGCCACCTGTCCAAAGCCAGGGCATCAGCACATGTGAATGGGCCCTACCAACAGATTCCAAGAGGTACTCCCAGTGTACAGAACAGAACTGGCGATGTGCAGTACCCATACATACCCCAAAAAAAGAACAAACACTAATATATTTGTTGATTTTATTTTGGTATAAATTAGAGGTGCACCGAATGGAAATTTTGGTGCCGTAGCCGAAACGGAAAATGCAGGATGTACTTTGCCGAGAACCGAAACCGAAAATTACCGTTTTTAAAATATATATATATTTTTATATGTAATTCTATTATATTCTACTTTTTAACCACTTCAGCACCGGAAGTATTTAACCACTTGCTGACCAGGCCATTTTTTGCGATACAGCACTGCGTCATTTTAACTGACAATTGCGCGGTCGTGTGACGTTGTGCCCAAACAAAATTTATGTAATTTTTTCCCACAAATAGAGCTTTCTTTTGGTGGTATTTGAGCACCTCTGCGGATTTTATTTTTTTGCGCTATAAACAAAAAAAGAGAGACAATTTTGAAAAAAAAAACAATACTTTTTACTTTTTGCTATAATAACTATCCAACAAAAAATGTAAAAAAGAACAAAAAACGAATTTCTTCCTCAGTTTAAGCCAATATGTATTCTGCTACATAAAAAAAAAAATGCAATAAGCGTATATTGATTGGTTTGCACAAAGGTTATAGTGTCTACAAAATAGGGGATAGATTTATGGCATTTTTATTATATTTTTTTTTTTTATTAGTGATGGCGGTGATCAGCGATTTTTAGCGGGACTGCGACATTGTGGCGGACAGATTGGACACTTTTGACCTTTTTTTTGGGACCTTTGACATTTATACAGCGTTCAGAGAGAAAAATAGCCACTGATTACTGTATAAATGTCACTGGCAGGGAAGGGGTTAACACTACTGGTGATCAAGGGGTTAAATGTGTTCTCTGGGTGGTGTTTTTAATTGTAGGGGAACTGGGCTGACTGGAGGAGGAGAGAGATCGTTGTTCCCAATCACTGGGAACAGACGATCTCTCTCAACTCCCCTGTCAGAACGGGGATCTGTTAGTTTACATTGACTGATCCCCGTTATGCCTGTCTCTGGTGCAATCGTGGACGGCCGGCGAACATCAAGTCTGCCCCATTCACTAATTGGCTCCCCCGCTAGCCAGTGGGCCCGCACGAGCCCACACCACACGTTCCTGCGAGCGACGTACAGCTACAGCGATTCGTGGGAACGAACCAACCTGCTGCCATAAAACGACGGTGGTTGGTCAGCAAGTGGTTAATTCATATAATGAATTTAAATGAATATGAATTTATTGTCGCCCATTATTGCCACCTTTAGCGCAAGAAAAGCTAAAAAAAAAAATGCATCCTTTTAAATTCTGTGTTTCTTCACACTGGTCCATTGCGCTTCCATTGTGGTGTTAAAAATTCTACTTGCTGCATTTTTGGTCAGTTAAAAAAAAAAAAAAAAACACCAAAAACGCACCTCCCCTTTGAAATGCAGTGAAAACGCATCAATAACACACCCTGTTATGGTTTTGATGCAGTTTTTGAGTCACATGACCTATGGAAATTACACCATAAGCATAGTAAAATGCCGATAACACCATTTTCGCCCGATATGTTTCGGCCACCGAAATTTCAGTGCATCTTTATGGTATTTATGTAAAAGCCATGTCGGGAAAAATTACAAGGAAATCTTCCAAATTAAAAGCTATAAGATAAAGGACTCCTCACATTTTAAGAAATTTCATGGTTCACTTTTATACTCCTGGTGGGCTTTAGGTAAGGGGGGCTCACCCTGGCACATACACTTACAGTATCTCACAAAAGTGAGTACACCCCTCACATTTTTGTAAATATTTTATTATATCCTTTCATGTGACAACACTGAAGAAATTACACTTT
Organism: Glandirana rugosa; assembly: GCA_018402905.1. Lineage (NCBI taxonomy): Eukaryota > Metazoa > Chordata > Amphibia > Anura > Ranidae > Glandirana > Glandirana rugosa. The sequence continues at coordinate 75,818 of BLSH010323318.1, read as the reverse complement.
GCTTCAATGTAAAGTAGTGAGTGTACAGCATGTATAACAGTGTAAATTTGCTGTCCCCTCAACATAACTCAACACACAGCCATTAACGTGTAAATCACTGGCAACAAAAGTGAGTACACCCCTAAGTGAAAATGTCCAAATTGGGCCCGATTAGCTATTTTCCCTCTCTGGTGTCATGTGACTCGTTAGTGTTACTAGGTCTCAGTTGTGAATGGGGAGCAGGTGTGTTCAATTTGGTGTTATCACTCTCACTCTCTCATACTGGTCACTGGAAGTTCAACATGTTCAACATGGCACCTCATAGCAAAGAACTCTCTGAGGATCTGAAAAAAAGAATTGTTGCTCTACATAAAGATAGCCTAGGCTATAAGAAGATTGCCAAGACCCTGAAACTGAACTGCAGCATGGTGGCCAAGACCATACAACAGTTTAACAGGACAAGTACCACTCAGAACAAGCTTCACCATAGTCAACAAAATATCCAGGGGTTGTCTTTGGGAAATAGACGTATGAGTGCTGCCAGCATTGCTGCAGAGGTTGAAGGGGTGAGATGTCAGCCTGTCAGTGCTCAGACCATATGCCGCATACTACATCAAACTGGTCTTCATGGCTGTCGTCCCAGAAGGAAGCCTCTTCTATAGATGATGCACAAGAAAGCCCACAAACAGTTTGCTGAAGACAAGTAGACTACGGACATGGATTACTGGAACCATGTCCTGTGGTCTGATGAGACCAAGATAAACTTATTTGGTGTCACGCGTGTGTGGCGGCAGCCAGGTGAGGAGTACAAAGACAAATGTGTCTTGCCTACAGTCAAGCATGGTGGTGGGAGTGTCATGGTCTGGGGCTGCATGAGTGCTGCCAGCACTGGGGAGCTACAGTTGATTGAGGGAACCATGAATGCCAACATGTACTGTGACATACTGAAGCAGAGCATGATCCCCTCCCTTCATAGACGGGGCTGCAGGGCAGTATTCCAACATGATAACGACCCCAAACACACCTCCAAGAGGACCACTGCCTTGCCAAGGAAGCAGAGGGTAAAGGTGATGGACTGGCCAAGCATGTCTCCAGACCTAAACCCTATTGAGCATTTGTGGGGCATCCTCAAATGGAAGGTGGAGGAGCTCAATGTCTCTAACATCCACCAGCTTTGTGATGTCGTCATGGAGGAGTGGAAGAGGTCTCCAGTGGCAACCTGTGAAGCTCTGGTGAACTCCATGCCCAAGAATGTTAAAGCAGTGATGGAAAATAATGGTGGCCACACAAAATATTGACGCTTTGGGCCAAATTTGAACATTTTCACTTAGGGGTGTACTCACTTTTGTTGCCAGCGGTTTAGACATTAATGGCTGTGTGTTGAGTTATTTTGAGGGGACAGCAAATTTACACTGTTATACAAGCTGTACACTCACTACTTTACATTGTAGTAAGTGGCATTTCTTCAGTGTTGTCACATGAAAATGGGTTATTCTAAGGTTCTGAATCCCCTGAAAGCATCCTAAATGTACTATTGAGCTATAACTTCAGTTAATGTTCTTCTATTGTATTCCTTGAACTTATTGCCAATGGTTATTCCACAGAAATACTACAATAAAGATAATTTCTGTGTTTTATAACGTGTGTGCTCCTCATTGATCCTTGCACTCACACTATAGCCAGGTGTGCCAGGGGGGCCTAAGGCTGTTATTGGGGTTGAGAGGCAGAGTAACGGACCGAACATAATTAAGCGGCTCCAGCAGGGGTAGTGCTACATAAGTTCATCTTTCTTCCTAAATAAGAAGAGAACTATATGAGCTGCTCAAGGACTATGGCTTACTTAAAATACCCCTCGCTGCTGCATATTCCTTCCATGCACCATGGGAATTTGGAATAAGAAGGCTTAACTCTCCAGCCTCTCAACCCAAGAGAGACATTTGTGCCATTAAACATTGTGATTAGTGCCAAGGCCTCTCCATAAGGCACTATGGCTGTCCCTCTCGTCACTTCCCCCCCTGTAGATGACGGTTCCATCATCCTTCTGACGGTTCAAAAATGTGGGCAACGCTTGAAAATTGTTAGGGTGCAGAGGGATTAGACAGCGACAGTTTTGGTGCAGAGGAAGCAGACGACAACAGTCTTTTAGATTTTCTGGTTTACTCTGCCAAATAGTCTACAGTGGAAAATGATAATTACAATAACTGTTCAAAGGGGTTTGAAAGGCAAGGCACTTAAAGGGGAACTTCACTCTCTCATTCAGCAGTGACTATTTTTAATCCTTATGCTGTCAGCATTAGAAAATAGATAAGAAAGTATATCATATTTACTTGTTTTAGCCTGGGCTCACACTAGATGCGGTGCAAATTCACAGCAAATTTTCTGCAGATTCGGCACCGCATCTAAATCGCGACCCATCCATGCGAACCCATTGTGGAGTGTATGTTAATTAAGTTAACGTCGCCCCACAATCGGTTTGCAAAGCCCATAATGAGAAGAAAGTGCAGCGCTTAGAAAAAAGTCCTCTGGATAGATGGCACCCAGTGTGATTTAACGAATAGGTGTTCAGACAATCAGACATATGTGCTCTTGTGACACACTTCCTCCACCTTCCACACTAGCAGCTCACCTTCCCTATCAGGCTCTTATTACAGGAGCCCAGTAGCGCATGTTGTAACAACCAAATCAACAGGTGAAGAGATCCCCATAAACAGAAGATGTCACAGACTGCCCTTCTGAGCCACTCCAATAGGGATCCACCACTCCAGCTCACGGTATCATGAAAATAAACAGAGCCAAATCTAGTGCTCACTTTGGTGGCAATGGTCACCAGGGTTTGCAAAGCGCATCGCGATTTGCAGAATCGGATCGCATGGGTGATCCGATTCTGATGCGAACAAAAAAAGAGTTCTGCGTGCGGTTCGAATGTGGTGCGATTTGAGCCATACACTTCCATAGCTCAAATCGCACCCCAGAAACACTGCATGTAATTCACACAGCAATATGTTGCGTTTCCTGTGCGAATTACATATGGTGTCTCACACCGCAGCAGTGTGAACCCAGACTTAAATATTTTTAACATTATTATTATTATAATAGAAGATTTATATAGCGCCAACAGATTACGCAACAATTTAAAATAAAAAGGGGGACAGTACAATTACAATATAGTTCAATATAGAAGGAATAGGAGGGCCCTGCTCGTGTTTCTTCAGTTTCTTCCTGTTTTCCAGGCTTAGGCAAATGATGTCATACATCCTAGGAGTGTTCAAGAGGGGAGGAGGGCTTTTCTCAGCTAATCACTCCCTCCTGGCTGCATACCTGCGCTAAGGGCAGATGGATTCCAGGAGGTAAATGCTACATGAATCGACTGCCCTTACTCAAGATGGCCACGGCCAGGAATGCTAGGGGGTGTTTTTCAGAATTTCTTAGCAAAATAAAGCATGGATGGATGGATGGGGAAGTTTGCTTTGAATATTAAAAATTAATCAAATAGCGATTTTGGTTTCTGGAGTTCAGATGCAGTGCAGTTCAGCTTTAATGGCATAGACATGAAATATATTCAGCAATACAGAATAACACAATTATGCATTGGTTACAAGGGATGTTTTCATTTTGTAACTACTGCACAAACTGTTGGTGCTATATACTGTAGAGGTTCTCTGGGTCCAAGGTAGACCCTGAGATCTCAGGAGAACTTGTGTTAAATCAGGACAGAAGGCTCCACCAAGACACCAAGACGGTCATGGGAGTCCCGTACCATGGACATACAAGTCCTCTGATGAGCTTCCCTGATTACAGGTGCAAGCAACAGCAGTCACTAGACATTTTTTTACTTTCCAAATTAGGAAGTGAGTGAACGATCGTACGATTGCTATCTCACTCCTCTGACCTGCTTACCTGACAGAGGGGCAGCGCTACTCTTCAGCTGAACAAGCAGCACCTGCCTACATGTGTCCTATTCGTTTTTTATTCCCCAAAATTGTTATGTTGGAAATTGGACAAAGATGTCACCCAGCTACATCGGGACCATATTGTCTCTGCTTCCATGGATGATTGTCCAAACGGTCTTTGTGGCTTTATACTGCAATTTACTAAAACTGGACAGTGCTAAATCTGGTGCCACTTTGCATAGAAATCAGCTTCCAGGTTGTATTGTCAAAGCTTAATTGAACAAACTAAAGTTAGAAGCTGATTGACAACCATGCACATCTGCACCAGCTTCTGAGTGCTCCAGTTTTAGTAAATCAACCCCTGTGCACCTAACATTATTGTATACCATTATTAAAAAAATGCTTTTGTTGGTTACTTTGATCTGTTGTAGGTTTAACACTGGCCTTTGGTTTATCCAAACGTATAAACAATGTATGTTATTTTTCCTTCTTTGTCTTAGTAAAATATAAAATTTACATAAAATAATTATATAATAAAAATGTTCAAATCGGTTACCAAATCAAATCCCTAGGTGTATATGTAAAACGATGTATAATCCTATATGGATTGATTACAAATGATAATAGTTACTGTATTTGTTTCTGGGTTCTGGGTTTGTCCGGAAAAGTGCAGCATGGGGCTGAATTGGTTAACAATTTGCAGCCGTTAGTGAATAATAGACTTGCACCTATTTGTTTAATATTTTCTGAATACTGGATTGAGGAAATATAGGTCAAATACAAACTGAGAAATGTGGTCAAACCAGTCAGATTTGGCAGCATAGTGTTGACATGTCAACAAGGGCCCCGGGGGATCTGAGATAGCCTTGTGCTATAATTTCATGAGACAAAAGAGACTCCTTCTATACGTGATAAAATTAGTTCCCCATTATGATGAATATTTCGAGACAATTTAAATAAATTTAAGATTTACTTACAAGGAAATTAGGTAGCTTCAAGTGTATCTAAACCCAAGAGCAAACATTTTATATATGGCAGCTTTCCAGTCCTTAGAGGTGGTGGCTGCATTAATTGTTTTATTCACTGTAGAATTGTGCTTATTCATTGTATGTACTGTATATGGTTCACTTTAATGTTTTTGTTTGATATTTTATAGAGGTCTTTAAATCAGATCCAATAAAGGTTGAACTTAAGCCTAGTACACACTTTTTTTTTACATTCAACCCAAAAAAACTGAAGAGCTTGAAGGAGATCCTGTACAAACAATCCGAAGTTAGTACAGTGATCTCCCCGCTGAGCTATTGTATTCTGACAGGGGGATCAGTCATTGGCCTAAAGCGCTGATCAGATGCCGGAAGACTTTTTCCAGTCATGCCCCTTTGACAGAAGCCAGATGTATGGCCGGCTTCTGTTGGACTGGCTGCCATACATATGGACCAAATGTTGGCCAGTTTCTATTGAACCGGCCGATTCCAGCCGATATTCGGCCTGTGTGTACGGGGCTTTAGGAGGAAAGAGCAATAGAGAGATTTGGTTTCAAAAAGCAAGACAATCCTTCCAAATAAGAGTGCAATCGGGAGCTAGATATGAGATGGCATCTGGAAGTGCAGGTGATTGGTTGTTCAGGCACAGGCAGCCCAATCAGTAACATGCATGCAAGTTCCACCTTGCTGTTATGACCTGACACCAGGAGCCACAGTGGGATCAGACTTCTAGAACCCTAAAGCAAGCCATAGATGATACAATTTTCTTTCCTACAACCACAGGTTAAGCAGGAAAGAAAATTGCTTGATTCCCCATCAACACATTTTGTGTTGATGGGGGAATCCCTCCCACAGCACTTTTGTGTTCTGCCAATGGGGAGCCTTCCCTGCTGGCAGAACATAGATACTGCTGACAGCTATTACCACCAGTGGTAATTGAATTAAAAAAAAAAATCGACAGGCTGGTTATGCTGAAGCCTTTCAATGGATCAGCCTGCCCATAGATGGATTAAATCTCAGCCGATCCTCGCTGAACCGGTTAAGATTTGTTCCATCTATGGCCAGCTTCAATCACCATCAGATGAGTGCAAGGGGAAGGAAGTGATATTACCAGTTTAGGTTAGATAGGAGAGAAGGGGTGGGAGAAAGAATAACTTAAAGTCTTGCTGCTCATGTAATGCATATGTGCGGAGGCAAAGAGGGTGGGCTTTAACGCCCACACACCACACATGGACAGCTGAGATTTTACACAGACAGCTCCCATCTCTAGTAATGATTGGGACCCAGCGGGACCAGCTTTGATCGTGTGAACACTGTTCCAGCTAATCGCAGTGGCTCCATGATCTGGCAGTCCTTTCCACCCCCAAGAGCAAAGACCACCTTAAACAGAGGCAGGGGCTGGGTGGGAAGGGTTAGGTCTATTTTACCATAAATCTCAGATATAAACTGTAGAGTTGCTTTTGAGATCACAACTAGAGAGCTGTCTTCATTATGCTTCATGTCAATAAGTAAGTAAAGCTTTTGAAGTGTTGCTTAGAAACAGTATATATCTTTTTGGCAGCAAGATTATGAATGGTAATCTCCAATTCTTTGTAATACAAACCCTGCCAAACCGATGTATTCACTTTCTGTAAAAGAGTAAGTAATAAATTAACCAAGCCTATATAGATTTAGCCTATATAACATTTAGATGTTCAACGAATTTTGCTGAAATACCCAATTCATAACATTTGAAGATTTAGGATTTTGTAATATATATCTGCATTATTAGAAGTAGTATGAATAAATAAAGAGTGTTGTAACCAATAACTACAGATTATAATTCAGGCCTGGGTCAAACCTGGCACGCTTGCCATTTGTGAACAGGGCAAACTATTTGGCCCAAAGTAGCCAGTTTGCCCGTCTAAATTCCCAGCTGCTGTATGCAAAAAAAAGAGCAGTACACATTTATTTAAATGGCATTCAACATAGCATTTTTTTTAAATCAGGTCATTTTTACAAATAATAACGAAAGAAAAAGTATAAGAGGAAAAACAGCTCATAGCAAGAAACAAAGCATGTCACATACCCAGTAGATATAAGGCCCACTCGGTCCGATGGTTGGTCAACAACGGTCGTCCAACAGCCAGTTGTCCGATAATCTGATCTGGCTTCTATCAAAGGGGCATGACAGGATCGTGTGTATGCACGATTCTACAGCCGATTTCCAATCGTCGTCCAACAGAAGTTGGACGACGAGACTAGAAAACTTGTGTTGGCCAACAAGGAGTTGACCGATTGTTGGCTCGTGTGTACAGAAGTTGACCAACCAAAAGTTGGAAGTGCAAAAACGCATGCTCGGAATCCAGGAAGTGTTCGGTCGTGTAACCTGTGTTCGTAATTCACAAATCACATTCACCTGAACTTCATCGTTATACTCTCGGAACACGTCACTACGTTCGGCTTCGTTGGCCTATTACTTGCTTCATGTCAGTATTCTAGACCAAACCACCGTCGCCCAATTTGGACAAAAGTTGGACGTTCGGTTGACCAACCATCGGCTCGTGTGTATGAGGCTATACAAGGAACAAACACAAGTTACACATAAGGTATGACTCAAAGATCCTGCAGTACACTAAAGCAGTGTTTCTCAACCTCTTTCAGTCAAGGCACCCTTTAAAAATTATAGACAGACTTGAGGCACCCTTAAAAAATTCAGCGAATTTGACCCCAACATTGATGGAGAGGGGCAGGGGAGAGTCAAACAAGGATGCTATGCAGTTATTCCACAGAGCATACAGGACACCTCTCCAACTACATAAATGGGGACACAGGGAAGCCGCTAATTGCCCCAAGTGTGAACGAGAGCATGGGGATTTATTACATATGCTCTGGAAGTACCCAAAGCTCTTCCGCTGCTGGTCGGAAGTCCTACTCACTATATCACAAGTATATAATTATCAAATAAAACGTGACCCTCTAACATGTCTGTGGCGGAGAACAAAGTGGCGCCCAATGAGTATCTGGCTGTTATTCGTCTACTATATGCAGCAAGAAAGCAGATCACCAGATTTTGGATCTCCTCCAGAGTACCCACACGGTGCCTATGGATAGAGCAAGTCAATATTATGATAGTTCAGGAAAAACTCACATACCTCCATAGGAAGGTACCTAAGAAATTTTATTCAATCTGGCAACCATGGCTAGATACCCCCGGATTGGCACCTAGTAAGCTGGTAATGGATAGGCTGCTGGAGGGGTGATCCACACTAAGCTCCATGAAACAAGGTGGTACGGGGAGGGTCAGTGCAGGAAATGTGTTTTTTTTTCTTATTCCCTTTTATCTTTTTCTTTGCGTTCTTTCTTTTATTTCTCCTTTTTTTTTACCTATTAAGTTGAAGCATTGCTAATAAACAAGAATTATAATAGTATCCCAATATCCAAGGATTTATTATAAACACATCTGCAGCTCAAAATACACTGTGAACAGAAGTTAAGTGTGGAAGAAATCCTAACTCTATATTTGACTTCTGGCATATCTGTAATTGATGTAATTCAACAGTATTCTAATACTCATTGTTTGAAGTTTTATAAACTTGAATATGTGATGTTGTACCTTCCTATATGGCAAAATAATTTTTTCATGATAAATCTCTGCGTTGCATTGTGTGCACATATGTGATTCAATACCTACTATACACTATGACTTGTACGATGAAAACTGTTGTTATGACACTATGTTTTCTAAATAAATCTAATTTTTTTTTGACTAAAAGGATGCTATGCAGGCTGATGATGACATTGGTTGTTAGGACGCCGGCAGCTAGAAGGTTGTAATTGTGTACAACGAAAACCTGTGACTTAGTGTAACTAAAAAGGCAGCCTTCATCCACAGACCAGCTTGTATTCAATTTTTGGGCAATTTTTAGACATTTTTCCAAGGCAACCCTGAAGAACCCTCAAGGCACGCTGGTTGAAAAAGGCTGTGCTAAAATAATATAGTATACAATGAACAACACAATTGCACCAACAATACTATAGGCAATTCTTTTTTGTTAGGTGAAGTCACCGTTGTCACTTTAACCAACCACCTACTTTGCCTGGCACTCACCAACTGCTTCCCAGGCTTTATCAATTCAAAAGGTAATGTTGTCTTAGCTAGCTTCCTCTGTGCCCCGAGGCAGGGGGGTATGAGACGAACCATTAGGGTCCAGCCACCAGGACCATTTATAGGGCATCCCCTATGCTTGTAAGTTAACTCGTCTCTCTGTAATGTGAAATTAAGTGTAGCGCTCCCATAGTATAGTGCGTTTTCAAGGAGGGTTTTTGGCTAGGAGAGGTAAAGTTAGTCAGGCTTGTCAGACTGTAATGTGCAGGCCTGAATGTTTTGATCTGGGCTGGGAGGAGAAGCTCAGGGAGGATTGGGTGGACATAACAGATGAGGTCACCAGAACCTCCCACTTCTTTCTAGAAACCTGGAAAAGGTTTTCTGGTCAGAGAGCTGGGAGATGGGTGGAGCCATCTGGAGTGTTCTGAGGAGCCCTGACCAATCCCCAAGCAGGGTTGGCAGGGGGCAGGCCTCTTTAAATACTCAGAGTCAGCCCAATCTGGGAGGAGTAGTGTCGGGTGGAAGTCTGGAGATGTAGCAGAAGCGCTGTGGTGCAGGCCTCTACCCAGGAGGTCGCCCCAGTCTGGGGAGGGTGACCTTGGGGCCTGGGAATTCGGGTGCAGCCAGGAAGGAGAGTGATTCCTGGAGCCGCACAGGAGGGACAGGAGAACAGCGCAGGTGCTACAGGAGGAGTGAGAGACTTTAAAGTATCCCCCGATGCGGTGAGTGACAGTCCCTGGGACTGGAAGAGAAAGTGCTGGAGCAGGCTGGGAGAGGAATGGTGGACAGTCTGTGGGAGCCTTGGGTGTCAGTTAAGAGAAAGGAGAGTCACTACCAGAGACCGGGTCGATAGGACCTGGAGCAGATGGGCTGGGAGTTGTAGTCCGTCAAAGGCCCGGTTAGCACTAAAGTACTTTGCTGCACATTTCTGTTATATGAGTTTACGAGCTAAGTATAAGGACCTTGTCCACATTATATGCATTTGTCTGGAAATAGATCTGGGATAATTCCCAGGAGTGCAAATTTGGGATCTAATAACACCCAAGTTGAACAAAGAGAGTTGAGAGTTGTAAATATTTTCTCCCAATATCGATGAAGTTTGGGGCAATACCGTAATATGTGGATGAGTGGACCCTGTGGCTGAGGTACATCTAGGACACAGCGGTGACGTCGCCCTTCCCCAAGAGTGAAGCTTCTGTGGAGTATAATGTACTCTGCAACATGGCATTTTTTTTAAATTCCCCCCCCCCCCTTAATCCATCATCAATCATGGCAACTGGCCACCTGATAATGTTTTCCTGTCACCATGATGACCTGCTGCCTAACAATGTTTCCCTGACCCCAGCAATGTTGTAATGTAAATTTAGCCAGTTGCTTGCCGACTGTGTGAACTCCCAGCTCATCACCTCCTACTCTCCCTAGCTGCTCACTTACCTTTCCTTGCTCTCTAGTTAATCTGTTCGGTCCCAAGGAAAAATACCCGATGCGTCTGTAATTGACCCCCTCCAATGTGACCCAACTAGCTTTTACGAATTGGCTGCTCAGCAAATCAAAAATGCCACTTTCGGACAGGTAGAGAGTCCTCAACTCTGTAAGCTCCAAACCACAACTTGGAGATTACACAGGGCTTCAGCTCTTCACTCCTGGCAGCTGAACCGAGTGGCAGAAGAGTGAAAAGAAAACTGGGCATCTACAGCTGGTTGGGTGGCAGTTTAGTTAACCTCTTGTTTTACCCTGCATGGGAATCGCAAAAAGTGCTCTGGTCCTAACATGGGAAATCCTCCCGGGGCTGAAGTGGTTAAATCAAGTCTGTCCTAAAAGTAAAAACTACAAAATATGTTTACAATATGATTATAGCAGAGGCAAAAAAAAAATACCACACCATAAAAAAAGCCTTCACACATATTGGGCTCACAATGGCATTGTGTATGAGAGGCATCAAATAAGAATCAGCGATCCAATCCTACTTTTGTGTATTTTGCATAAACTGTGCTTACTTATAAGAGGAGTTTAAATGAATAACCAATAGCACATCCTTTGTACTGCTGCTCCCAGGTAGAACCATACTGTTGGTGTGTCACATGATAATGTCCAATCCAGCCCATCATATTCAAAAAATGCCCATATGATGCCAAACAATTAACCATTGCCTTCACACCGCAGTTGATTACTGTTTGGGCTTTTTTTAATTTGTGAGCCCTCTGCCAGTTAAATAGATTTTGTACAAGGGTTCAGTATACACAGAATTTTTTATTTTGCATCTGACTTGGTTTGTGTCACAGGTATGCTGGATTTTGAATGTAGTATTTTAATTTTTCTATATCAACTCATTTTTATTGTTTTTTCACCAAAAGAGGAAAATTAAACAATACTTTTCGGTAGCAAAGTGTACAGGTGTACAAAGTAACAATGTAACAATAATGATAGGTATAAAACATCCAAAGAGGTGGTTCTAAACTTTCAGTGTGCAGCTCCCGCCCGCAGCCCCCCTTATACTTATTAAGCCTGATCCTCAGCAATGTGCCTAGAAGCTCTCCTGGGCCTCTCTCTCCTCATTGACTGAAACATTGGCTCCCGCTGCTGTCAATCACAGCCAGTGAGGAGGGAGTGGGAATTGAGGTCAAGCCATGCTCTGTGTGTTTCATAGACACACAGAGGCGGCTTGGGAGTGAGCACGCACGAGTGCCCCCAGAGCAAACAGCTTGCTCTGGGGGCACTCAGTAGGAGGGAGGAGCCAGGAGCATCTCCGGAGGATCAGAGAAGAGAGGATCTGGGCTCCTCTGTGCAAAACCATTGTACAGAGCAGGTAAGTATGACATGTTTGTTATTATTTATTTTTTTATTGAAACTCTACACTTTAAGAGCAAAGTGTCTGTCAATACACAGTAAAATCAAGCAAAATGCTTTGGAAATTCAGGTCTAATGTTAGTCGTTATTCACAGGTATGACCCCGTCCGGGGTAAATTATAGGAGGGTTTATATAAAAATCTCATGGATAAATAGCTCTACAGCCAAATTCATAAACATCACCCAATCACTCCCCTTTGTGGGAAGAAGGAGAGCAAGGACCTGAAGCTGGAAATTCAGGATCACATGGAGGTATGAGAATATGGCCCTACTACTAGAAGAACAATACTTACAATACATACAGTAAGCACCATGTCACACAATGCATAACTGATAATGGAAAAAAGTGAGTGTCTGAGTACAACTGAGTACTAAAAAAAAGGGTGGAAACAGATATAGAGGTAAGAAAGAGAGTACAGGAATAAATGAGGAGAAAGGAGGTAGTAGAAGGCAGTAGAAGAGTTAGTGTTTGAATTTTTAATTGGATTTTATGCAGTGATTGCTTGGTCAATATAAAGGTTATGGTATACCTACAAAACAGAAGGTTCAGCGTGTAGACATATTTATACACCATAAGGCCTGTGATTACCACATTCCAAAGAAGTACAGAGAACAAAAGGAAGTTTAGCGGGACTGTGCAGGCAATAATCGTGAAAATAGGTGTAAAGATACAATGCAATGTTTTATTGAGACATTTTATATAAAAAGCTTTACATAAAAATATGTGCAAATATCAATAGGTAGCATAGACAGAATATACAGATGACAATAGGCACTAAGTTGTGGGAAATACTTCCAGTAACATGCACAGATGGCAGTAAACAGTTGTATGGAATACTTCCAATGTTTCGACTGAAACCAGTCTTCATCAGGGATTTAACAGCTATCATACAACGACATTTTTCTAGTATTAAGAAAATAATGACAATTAGTATTGAGTAACATATACTTACATGTACATTATTTAATCACATAGATCAATACTCAAAATCGAATAACATGCTTACAACCAGGTTAAAAACTCACAGTGCCAGTAAGTGGTCAAAAGAGGCAGGCAAGAGATCCCCCAGAACCCCAGATCATCACCACAAAGCCCCAGGTGGCCCGCTGAAGGGGGGGACCCCAGGTGCCCAATCACTCAAGGAAGGATAGGGAGGTCTATAACAATAATAAATGGGATAGGAAGGAACTCACTAACCCGTGGACCCCAGGGGGGGAAGTCGCCCGGTGGACCCCGAAACACCACTACTAGACCCCAAGACCCCCTAGAGAACGGACGGAGAAAACTGGTGAATGACCGTGACACTCAAAAATTGGACCAACATTCGTACAATAAGCTAAAACTCATAACTAGATACACTAATTTATTACATGTACATTCATATACAATGAGTTATGATTAACAGTAATAAAAGAATTATGATCTTTTTACAGCAACATACTATCGACAATTTAGGGACTACTTCTGACCAAAG
>BLSH010323318.1:35497-62237 GCA_018402905.1 Glandirana rugosa | reverse complement strand
CTTTCCTCCAGACTGTACATATTAAGTTCCTGAAGTCACTCTTGATATGTTCTCTCTTTATCCCCCAGACCTTTCACCATTTTTGTTACCCGTCTCTGAACTCGTTCTATCTTATCAATATCTTTTTGTAAGTGTGGTCTCCAGAACTGGACACAGTATTCTAAGTGAGGTCTCACTAAAGATCTATATAGAGGAATCAGAACCTCCTTCCTCCTGCTGGTGATCCCTCTACTGCACAGCACCACCCTGGTCCAAAACACTGGTAATATAGTCAAAGAATTCAATCAGGTTTGTCTGGCACGATCTGCCCTCAGTAAAGCCATGTTGCTTTGGGTCCAGCAAGCTGTGTATTTTTAGGTGATCAATGATCCTTCTTTTGAGAAGTGATTCCATTACCTTGACTACAATTGATGTTAAGCTCACTGGCCTGTAATTGCCAGCTTCTACCTTGCTGCCCTTCTTGTGGATAGGTACAATATTAGCTATCCGCCAATCATGGGGAACTTCTCCTGTTAGAAGAGACCAGCAAGGCCAAGTGCTAACCTCGTATAAATACCCCCCTATGTATACACCCAGTGTCCTTGTGAGAGGACCGGAGAACCGGACACTCCCAGGACATGTGAGAGGATGCTTGGCTCGAATGGCGGCTGCCATTGAGCCGCTGCGTGTGGCATGAGTGTCGCACTGACACGCTCCTTCCTCACCACCCACTTCCAGTGCCAGCAGCGTCCGGAGAGACGTCAGGACTATGTCCCGGCGTCACTACTGGTACGCAAATACCGGAAGTGGTTGTACACAACGGAACTGTGGTACCGACACGTATCACCTCGCCACTGAGGGGAATAAGAGCACCCCCCCAGAGGGCGAAGTGAGCACTCCACCCCAGGGAAAACACCAGGCATTGCCTTGTATCACCTGGAAGGGGGAGTATGCCCCCACTCCAGAGCGAATCTGTGTGGGGGCTTTCCGTGCCGGGAATGAATAGGGAAAACAAAGGTCCGACCCAAGAGGTGGTCCCGAGGGCAAAAGGGGAGAAGGAAAGAGGAAAAAGGGGAACCACCAGCCAACATAAGACCACCTTCCAAAGCAGCCTCCTTTGCATGCAGAGTGGGGGCACTCTAATACAGTAGTTGTGTAACTGGCTGGATCAGGTGAAAAGGGAAAACGCAGAAAAAGGAAAACTAATGCAGCCACCACATCTATCGATTGGTAAGCTGAAATATATTACATTTTTGGTTTTGGGTTTATTACAGCTTTCAAATGGTGCTTGGGAAAATAGAATTGCTTCCCTGTTTTAAGAAGGTGCCTGGGTCTTAAGTGGTCAATATATCTTTTGGGTTAAGGACAGCTCTCAGCTCCAAAAAATGTAGTTTGATCCTTTTTACATGCAAAGTGCACCTACAGCTAGTCTTGCATTGCATGTGGTATGCCGTTTGGCTTGGAACCAGGGTGTGCGTGACTTGCCTCTTGTTTGAGAAATGTTACACGCGAGAATAGATATCCTCTATAAAAGTTACCTATTAACATTTCTGTGATTTATATAGAGTAGCTACCTATAAAGCTAACAAAATAGTTGAGCAACAATATAGTCCAAATAATCATCGCAAGTTTGCTACCTATTCATAAAAGGAAAGAGCATGGTCAACATTGACGCTGGCTATCAAAGGTGATAATTATCGACAAATGTTACCAAAAGTTAAGGCCAAGCTTTCCTTACTTTACGTAGAAGAGGGAAACACCAAACTACTGAGCATGTGCTGCTGTCACACAAGTCAGGTATCATGGCCCTAGACACTTATTCAAAGACATGAAAATAGGTCCTTTTGGTAAAATATTTGCCCCTTTATAGGCAGTCATTAAAGCAGACAGACTAAATAATTTGCTATCCGGACCTGTCTTGCATAAACGTCACTGGAAGTCAATGGAAGGAGTGCTGTATCAATGTAAACCCTCCACTGAAGAGGAGTCATGGCTGAGTGCACCCATTTCTTAATTCTTCATGTGGCTGACAGATGTAGACATGTTCTAGTTAATCTGGTTCTGTAATGCAACTAAAGAATGCAACATTTCACTCTAAAATCCATTGTATTTTTATAACCAGACTTCAGTTAAGCAGGCACTGTAAAAACAGTGGAATGAAGGTTCAGCTGTCATTGCTAAAGAGATAGAGGGAGGTCAGTGCCCTTCTTTATATATATTATTATTATTATACAGGATTTATATAGCACCAACAGTTTGCGCAGCGCTTTACAATAAAGAAGGGACACAGTACAATTACAATACAGTTCAAGACAGAAGGAATAGGAGGGCCCTGCTCGTAGAGCTTACAATCTAAATATATGGAATTGATATACTTCTATTTTCAGATCTCTACATTTTACCAATAAAAGCTTTGTAGTTGTCTCTACTTGAGATGAATATCCTTAGATGTCCCTCAGGGTCCATGTATGACAAAGTCAATGGAATGTTCAAGGAAAAGTTAAAAGCCACCACACCAGATAGGCTCAACTCATTCCCTGTTTAGAGAGAAGACAATGAACCAGCTAATCAGGAGGCTTAAAACATACTGTAGCACCCCCTTACCCACTGAAAGCAACAAGGTACCCCCAAGTGGCTTGTACCGAGATGACATTTCACCTTAGGGTTAGATTCTTGACTCTTAGTTGAGTGAGGGTTTTAGTGGAGTGTCACTTTAAAAAAAAGTCTTCAATAGAGTTTATTATAGCCAATAAGCCCAGAGAGAGAAGTTAGAGGAACTACAGAAAACAGGGTGCCTTGGTGGGGCCTGTAGCTTATGCATGTATTTGAAAATGTGTGCAGACTAAACCCCTGTTCTTAAAGCATATTGTTAGACAGGTCATGAATATCCTTAGATGTCCCTCAGGATCCACGTATGACAAAGTCAATGGAATGTTCAAGGAAAAGTTAAGGTGGGTTCCCTGGCCACCACACCAGATAGGCTCCCCTCATTCCCTGTTTAGAGGGAAGGCAATGAACCAGCTAATCAGGAGGCTTAAAACATACTGTAACACCCCTTGCCCACTGAAAGCAACAAGGTACCCCCAAGTGGCTTGTACCGAGATGAAATTTCACCTTAGGGTTAGATTCTTGACTTTTAGTTGAGTGAGGGTTTTAGTGGAGTGTCACTTTAAGAAAGTCTTTAATAGAGTTTATTAGAGCCAATAAGCCCAGAGAGAGAAGTTAGAGGAACTACAGAAAACAGGATGCCTTGGCGGAGCCTGTAGCTTACGCATGTATTTGCAAATGTGTGCAGACTAAACCCCTGTTCTTAACGCATATTGTTAGACAGGTCAATTTGGTTGGTCGCTGGCTGGTTGGTAAGTTTGAGCTTGGAAATCTCTTTGTATTTGTTTGGCCCAAAAAGAACAGTATATAGATTTAACAAAATGCTTACAGAAGGTTCAGAGAAAATGGACCTTTAAGCCAGACCTTTGTATTCTTCAGACTGTAAAGCAGTAGCAGCACACCAACACTCTGGATGAGCCAACAGACTTCCTGTGAGATCCACGCTTGTATCCAGCTTCCATGGATATTCTGGCAGATGGAAGATCACCCAGGGTGCTCCTATCCAAGTTCTAGCTTCACTATTGGGTAAAACCTGGAAAAAAAAACAGAAAAACTGGGGGAAAAAAGTTTTTTATTATGTTTTTTTCAAAGCCGTTTTTTTTGGGGGGGGGGGGGGGGTTTCAGAAAATCGGAAAAAAAGTATTGAATATGTTCTTTTACAGCTGTAGCGCCCTCCTAGTTTGGGTACTAGTGAGTGCATATCGTTTTTGTCTCTCTCTGCTTAACAGGAGAGCAGATAGGCAAATTTGTATGCTATCTGCTTATCAGAGAGCCTTGATTTGAATAAGGTCTGCTCAGTGTGCTCTGGTGCTGATTCATGTTGTCTGGAAGGTTTTACACTGTCCAGCAGTATGTGCCCCTATTGGACAGTGGGAGGAAAACCCAGCCAGTGATAGCAGATGTATTTGGAGGTGGTTCTGACCAACTAGCAGGGGAGTGGCCCCCACTGCATTTTGGGTGAACACCTTCATATAAAAGGGAGCACATGGGCTCAAGGTTAGGAGTTCCAGCCCAGCCAAGCCTGAGGGGTGGAGGCGTGTGTTTAGCTCCTGGCTGCTAGTCCTGAGGCCCTATCCAGAAAGCTACCGGCTGCTAGGCCTAGTCGATGCCTATCTGGATGCAACCCACAGTTCTTTGAAAGCTGACAGAGTGAGGATGTCCTTGGATTCGGTCTGATACTGCAGTGGCAAAGTGTTGCTTGGAAGTTGGCAGAGAGAGGGCTCCAGACTATCCCGGGACATGGTGTGAGTACAGATCCGTGAGAGGATCCTTGAGAATTTCCCCTGCCCTCATATCAGCTTAATTGGGTGCACCAGCTAGAAAGGAGACACTGGAGAGTGTCTTGAAGAACAAAGTCTAGCTCCTGTCCTTACTGCTTAACAAGGGACCTGTTCTGCTAAAGTCAGCCTGCCATAAAGTGCCTTTGGTAGTCTGCTACACTGAGTTAGAAAGGAGACACTGGCTGGTGTCTTGAAGAAGCAAAGTCCAGCATATCCTTTGTTGCTTGAAGATGGACTTGTTTCACTGGAGTCAGTCTGCTGTGTGAAGTTGGAGTATCCCATACCTATCCTTCTCCTATCCAAGTTCAACAATAAGGCCTCATGCACTGGACATTTGTTTTAAAAATAAGCAAAAGGTCGGGTCCGACGCCAGGGAAAAATCAGCGGTTTTTTTTGGCGTTTTGCATCGGCGTTAATGAGCGTCAGTGAGCGTCAGCGTTAATAGGCGTTTTTAAAAAAAAATCCTCTGCTATTTTTCAATCTAAAAACGTCGGCGTCTAAAACACCGGTTAATGCCAGTATGGCATTAATGGGCGTTAGTGAGCGCTAGTGAGCATTTTGCGGTGTTGGCGTCAAAAAACGCCAAAACGTTACAGCCTCAGAACGCGCTGGCCGTGGGTTCTAGTTTCAGCTCACTAATGCCGACGCCCTCTACAGCTAAAAAACGTTGGCATTTTTATGGGGCCATTGACTAACATGGAGAGCTGCAAAAAACCCCAAAAAAAGTCGGCGTCAAAAAACGTCTGTGTGTATGAGGCCCTGAAAATTCATCCCCTCGACTGGTCATTGGAAACAAGCAGGATTGTATGTGCACCTGACAATGTGAAAATCCATGTGCCTGGCTGCAGGAATATTCAGAGGGAGGCCCGGGAACAAATATAAATTGCATTCAGCAGCTCCTTCGGGGGTACCGCTACACAATGATAAATAATATCTAGACCTTATTGAAAGCTTTCTGTGACTTTATGTAAAGTTTTAAATTATTGCAAGTTTTATCAGCCGAAAACAAGCAAATCCTGAAAAAATTACAAATATGAAAAGGAAGAAGAAACTAAAAATGATAGCAGTAGTTCAGAAAATGAAATAGATTAAATTGCATGTATATGTTCTGTCTGCTGTTTCCTTTTCTCAATGTATTTATTTTTTTTAAAGCACCACTCAAAAGTTAAACCTTGCTATGGAGCTTACATATTGAGGTGGACCATGTCCATATCCTACTGGCACAAATTATGCCAGTAAGGTTGGCAATACATTATACAACTCTCTTGTACAACTTTCCTTTAGATTTACCAAAACCATATAATATGAGGTCAAACCTAAACACTTTCAATTTGTATCCAATCTGACAGGCCCTTGCACTACATAGCTGAAGGTGAATCTAAAGGAAATTGAATAAGAAAATTGTATAATGTATGTCCAGCTTTACAGTACTTACCTTTCTATTTGCTATCACTGCTAAGGGGCAAATCTGTTTTTTTTTTACCTTGATGGTATCTTTATTTTTTTTTGTTGCTTTTAAGTGTGGGTGGTTACATGTTCTCATGTAAAGCTTAAATGTTCTGTAAAATACAGCTCCTCAGGGATTGGCTGGGTCAGTCATTCATAATCCACTGACTGACCCAGCCAATCCCTGAGGAGCTGTATTTGGGGCTTGGATGTGGATGTTTGTTAAAGGACACCAGGATAGTGGAGGTCTACGATCCCTGGTAACCCTATGAGCCCGGTTAACACCTAGATTGGTGTCCATGCGGTTTACCCCTGCAGGGGTGATGCCATCTGTTGAAACGGTGTACACTTAGATCTCCCCCTCTTTTTTGGTAATGCACTCTCGGCATTGATGTGGATGAGAACGTCCTACCTGGTCTCGCCTATGGTTACCCAGTCTCCATCATCCTAGAACTTCCAGTCCTGCCTAACCCCTTGTGGGTATGCGTGTTTGACCCTCTAGTGAAACTGGGGTCAAACATTAAGGTGAGGGAGTGTGCCAGCTGGTGGAGGGAGCACTTTTTCAATGTGATGCATGCACACACAGAGGACTGTCTTCTTTCCTAACTACTCTCTGGAAACAGCATTTGATTTTGAACTTCCTTATACACCTTATTTGTATGCTAAATGGACTATGGATGTTTTATTATAAATTTGCGCTGCATCCTTATACTTTTTATATGTCTAATTGTGGGCTGGTGATTCCCTTGATGCAAAGCCGCATTCGTTTTTTATATTTTTTCATTGATTTGGCACCGCTGATTTTGTGTTTGTTTTTTAGTAGATCTGTCATGTCCCCCCTCATAGAACAGGAAACCACCGTGTTTACATTGACAGTTCCCCATTCTGGCTCTTTCACAGGCAATCGTGGATCGCCGGCGGACATCGAGTCCGCCAAACCCATGGCCCTGTAAACGGCGATTCGTGGTATCGCACCACATTGCAGCAGTAAATGTATGCGAGCCGGTCGGGAACCGGTTAATTTATCGAAAATTCCATTTTTTTTTCTCATGTCTTCAAAATGTCTGGCAACTTTACATCTGTACTCCTGAGTAAATACTCTAGGCAATCAGTACAAACTTACAGGCCTCAAATGCAGGCCTCCTCAAGCACGTGTCCTCTCCATGCAGCCATCCTGTGAGGTCAGAGAACAGCTACACATGTTTTCCCCAGGCAAAGCCTTGGAGGCAAGAAAGCTTTCATAAAGTTCGCCCCAAACATTTATACCCTCCCTTAGTATACACCACTGGTAATAAATCTCCTAGTGGTTGGTTAGGGAGATATATGTAGCCATATGCTCCCTCGAGAGTGGCTGGTAGTAGTGGTTCAACTTATAGCTGCCCTCAATCACACCATATATCACCCATCCATAGACACTGACCAGGCCGGCTCTTGTTTGTGTTGTTTTATTTAGGGGAAAATACTTGGATAGGGATAAGGGATGACTGTGGGATGGCCAAAGAATTATCATACACAAACTCCATATACAATCCTGTATATGCGCACTTCACTGCAGACTCTCCCTCTGCAGACTGTTACTCCTCACAACCCTCCAGAACTTCCTGAACATTTCTCTCTTACAGTTCTTTCTCTACACAGAACTTGCAACTTTACACTTGTTTGCTTCTCTCCAGCTCAGAACTTAGTTTCCAGCCTGAAAGGAAATTTATCAGGCTTCTCTACACCTTTCTCTTCACACGGTGAGGCCTACTCTGTATCAGCAGGACCTCAGGAACACCCATTACAGGCCAGGGATCACATGCCCCTGAATGTGTAGCAAAGTACTTGAGTGCTAGCCGGGCCTTTGGCGGACTACAACTCCCAGCCCATCCTGCTCCAGGTCCCATCGACCTGCTCTCTGGTAGTGACTCTCCTTTCCCTTGACTGTCTCCCAAGGCTCCCACAGACTGTCCACTATTGCTCTCCCAGCCTGCTCCAGCACTTTCTCCTCCAGTCCCAGGGATCTTCACTTATAGCATTGGTGGATACTTTAAAGTCTCTCTCCTCCGGTAGCACCTCTGCTATTCTCCTGTTTCTTCTGTGCGGCACCCAGAATCATTGTCCTTCCTGGCTGCACCCGAACCTCCAGGCCTCAAGGTCACCCCCCCAGATGGGGGCGACCTCCCGGGTAGAGGCCTCCACAGCGCCTCATCTCCAGACATCCACCCAAATTCTCCTCCCAGATTGGGCTGACTTAGAACACTCCATATGGCTCCACTTATCTCCCAGCCTCTCTGACCAGAAACCTTCCCCAGGTTTCTAGAAAGAAGCGGGAGGTTCTGGTGACCTCATCTGTTAAGTCCACTCAATCTTTCCTGAGCCTCTCCTCCTGACCCAGATCAAAACATTCAGGCCTGCACATAACAGTCAGGCCTGACTAAAATTTTAGCTCACCTAGCAATACCCTGCCTACTAGAAAAATGTGCCTACTCTATGGGGGCGCTACATATAAATATAAAGGCTATTGGACCCTCTTCCACCATTGCCAGGGAAACTCCCCAACAGCAGACAGAATCAAACAATAACCAGAACTTAGGGGAAACCTAGAGAAAGCAGAACTCTCAATCAAGTTTATACTGACTACAGCCTAACAACACAACATTTAGGATAGGGACACTCCTACTTAGGGCAGAGTCCCAATAATACTTTTCATTTGTGTGCTAGATATACATTGCAAGAAAAAAACCCTTGCAATCTTTTTATGTGTAAATAAAAGTGGCAGGAAAGGCCTGAAACCCTGAAACACAGGTGTGTGAACTGACTTTTAGGTGCCTGTCCTTTGGATCCTGAACCCCCATATTTAGCTACTGTATTTTAGGAATGTAACTGCATATACTGTAGATAGATTGTCATATGTCTGTAACTATATTCATAACAACATATTTTTGCACCCGTACTAAGTACAAGGAACAGTAAATGTTTTAGCCAACATATACAGATTTGAGAAATTATATTTATTACATATTTGTATGTACTATTATTTATTTTGGTTCAAAGCAATCTTCAATGCTGCTTGCATGCTTCATGTACGTGCTTTGACACATTGCAATCTGGTGATTTGAAAATAATTCTAGCTTGTTGAGTGAATCTATAATTATGTATTATTCCAGTGTAGTACATATTTCATCTCTTAGACAATACTAATTCTTTATAAAGATCATCCCCTGCAGGAGTTTAGCGGTAGAAAAAAATGGAGAAGGAAGGAGGAGCAACGTTACGTGAGTGCAACTCCAAGCAAAACATTTTTCTTGTTGTTTTTTTTCTAGTTCTGAATAGATTGGTGGTCATCTCTCACCTTGACTACTGCAACTCCCCCCTCATTGGCTCACCTTTACATAGGCTATCCCCCCTTTAGTCCATCATGAATGCTGCTGCCAGGCTCATCCACCTTACCTTACCTGTGTCTGCTACTCCACTCTGCCAATCCCCCATTGGCTTCCACTTACCCAACAACTTACAAAGCTATCCACAACTCAACCCCCAGCTACATCACTAGCCTAGTGTCAAGATACCAACCAAATCATTCTCGTTGTTCCTTCCAAGACCTCCTGTTCTCCAGCTCCCTTGTCATCTCCTTCCTTGCTCACCTCCAAGATTTTTCCATCCTATGGAACTCCCTACCCCAATCTGTCCAATTATCTCCTACTCTGTTTCCTTTTAGATGATCCCTGAAAACCCTCCTCTTCAGAGAAGGCTATCCTGCCCAACACCTAACAACTGTACTTTTATTTTCTCCATCAGCTCATCCCCCACAGTTATTACCTTTTGTATCACTTGACCCTCCCTCCTAGATTGTAAGCTCTAATGAGCAGGGCCTACTGATTCCTACTGTATTGAATTCTATTGTACCTGTAATGTCTGCCCTCATGTTGCCAAGCGCTGAGCAAACTGATGGCACTGTATAAATCCTGTATACTAATAATAATAATAATAATAATAATTATGTTTAGAATGTGTAGCACCCCCATAGTGTAGGTGTTTTTGTCGAGAGGTTGTTTTGCTAGGGGATGCAAAATTTAGTCAGGCCTGGCATAAAGTGCAGGCCTGGGTGTTTTGATCTGGGCATGGGAGTGGCTCAGAGTAAGGCTGGAGATTACAAGAAGGGACACCCCTTGGGTACTCCTTCCTTTTGGTTCCAGAAAGTGCTGGAAAAAGGGGATGGATGAGGAGTGTCACTTTCTGCTGTATGTTAAGGAGCCCTGATTAATCCCCAAATGGGATGGCAGCGGGCAGGCCTCCTTAAATACAGTGTTCTGCCCAGCAGGGGGAGGAGAGGGTGAAGATGTAGCAGAGGTGCTATGGAGGCCTCTACCCGGGAGGGAACACCCAGTCTGGGGGGGGTGAACTTGAGGCCTGGAGGTTCGGGTGCGGCCAGGAGTGGTGTTGACTCCTGGAGCAGCACAGGGGAACAGGAGAACAGCAGAGGTGCTACTGAGGACACTTTAAAGTATCACTGAGCACCTTTCAAGTCCTGACTACCCCTCCCTCTCTATCCTTCTCTTCTTTTGAGACACATTGTATTCGCTTGTTTTCTCCCATTTCTCTAAGGATTGCAGTGATCTATCGGCCTCCTGGGTCCGTTTCAGGCTTCCTTGATGACTTTTCTGCCTGGCTACCATACTTTCTCTCCTCCACATTACCCACTATTATCCTTGGTGATTTCAACATCCCCACCAATGTTAACAGCCCAGCTGCATCCCAACTTTTCAACTTAACCTCATCCTTTGACCTTGTCACAATGGACACAGTCCCCCACTCACTCCGATGGTAATACCCTTGACATTGTCTTCTCCCCCCTTTGAACCCCCTACAACCTCACCAACACTCCTTTTCCTCTCTCTGACCCCAACCTCATCACTTTCACAATGTGCTTGTCTCCAACCACCTGTCCCACCAAGAGCAAAACAATTCCCCGCAGAAACCTTATCCACTTTGTTCCTTCTCTTTTTTACTCTGCAACTGACCACCTCCATGACAAAATATCAGCCCTATCTTGCCCTAAGCTGGCCACCTCTATCTACAACAGTTCACTTTCATCCTCACTGGATTCTCTTGCTCCTCTCACTTCACAAAATGTCAGGCCCCGACCATTACAACCTTGGCAGACCGACGACACCAGAAACCTTAAGAGACATAGGCATGCACTGGAGCGAGTGTGGCGTAAAACCAAATCCCAGCATGCGTTTGCCCAATATAAATCTGCGTTCTTAAAATACTCTTTCTCCCTCCATGCTAACAAACATACCTACTTTGTCACCCTCATTAATACTCTGTCCTCCAGTCCTCGTTGACTCTTCTCTACTTTTGACTCTACTTTCTCCACCACCACCTGCACCCAGTAACTCGCTCACTGCTCATGAGATGACAAACCACTTCAAAAACAAGATTGATGCAATTCCTGGGGACATCTCCACTGCCCAGAAATCAAACCCACTTAACATACCCTATACTTATCCACTCTCAACACTCTCCTCTTTTGACCTTGCTACTACCGAAGAGGTCTCTAAAGTTTTCTCAGAATCTACTACGGTTACCCTCTTCTTCTATCTTATGTTCCCTCACCCACATCTTCAATCTCTCCCTCTCTACTGGCACCTTCCCCTGCCCTCTAAAACTTACCCTGATCACCCCCATACTTAAAAAGCCCTCACTGGATCCCACCAGCCTGCACAACTTAAGACCCATCTCCTTGCTCCCGTTTGCATCGAAACTTTTAGAACGCTTAGTCTACAACTGTCTTAGCTCCTACCTCACTGACAACAACCTTCTTGACCCCTTACAGTCTGGCTTTGGCTTGATACACTCCACTGAAACTGCCCTACTGAAGCTCACTAATGATCTACTAACTGCTAAAACTAATGGCCACTTCTACATACTCATACTACTCGACCTCTCTGCAGCCTTTGATACTGTTGACCATCCCCTCCTCCTCAAAAAACTCCACTCTGTTGGCGTTCAAGACTCTGCTCTCTTCTGGCTCTCCTCCAACCTGTCAGAGCGCTCCTTCAGTGTGACCTATAACTCTGTTTCCTCCTCTCCCCTTCCTCTTTTGGTTGGGGTACCTCAAGGTTCTGTCCTCTGACTCCTTCTCTTCTCCATTTACACCTCCTCTCTTGGTCTGTTAATAAACTCCAATGGCTTCCAATACCACCTCTATGCTGATGACACACAAATCTATCTCTCTGCTCCTCACCTCACTCCTTCAGTCTCCACTCGCATTACTAACTTATTAACTGACATATCAGCTTGGATGTCACATCATTTCCTCAAACTCAATCTTTCTAAAACTGAACTCATAATTTTTCCTCCAGCCTGTGCCCCTCCCCCTGACTTCTCCATCAAGATCAATAATACAACTATAAGTCCATCCCCTCATGCCAAGGCACTAGGTGTAATCCTAGACCCTGACCTGTCCTTTCAGCCCCAAATCCAATCACTGTCCAAATTGTGCAGACTTCACCTCTGAAACATCTCCAAAATACGCCCCTTCCTAACCGCTGACACCACTAAGCAACTTATTCACTCCCTTGTTATCGCTCGCCTTGATATTGTAACTCCCTAAAAACTGGCCTACTTCTCCGCAGTCTATCATGAATGCTGCTGCCAGACTCATCCACCTTACCAACCGTTCGGTGTCCTCCACTGTTCTCTGCCAATCCCTCCACTTGCTTCCCATTTCCCAAATAATAAAATTCAAAACCCTAACCATAACATACAAAGCCATTCACAATTCTGCCCCAAGCTACATCACCAATCTTATCTCCAAATATCACCCAAATCGTCCTCTTCGCTCCTCCCAAGACCTTCTGCTTTCTAGCTCCCTTGTCTCCTCCTCCCATGCTCATCTTCAGGACTTCTCCAGAGCCTCTCCCTTCCTCTGGAACTCTCTACCCCAATCTGTCCATCTATCTCCTACTCTGTATACTTTTAGGCAAGCCCTGAAAACTCATCTCTTCAGAGACCTATCCTGCCTCCAGCTGACAACAGAATATTCTACTCCCCTCATCAGTTCATCCCTCACAGTTCCTACCTTTTGTTTCACCAGCCCCTCCCTCTTAGATTGTAAGCTCGCAGTATCGGGGCCCCTCTAAACCTCTTGTTTTGAATTGTACTGTTGCTGTATTGTCTCTCTTTATATTGTAAAGCGCTGCACAAACTGTTGGCGCTATATAAATCCAGTATAATAATAATATCCACTGGAGTCGGTGAGTGACAGACCATGGGAGCTGGAAGACAAGGCTGGAGCAGACTAGGAATGGAATAGGGGACCGTTTGTGGAGGTCTCAGGAGCCATTCAGGGGAAGGAGTGTCACTGAGAGGAAAGAAGGCCAGTGTGGCCTGGAAAAGGTATGGGCTGGGAGTTGTAGTCCATCAAAGGCCCAGCTAGCACTAACGTACTTAGCTACACTTAAGGAGTCTGTGACCCTGGCCTGAAATGGATGGTTTGGAGGTCCTGCTGACTGAAGTGCAGGCCTCGCCATGTGCTAGCTGTGGTGAAGGAAGAGTAGGCCTGATAAATTTCCTTTCAGACCAGGAAACTAAGTGAAGTGCTGGAGAGAAGTGAGAAGAGTAACGGTCAGCAAGTGAAGTGCTGGAGGAAGTAGAAGTGTGTATATACAGTCGTGTACATAGAGGGTCCCAAAAACCCAAATTTGTTGGGGCATCCCACAGTTACCCTTTTCCCCATCCAAGTTAATCCCCTAAATAAAACAACCAGAAAACAAGTGGTGGCTTGTTCCATGACTCTGGATGTCTGAGATATGGTGTGATTGAGGGCAGCAAAAAGGTGAACCACAACTACAAGCCACCCCTGAGGGGGCACATGGCTACAAATATATCTCTGGTTTTTATTGTTGTTTTTGTTCTTATAGTGAGATTTATCCACGCTTCTCGTTCTTGTGATAAATGGTAACAGAAAGCAATGAAGATCTAACAAAGGCAATATCCATCCCCACATTATAAAAAATAGATTGACTAGAGTTCACAAGAACACTTTCTTGACTGGTCCTTTATTAGCAACAAACGTCTCTAGCTATTTGGTGTTATTTTCAGTATTTGGTATCAGCAATCCTAAACTCTGGCCTACTATTGGCTATTCAAACCTGCTATTATAAACAAGGTTGCTAAACTCCTTTCTAACGCCCACCTAACCACCTGTCCGCTGGACCTTATTCCCTCTCAAATACTACGGTCACCCTCTGACTGTATCCTACACTCTCTAACATCTTCAATCTCTCCCTCTCTTCTGGCATATTCCCCAATGCTCTAAAACATGCATTGGTCACCCCCATTCTCAAAAAGCCATCCCTGGACCCTACCGACCTTAACAATCTATGCCCTAGCTCCTTGCTCCCCTTTTCCTCCAAACTCCTCGAACATCTGGTCTACAACCAACTGAGTGACCACCTTGTTAAGAATAACCTTCTTGGCCCCCTTCAATCTGGATTTCACCCTCAACACTCCACAGAAACTGCCCTTCTTAAACTCACAATGACCTACTAACCGCAAAAACCAATAGACACTGCTCTGTACTCCTACTTCTGGACCTTTCGGCTGCTTTTGATACCCCCTCCTCCTCAAAACACTTTACTCCCTCTGTCTCCGTGACTGTGCTCTTCGGTGGCTCTCGTCCTACCTATCCCATCGCACCTTGAGTGTCACGTACAATTCTACCTCCTCCTCTCCTCTTCCTTTCTCTGCAGGGGTCCCCCCAAGGTTCTCTTCTTGGACCTCTCTTATTTTCAATATACCCCTCTTCCCTGGGGCGGCTGATAGCCTCCCATGGCTTTCAATATAATTTCTACGCTAATGATACCAAAATCTACCTCTCCACCCCTCAACTCACTCCATCAGTCTGCTCACGCATCACTAACTTATTATCAGACATATCTGCCTGGATGTCACAACACTTCCTCAAACTCAACTTGTCCAAAACTGAACTCATAATATTTCCTCCCCCACGTGCCGTTTCCCCTGACTTCTCTGTCAAGAGCAATGGCACAACCATCCACCCATCCCCACATGTTAGGGTGCTTGGTGTTATCCTGGATTCTGATCTCTCCTTTTGGCACCACAGCCAATCACTTTCTAAGTCTTGTCACCTCAACCTCCGCAGCATGTCTAAAATATGTCCCTTCCTAACCAATGAAACCACATAGCTCCTGATTCACTCCCTGGTCATCTCTCGCCTCGACTACTGCAACTCCCTCCTCATTGGCCTACCTTTAAATAGACTATCCCCCCCTCCAGTCCAATATTGAATGACGCTGCCAGACTCATCCACCTTACAAACCGTTCAGCATCTGCTACCCCTCTCTGCCAATCCCTCCATTGGCTGCCACTCGCCCAACGAATTAAATTCAAAATACTAACAATGAGCTACAAAGCCATCCACAACTCTGCTCCCAGCTACATCACCAGCCTAGTCTCAAAATACCAACCTAATCCTCTTTGCTCCTCCCAAGACCTCCTGCTATCCAGCTCCCTCATCACCTCCTCTCATACTCGCCTCCAAGACTTCTCCCGAGCCTCTCCCATCCTCTGGAATTCCCTACCCCAATCTGTCAGACTGTCCCCAAATCTATCCACCTTTAGGCAATCCCTGAAAACTTTTCTCTTCAGGGAAGCCTATCCTGCCACCACCTAAACACCATACTTCTTATTTTCTCAATCAGCTCATCCCCCACAGTTATTGCCCTTTCGTATCATTTAACCCTCCCTCCTAGGTTGTAAGCTCTAATGAGCAGGGCCATCTGATTCCTCCTGTATTGAATTGTATTGTAATTGTACTGTCTGCCCTAATATTGTAAAGCACTGCGCGAATTGTCGGCGCTATATAAATCCTGTATAATAATAATAAATAACGTAGAAAGTGATATTGGCATTATTCTTTTCACAAATAAAGAATATTAGTGTAGGAATGACCCACTGCTTTTTCTATACTGGAGAATGTTGTGGTCATAACTGTACTATCCAGCATCTTTAGTGCCCTGTGCTGACTGGGGGGGATGCTACTGATGACCTGCCTATACAGACAGGTGCAGTTAGCCTTTGCAACAGTAGGTGGCCTAGTACCCTTATTGCATGGGAAGAGAAATCTCATAAGGGAATTTGCCCCTTAGAGATTTCGTACAGTGCTTTGAGAGAGAAGGTAGTCTTATTAGACACCAAACTCTCAAGAGACTTTAGCAGCCATCTTGGGTGGGGGAACCTTTTAAATAAGGAATCCCAAGTCATTTTGGTGCACTTCTGGTGAGTGTGTGGTAGGAGAGGAAACTGCTCAGGGAAGGAGCCTTCTTCACTTCAAACACTTCAGTGAGAGGTGCAGAGGCATGGAGCCAAAGCAGAGTTCAGAAACATCCTCTTTCTATTTGAAGAAGGGACGCTATCACTACTAATGGAAGTTTTCCTCCAGCAATATATACTGTAATCACGGAAATTGTATGTAGCACCCTCTAGTGTGTGCTACTTGTGATGAGAGTAGGAGAAAGCATATTTCTGGCCAGAAATAACCTGAGTCATTGAATTGGGTCAGGGCTGGATAACTCATCCTGGCAGCTCTCTGGTGCCTCCCCATGACGTCTGGAAGGTTGGAGAACCTTCTAGAACTAGAGGGTGGGGGTTAGGAGGAGCTGCCATGAATATTTATGGGGCCTCAGACAATCATCAGAGGTGGGCTGGCAGGGGGAGGGACTCCTTACCGGAGGCATTACCTTGGGCCGGGTGCTCAGGAAAGCTGGCCTGGAAGTATCCTAACACAGGAGACAGTGGAAGGATTCATTCCGGAGACAGGGCCGGCTCTAGCACTAGGCGGAGTAGGCGGCCGCCTAGGGCACACTGCCGCCTAGGGGCACATGGCCACTGTTGATCTGTAACTGGCTGCTCTGCCTTGATTCATGTAAAAACTGACACTGTCTGACTGAGATAATGAGATTGTATTATCACATGCCATTTGCAATAGTATATAGAAATAGTGACTGATCTGCCAAATACCTCCCACCCCCCGTGCGGCTGTATTTGATGGGCACAGATGAAGCTGTATTTGATGGGCAGAGGTAAAGCTGTATTTGATGGGCACAGGTGAAGCTGTATTTGATGGGCACAGGTGGGGCTGTATTGCTTGGTGCTGGTGAAGCTGTATAAGATGGGCACAGGTGAGGCTGTATTGATTGGCACTGGTGAAGCTGTATTTGATGGGCGCTAGTGAGGCTGCATTTGATTGGCGCTGATCAGGCTGCAATTCATTGGCACTGATCAGGCTGGGCAGAGAAAAGGGGGTGGAGTCAGGGGTGGAGCAAAATGAGGTTTCGCCTAGGGTGTCAAAAATCCTTTCACCAGCCCTGTCCGGAGAGAGGAGAGGCAGCGAGTAGATCAGCATGGTGCAGGGACAGACAAGGGGAGAGGCTGCCATCTAACCTTGCCCTGTGAGGTCTCCATATGTGTAGAAGCCAGTTGGGCAGGACTGGGGCCAGAAGTCAGTCAGAAGGACTGAGAGGAAGATCAGCCAGGTGTGGCTGGTGGCAGCCAGATAGGCTAGCATTCTCTGCAAGCAAGTGTAGCTGGGATCAGTGGCCACAGGGAAGCAGAAGAAGGAATGTCATGCTGTTCACTCTCACTGCACTACTTTGTCAAGGAACTTGGAGTTTCTACCTGTAATGGGCCTTTGCTGACCTAGTAATATCCTACCAGTTCCCACAGGAGTGAACAGCGGGTGCTGTGCAAACCAAGTTTGTGCAGGAGGAAAGAAGAAGGGACTTTTTTTGTAAATAGGGAGCGAGTGTTCCTTTGTTCATAGTTCTCAACCCCTTAATAAAACATGAAAAACAAGCCAAGGACTGTTTTCTGTGTTGGAACGTGTGAAGGAAATGCTATGTGACTGGCTGTGCATCAGTGGGGACCCGAGACACTAGCGACTCCTACGGGGGTAGTACTACATGTACATTATCTGATTGCTTGTACAGTTTATCTGTTGCTGCAACCAAGCTGTGAAACATCAATATAAAAGACATCAGTATGCTATCAACGGTGTGCAAATATTTCCTCCCAATACAAGGTACATTATTCAGGTCCAGCCTACACTTATGTACTGCCTCTGGGCACTGTCACTGCTTGACAGCCACAGCTCCAAAATTATTTCTTAAAATGACAATTATGAGAGTGGAAGGTTGGGCCAAATTTAACTTCAAAGTGGCAATGTTCCCCTTAGCCTTATTCACCAACCCAACCATCCCACTTCAACCTCACTCTTATGAGCTCTAATCACCAATAGCATACCTCCTAACTTTCTGAGATGGGAACGAGGGACACCTATTAGCAAAAGTATGTAAGCATAGGACACACCCCCTGCCACGCCCCCTTAAATGAGAATTATACAAGAAAAATTATTGGTTAAACCCACAATTCCATTTTTTACCACTACTATTCCTTTATATTGGCTTTGGAAATTACTAAATGCAGCAATTTAGAAATTGGATGAAAGGTTTTGCACTGGGAAACGCTTTTTGATAGATAATTAGTGCATTTTATATAGATCAGACTAAAATGAGGGACAATGAGGAGAAAAGAGGGACAGGGGAGCTTTGCTACAAACGAGGGACAGTCCCTAAAAAAAAAGGACAGTTGGAAGCTATGCCAATAGTACTTTCCTACCTATCCAAGCCCACCTAGATCATGAGCCTGTGCAACAGCACAGGGCATCTCCTGAATAGGCCTTTATAGTTTTAAAGACCTAGTTCTATGTCTTGCTAAAAACTTTAAAATGTATTATTTTGCCTGGATAGGCTAAATTAGAACCATGCTTTATTGTATATGGATTTGAAAAATACAGATGGAAGGTTGAAGGTGTTGTATTACAGATAATTAAGAAACAAAAGGTTCTAATTGGGTCCTATGGGTAACATCACCATCTGCTGAGTAATATACAATATTGGTAAGAGAAATTTGAGTTTGCTATGCCAATTAGGGAAATTTTGACACAATTAGCATTTTGCTTTAGAGAGTAGACTGTGCGGGCCAGAAGGTAGAAATTGCTGCCTTTGTTGTCACAGGAGACTGTATGTGGAAACCGGGAAAATCATGTTTTCTGTCTATGTCCTTGATTTAGTATAAAGTGAGAATACTAAAACACAGAACCATATCTAACCAGGCAATTTAATATTTCTTCCCACTTACCAGTGATGCTGCGCCATCTTTTCCTTGTACTGCTTGCCAATGCCTGGAGAATTTTTTCCTCCCATTGACCACTTATGACAAGGGATTTTTTTCCCACCAATGCCCTTGAATTCTTCATTGCACTGACCTCCAAAGTCAGTGAAATGAATTCAATGGCCTCTGAATCTAATACAGGGGCATTCCTTCTCCAACTGACCACTAATGCCGGTGCATTTCTTTTCCCACTGACCATCATTGTTCTGGCATTGTTCTTCCTACTGACCACTAACCCAGGGCATGTGCAGACTGGTTCTTTCACGAACAGTGCAAAGGCAGCCAGGCACACAGCAACAACAGTCCATTCACTCCAGCTCATTGATCAGTCTAGGGATTGTCATTTTAACCATTTGCCGACCGCCCGCCGCAGCGTGACGGCGGCAAAGTGGCTCGTTATTGCAAAGCGCTGTCACCTGACGGCGGCTGTGATAACTAGCATTGTGAGCGCGTCACTGTGTCCGGGGGGAGGCCGGCTACCTGCAATGCCCCCGCAGTAAAAGAATGGAGGTCCGTGTATGTAAACACGGATCTCCGTTCTGACAGAGGGGGAAGGGCTGTGATCCCAGGCTTCCTGTATATGGAAGCCGTGATCACTCCCCTCCCCCTGCCAGCCCAGCCCCCATACAGTTAGAACACGCCCAGGGAACACATTTGAGAGTGCCCCCTCCAGGTTAACCCCTTCACTGCCAATAGCATTTATACAGTAATTAGTGCATTTTCATAACACTGATCACTATATAAATGTCAATGGCCCCAAAAAAAGTGTCAAAAGTGTCCGAAATGTCTGCCACAATATCGCAGCACCGCTAAAAATCGCAGATCGCCGCCATTACTAGTAAAAAAAAAAAAACTCAGAAATGAATTCTCATCATCCGTAAACGTTGCAACTTTTGCGCAAGCCAATCAATAAATGCCGATTTTTTTTTTAACCAAAAATATGAGGAAGAATATAAATCGGCCAAAACAATGAAAAAAATTTTTTTATATATTTTTTGGATTTGTATTTTAGCAAAAAGTAAGAAAAAATGGGGGGTTTTTTTGCAAAATTGTCGCTCTTTTTTTATTTATAGCGGCGATCAGAAATGATGCAGAGGGGATCAAATACCATCAAAAGAAAGCACTATATGTGGGGAAAAAAGGACGCAAATTTTGTTTGGGTACAGCGTCACACGACCGCGCAATTGTCAGTTAAAGCGACGCAGTGCCGAATCGCAAAAAGTGCTCTGGTCCTAACGTGTGAAATCCTTCCGGGGTTGAAGTGGCTAAAAGTTATTTGTTAGTATAACTTGAGGCATTTGCAGGATACTCCAAAACAAAAAGGGAGGACATTCATTATATAGCAGCAGTAGCACTAATGTAGACAAAACGATGCCCACGGTTCACGGCTGGGGACCATGAAGCAGCATAAACACAAGCAAACACAAGCACAAGCATGGAACAGTCCACGGACCATGAATCAGTATGAGCACAATAAGGCTTCATGCACACTGTATCTGATAAGCAACTGTTTTTGGTCGTTTTTTTTAACAGCCCAAAAACGCCACTTTATTTTATCCTATGTGTCCATGCACACATGGACGTTAATTGTCGTTTAACAGCAGTGGCGTTTTTGGGCTGTTATCTGAACGCCCTGAATTAGCGTTCAAAAGTCGTTCTTTTGACCACAAAAGCCGCTAAACGCTCATAAATGCCGCTAAACGGCTGTTTATCGGCGTCCGGTGTTTTTTGCAGTCAATGGAAGCTAATGAAGAAAATAAAAAACACCCAAAAACGCAGACGCTGATAAACGCCGATAAACGCTGCTTACAAAACACTGCAAAAGGACATTTTCTAAGCAGCGTCTCCTGTCAGACGCCGAGAGAGCCCAGATATCGTCCAGTGTGCACAGAGCCTTAAGGCTCTTCTCACTGGATACTGGTACATAGACATTCCGTAAATGCAACCTCTTGTAAAGTGGTCTAGTATTCAGTCTATAGGGCCCCTCTCCTGTCAGCTCACTGATCCATCCCCATAGGGGGGAAAAAGATCAACTCCTCAGGGGCCCCAGACTATTTAAAGCGGATCCTCGCTGTATCTGAGCACCAACAATCAAAAATACTATTTAATTCATTTTTAATATTTAAAGCAAATTCTCTCATCCATCCATGTCTTTATGCTTTTTTTTTTGTTGAGAAATCATTTGAAAAACACTACCCTAGCATTTCTGGCCAAGGTCTTCTTTAGTAAGGGCAAATGATTCATGTAGCTTTTACTTCCTGGAATCCAGCTGCCCTTAACTCAAGCATGCATGCAGGAGAGTGTGCATAGCTGAGAAAACCCCTCCTCTTCTCCTCTCCTCCTGAACACTCTTGGGGTGTATGACATCTTTGTCTAGGCAAGAAACCAGGAAGTAAATGAAGAGGCTTAAAAAAAAGATTAAACAAGTAAATACATGTTCGAAAAAAACTAAAACAAACTAACTAAAATTGTATATACTTTATATCTATTTTCTAATGCATAAGGATTAAAAATAATCTATGCTGATTAACCACTTCAGCCCCGGATGGATTTCCCCCTTTAGGATTAGAGCACTCAAACAAAATTGATGCCCTTTTTCCCCACAAATAGTGCTTTCTTCTGGTGGTATTTGATCACCTCTGCGGTTTTTATTTTTTGCGCTATAAGCAAACAAAGAGCAACAATTTTGCAAAAAAAAAAAAACAAAACAATATTTCTTACTTTTTGCTATAATACATATCCAAAAAATAAAATATAAAAAAAACAAATTTTTCATCAGTTTTGGCCGATATATATACTTCTACATGTTTTTGGTAAAAAACAAATCGCAATCAGCATATATTGATTGTTTTGTGCAAAAGTTGCCGCGTTTACGAACAATGAGAATTCATTCATTTTTTTTATTTTTTACTATTAATGCCGGCGATCTGCGATTTTTAATGAGACTGCGATATTGCGGCAGACAAGTCGGACACTTTTGACACTTTTTTGGGCCCATTGACATGTATACAGCGATCATTGTTATGAAAATGCACTGATTACTGTATAAATGTCACTGGCAGGGAAGGGGTTAACACTAGGGGGCGATGAAAGGGATAAGTGTGTTCCCTGGGATGTGTTACTAACTGTATGGGGGCTGGGCTGAGTGGGGGAGGAGAGTGATCGTAGCTCCCATATACAGGAAGCCTACAATCACACTCCTTCTCCCCTGGCACAACGGAGATCTGTGTGTACACACACACGAATCTCATTCTGTCACTGCGGGGGAGGGATTGCGGGTAGCTGGCAGACATCGAGTCCGCCCTACCCGCTCCCTGGCTCCCCCGATACACAGTGAGTGCGCGATCGCGCCTCCTGTCCCGTGCGCACGCTCATGTTCCATGATCTTGCAGCTCCCGTCAGATAACGGCGGTTCACGATATCGAGCCAAGTTGCCGCCGTCAATCCACGGCGGGCAGTCGGCAACTGGTTAAGAGAGTGAAGTTCCAATTTAACAGCAACCTAGCTACATTTGGGCAGGGATTGACTAGGCCCTGCTGAATTTTCAGACTGGACATTCAAATCCTCCCGCCCTAAGCTCTAAAAACGTCTAGAGGCAGGGGGGAGGAATCAAACTATAAGCCTGTCACGCTCTGAGCAGACCAAACCAAACAATCACTGCTCCTGTGGTTAGGGCAGAAGCCAAAAGCTCAATTTTCCCAAGCAGCCCGACCAGGAGGGCGCTACACAACTTTATTGCTAGGTTGAAGGGTAATGCAGTGCCTGCGTGAATAATCTCATCTTTAAGTCTATGAGCAACTAGGCCTCATTCACATCTAAGCTATTTGAAAAGTGAAAACATTCAATGCTCGACCCTAAGATTTCCATTATATTAAGGCTGGGTTCACACTATCGCCGCATGCGGCTCCCAAAAGGGGTCCGGTGCATCCTGGTTCACCGTTTCAGGTTCGATTTCAGCCCGAATTTTTGGCTGAATTTGGACCTGAAACGGACCAAAAGACGCACAGGGCCCCTGTGCAAATTCGCAGCAGAGATATGTGAACGGTCCGGCTGCATAGAGAGCCGGTCAAAATCTCCTGCTATTGCGAATTGGATGCAGGGAATCCACATCCATTTCGCAATAGTGTGAACCCAGCCTTAAAGGTGGCCATTCACATCTGAGCCTGAAGCTTGAAGTGTGTCACTTGAGTTTCTTTTGGGGCAGAGTCATGGGTTTTGGCCCCAATAGACTTCAGTGGGAGTGGTTGAAAAAATGCATGTCTAATAACTAGCTTTCCATTGGCTAAAAAAAAACCAAAAAACACACACACGCCTGAAATGCATGCTCATGTTTAAACCTGAAAATTGACCAAAGACAGATGAAGCGTGAGTAGGGCTTAAATTTGCTGGTCCAGAGATCTGACCACCAAAATATCTTTCTTACAAAAGATCTTTCCCAAAAAGTGACATGAAGACTATTTGTACCCTGTTTGTATTTTAAGTAGACATCCTTATCAAAATCTTGTAGCAAGTAATCAATAATGATTGAATAGAAAAATCAGTTCCAAACATTCAGCCAGCCAAGGAACACATGTATAATTGTTTGTACCCCTCTATGTAGCAGCAGCGGCTGCTCCATTAGGGGCGCAGCCCCCCTACTCCATGTGCCTGGCCCTAATCTACATGCAGGGAGCAGGGGCACCGCCCCCCTAATCCATGTGCCCGGCCCCTAATCTACATGCAGGGGCACCGCCCCCCTAATCCATGCGCCCGGCCCCTAATCTACATGCAGTGAGCAGGGGTGCCGCCCCCCTAATCCATGTGCCCGGCCCCTAATCTACATGCAGGGAGCAGGGGTGCCGCCCCCCTACTCCATGTGCCCGGCCCCTAATCTACATGCAGGGAGCAGGGGCGCCACCTCCCCAATCCATGTTCTCGGCCCCTAATCTACATGCAGAGAGCAGGGGTGCCGACCCCTAATCCATGCGCCCGACCCCTAATCTACATGCAGGGAGCAGGGGCGCTGCCCCCCCCCAATCCATGCACCCAGCCCTTAATCTACAGCAGGGCACCGGACGCTTGGATTTCAATGGGTTCCATGAATGGGTTTCATGATTAGAGCCGAAGGCTCTAAGTGGCTTCAAAAAAGGGTGGGCTTGGGGCACAGAGCACTGCACCCTGTGCCCATCCAGTTGTGTGACATTAGCAAATTAATATTCACTATTGTCTTCCTGCTTCTCCTCCCAGCCAATCAGGAAGCAGGTCCTGAGACCCGATTGGCCAGGGATTCTAAGGACTCCTTGCCAATTGGGTCTCAAGACCCATTTCCTGTTCGGCCAGGAGGAGAAGCCAGGCCTGTTCAGCCGGGAGCCTGGAGTGAGGAGCAGCCTCCTAAGATAAGGCCTGACTGATCGCGGCTTTCCCCTCCGATCGCCGCCTTCCCATCCATCTCCCGCAGGGGTGGGGGGGTGGTTGGCGGTTGTGCGAGTGAGGGGGGCAGGTCTGTTTGCCACTCTCCCCCCCAAAATATTTGGCACCAGCCTCCACTGCTATGTAGGGTTAACCTCCACAGCTCCTTAGATTTCATTGACATCAGGTCTGCTATTACAGAATTCATCCTAATGGTAAAATCTCATACTGTAGCAAAGCTTGTTCTGAAGAGGAATCACTGTATGTCATTGGTTTGGTTTCAACCCAGTGAGCTGCTGGAAGACGAAAACTTTTCATGTCACTATTTAGAGAGCCTGTAATCAAATTTGGTACTTTTTATTTCTTGGAAATCCCTTGAGGCTGGGTTCACACTGTGCAATGCAGGAACCAGCGCTATTCCTGTGTGGGTTCTTGCATTGAATCTGACTCCCAGGCAGTTCACACTGCTCTCTGCGAACCGCTGCACGTGTCAATGGAAAGTTAATGACACCCCCCCATCAATTGACAGAACGCAGTGGGAACTGTGGAATTGGATGGAATTGGATCACATGGGTCTGAACACCCATGCAGTCCAGTTCTAGTGCAGACAAAAAAAAGGGTCCTGCACCATATTGGTGTGAATGCAATGCAATTTCAGCAATACAAAATGTATGGATGAATTTGCATCGCACAGACACCGCATGTGATGTGCACAGCAATGCGGTGCGAATCACATGGGATGTCTGGGACCGTATAAGTGTGAACCCAGCCTTAAACATATTTGCAAATGAATGTAAAGATTTAGAGACTGCTGTTTTATGTTGAGTGAAAAACATAGATTGCTAAGTGACATGGCCCTGTTCACAGTAAAAAAATCTTTTGTCCTGCTGTCATCTCAGTTTACAAGATCTATATATAAATCCTCAATACCCAAATTGTTTTGGTAGCCAATCATTAACTAATACAACAAGGTGTGGTTTACCTCTGCCGCTCTATTTCCTTGTATGCTGAGAAATAGTCTGCTCTAAGGTCACAGGACTATTAACTATCAACTTCATGAAATACACTTTGCTGCAGACCTGCTAAAAAAAGGTAAAAATCATATAGGCCTGGTTCACACCTATGCAAGTTGCAGTTGATGCATTTTCCGCTGTGTTTTGCATTTTTTCACATGTGTTGTTGACACGTTTTTGATGCATTTTTGATATGTTTTGCATTTTGCGTGTTTGGGAGGTGTCAGCAAAATCACAGCAGAAATGCATCAAAAACATAAGCACTGCACTTTTGATGTGTCTTTGACGCGTTTCCCCTGCATTTCCATCGAGGTTTATGGAACCAAAATGCAACCTACTGCTGACCCTTTCCAAAAATCACACTGGTAGAAAACGCACAGATGTGAATGTGACCCATGCTAAACCATGTTAAATGGTCTTTAGTGCATTTCTGAAAAAACAGAAAACACACTAAAAAAGCAGGTGTGGCACCTTTTATTTAGTGTGTTACTAGTGTTATGGTCAGGGTTTACTTGGGTTCAGGGCTGGATGACTCAGGAATGCAGGTCTCTGATGCCTCCCCCTTGTTCAGGAAAGAAAGTTGGAGAATGTTCTGGAACCTGGAGGGTAGAGGTCAGGAGAGTTGATCTGCATACTTAGGAGAGCTCAGGCATTCCCCAGGCCGGGGGCCTGGCTTGGGGCTAACCAACCCTTAAATATGGATCATCTTCAAACTGTGTCTGAAAAGTATTAATTAACGGTAGAAGCCATATAACTGTTCTAAAATCATCTTCAAACTAGGGCAAGTGCCCTACAAAAAAATGGGGATAGGAAAAATAAATTAAAATCAAATAAAAAAAGGGAAGGGGGGTGGATGTGGAGTAGGAGCCTAGAGGTTGACTAGGCCGTGACAGTGGCAGTGTAGGTGGAAGTGGCGGTGGTAGAGGAGTAGGAGGAGGTAGCCAACATGGTCTGGCCTGAGTGTGTCGGTAAGTATATGAAGAAAAAAACTTATCCGGAGTTATGTTTTTTTTTTTTTGGTACAACCGATGGAGGAGGATGAGGAGATGGTGGCGGTGAAGGTGGATGTGACGGTGACAGTGCCGGATCAGTTGGAGATCCGAGGATGAGGTGTAGGTGGGGGGAAGGGAAAAAAATAAACTAAAATTAAATAAAAAGGATAGGGGTAAAAAAACATCCCGTGAACGGGATCAAACTTCTACTAAAATCTTGTCAATATACCGAAGATGGCAATTAATTATGAAAAGTCTGTGTCAAACTTCTACTAGGTATAAATTCCCAACC